>NDFZ01004959.1:171965-225868 GCA_002192655.3 Mamestra configurata | reverse complement strand
TCCTGGTTGCGCAGCCTGGCGTACTCGTCGGCGATGGCGTCGGAGGCCTCCTGCGTGAGCTTGGGCTTCATGAGGCGCGCGATGTGGATGAACTTGCGCATGAACTTGGTATTGAGGTACTGCTCCTTCTTGCTGCGCGTGTTGCCGTGCAGCAGGGGGTCGTACTTCTCGTAGATTGACTTGTTTGTCTCCTGACAAGTAAGGGTGTTGTATAAGCTGATGTTGATTGAACGTAGGAGAGTTTATTTTGAAAGATTCAGCATATTGGTGTCGTCGGGTTCTTGGAAACACCGGAAGTTTAAAATAAATCGTGTGAGATTGTAAACTTCTCAATATGACACGTATATATTGTAAACTGTCAAATTTGGATAGTATTTACAGTAATTAAAATGATTTGTTTGCATTACTTCGTACTTGCAGGAACTCAATAAACTTACGGTGTTTTCAATGTTCCTGTTAGGTTGTGACATTGGCACTAGATTTCCACAGAAAACGTAACAATATCTTAGTCATAAACAGTAAGTTCAACTGAGGAATATTTTGTAAGTAATGCTAGTACCTCAGCTTCTTCGTTGTCAGGATTCTCTGTGGACAGCATCTCTACTGTAGATCCCATCGGTAATACTTCGCCATCTTGTTCTTTGGGACTCCTAGAAAACAATAAGTCAATTAAGTAAATAAAAAACCGGAACAATATTTTACCCGACTGCTCCAGAAGGTTGGTAATGGTTTTCTTAAACATCGAGAAATGTTTGATAATTATATAGCAAACATTGAATTATTTATTATTAAAATCCTAGGGTTTTCTGGCAATATGTAAAATCCAAACAACAAACCAACTGTTACCCATCTGTATAATGTGGTGTTTAATCTGGTGTGTTAGGATGTCGAGCTTGATTTGTTTACCAGTAGCATAAAAAAAGTAAAGAAATCTTTAAATGATTGCTTTTTTAGTATAACTTAACCGCTGTTTTTTGCTAAGTTGTTGTTTTATAATTTTTAATAAGTGAAAACTTGTAAATGGGCTAAATTTTTTAACTATTGTTACTTTTTAATGTGATGTTTTAGCTGTAAGTTTTCCTAAAATAAATAAAATCACGAACAGCAGGTCGAAACGTGACAGCAGCGAGTCTTGTAGCCCGATGTTCTCCATGGGCGTCTTGTATTGTTACCACCATGCTTCATATACTATGTAGAACAAACACCCAACTGTTAGGCACTCACCTGTACCGATGCATCCGGAGCACATGTTCAGAGATCATGTTGTCGTGGTCGGCGTCCGCTATGTCGAGCATCACGAACAGCAGGTCGAAACGTGACAGCAGCGAGTCTTGTAGCCCGATGTTCTCCATGGGCGTCTTGTATTGTTACCACCATGCTTCATATACTATGTAGAACAAACACCCAACTGTTAGGCACTCACCTGTACCGATGCATCCGGAGCACATGTTCAGAGATCATGTTGTCGTGGTCGGCGTCCGCTATGTCGAGCATCACGAACAGCAGGTCGAAACGTGACAGCAGCGAGTCTTGTAGCCCGATGTTCTCCATGGGCGTCTTGTATTGTTACCACCATGCTTCATATACTATGTAGAACAAACACCCAACTGTTAGGCACTCACCTGTACCGATGCATCCGGAGCACATGTTCAGAGATCATGTTGTCGTGGTCGGCGTCCGCTATGTCGAGCATCACGAACAGCAGGTCGAAACGTGACAGCAGCGAGTCTTGTAGCCCGATGTTCTCCATGGGCGTCTTGTATTGATCGTACTGCGGACACGAAAATTGTGAAAGCATTATTGTTATTTATTTATTTAATCTAACGCGATCTGCGCTCCGTAACAAAAGTAGCGGATGTTGGAGAAAAAACAGCCAGACTGGAGAGGGAGTGCGCTGGCCACGTTGCAAAGTCAAAGTCAAAACGTTTATTTCAATTAGGCCATTAAACGGCACTTTTGAACGTCAGCATTTACAGTTCAGTAAAATAATAATATTATATTAATAAAGTGACTCTACTGTCCATTCGGAAAGGTAGATTCTTATGGAGAAGAACGGACAAGAAACTCCATTGCACGGATACACCCAGAGAAGTGGGCTAAGATCTTCAGTAACTGGATGCCAGAGGGAGGACGTCGCCGACGATAACGTTTGCAGTGGTATGGAAGGAAAAAAGGGAGGCCTTAGTCCAGACGGGTTTTTTGTTTGTCAGGCAACTGCCCAATGGTAGATATTTGGGCTGTTGAATATTTTCAAATCGCACAGAAAACTTTATTGTTGTGATGCAGGATTCGTTTAACGTCAGATCTTTAGTTTGTATTTGGCTACATAGCGTTGATGGGATGAGTATGTAACTGTTATGTAAATCAACAATTTAAAAAAAACTGACTCTTCCATAGACCGGGTTGGCGGCGGCGAGCACGGAGCAGCGCGCGTTGAGCGTGGCGTGCACGCCCGCCTTGGCGATGGTCACGCGGCCCTGCTCCATGACCTCGTGGATGGCCGTGCGGTCGATGTCCGACATCTTGTCGAACTCGTCGATACACACCACGCCGCGGTCGGCCAGCACCATGGCGCCTGCTTCCAGTCTGGAGCGAGAGGCATAAAAGCGCATTAATGATGGTAAACTGGGAGCTGTAGCAATACAACATTCAAACTTAATGACGTCTGTAAAGTTTCCTTTTGCAGCGACTCGCACAGTGTTTTGAATCGCCATTAGATTTAGTGCTACTAGTGCAGACGCCTCTGTAGTGGTTCACAGACAGTTTGTCGATTTCGTCGCGCAAGGGAGGAGGCACATGTACATATCCTTTTGCAGCTAAGAAACAGCATACATAAAGCAACAGCAAATATTGCACATCACCAGGGACAAATAGATATGCTACGTCAAAGTAAAGCATCGAATGAAAGGTGTTCTTTAAGAGATACCCATTTAAAGCAGTTCTTATTTTAGTGTCGTAAATTAAACCAGGTTCTACAGTAACTGAACAGACCTGCGATCTCCAGTCTCCGGGTCAGTGGTGACAGCGGCCGTGAGACCGACGCCCGAGGAGCCTCGCCCCGTGGTGGTGATCGCGCGCGGCGCAGTCTGCAGCACGTAGCGAAGTAGCTGGGACTTCGCCACCGACGGGTCGCCGATGAGAAGGATGTTGATGTCACTGAAAAAGGAATAGATATTGATGTTAGAACAACGGTAAATTCAGGTTTTAAAAATGAACGCCTTGTTTTGGTAACTTTGAGTGACTATCGATTTTAAAAAAGCAGGAATTCAAATAAGAGGTGATTGACAAATTCTTTCTAAATGGCCATGGCAAAACACTGAGTCATGTAAAAAAAAATGGTTGTTTTTAAAGTCGGTTTACGGACGATAGTTTAACGTGACAACGTCATAACAAAACATTGATGAAATGATCGTAACGTTACAATGAGTCATCCTTTTTCGTGCGTGCAGCCGGCGTTCATCGATTTATTAGATGTTGTCACGTCAAAAATAAACAGGTAATGAAGTAATTAAGCTGCTTCTTGATGCACTGCACAAAAGATCTGAGAAAGACCTAGTCAATTTTAATTGGAACAATAAAATGAATATTTACACTCACCCTCTGAGTCTCGTGCCATTAGGCAGGACCTTCTCCATACCACCGAGCAGCAAGCAAAGTATAGCCTTCTTGATATAGTCATGTCCATGTATAGACGGTGCCAGCGACTTGCTGATCAGCTCAAACATATCTGTACCCCCCCGCTTGGCTAGCCTCTTGCACAGCTTTACGTCTTCTAACGTTATGTTCATGTTCATGTCTTTATTGATTTGAGTTACGTTGTTGGCTATTAGAATTGTTCTAGGGACAAAACAATATGTTATTGTTGTTAGTGTTAATGTTTGGGTTCCATTGTTACTCTTTGGTAAACGAATCTTAAAATAATAAGACTTTTAACAGTTCCTTGGTTAATTTACATATTGCTAGCTTACTCTATATTTTAACTCCAATAAATTGGAAATAAAGAACTGGGTAATAACCTATGAACTTATTACTTGCTAAGTTAAATCAAATATATTTTAGGAAAAAAGATATATAGCCTTCCTCAGGAATGTGGCTATCAGCTACAGGGAATAGCCTATATCAGAATGGGGAAAATGGGATATGCAAAAGCTAATGGTAAATATAAGTTTATATTACCTAAACGTCCCAGCAGTGAAGCTACCCTGCTTACTAGGCAGACACCTGTAATTCCCTACAATCTGCACCCTGTCTCCAGGCTTGCACTTGTCCACCAAGTCATCATCACAGATGATGTCCACACTCCTGGGCAGCTGGCCAGCTGGGGCTCGCTCTGGCATCTCCTGGACTGTAAGCGTCTGGTGGTCTTTGTAGCGGGAGAGACCATATTCCGTCTCTAAGGGATTGCCTTCATCATCCTGTTAGAAGGGGTAACAGATGGTGAGATGGGTAATGGTCAGACAGAAGACTTGTAACACCATTTTACAGTTTTAGTTCAACTTATTAATGCATGAGAATAAAATAAAACATTAAAACAAATATTTGTTGTCTGCATTTATCTTGTTCAATAGAAATAAGAGCAAGAGAGGTTTATAGGGGATTAAAATTAATTTAATAAGTATTAATAAAGTTATTCTTTGTTGCCCTCTCTACAATTAATTCTTTAGTCATTATTTTATTTTTTGAAACACCATCTTTGTAGAATAGAATAGAAATACTCTTTAAGGTACAACCACATCTATTTACAATAGGTTTTCAAATAAGTAAGGTGTAACAATGGGCGGACTTATAGCTAAGAGTGATAGAACCTCACCATACCTTAGTGGGGTATACAGCAGAAGTAGGGAAAGCTTCAAAAGATGTCAAGTCAGTATACTTCCTCTCCATCACCTTCTTTGTGGCCGGGCAGTAGTGCACACTGCGGACCACCTTTGGTCTCACCAGGGATACCCTGGTCACTATGCCTTCCACACATATTAGGTTGCCTAAATATCTGTAAAAATTGTCAGTTTTTGAAAAAATTATTTTCTTTTTTGTATGGTTTTGTTTATTAAGATCTGTAAGGTGCAGCAATTCAATTCAATCTTTTATAATTGGGAAGCCATAATTTATCAGCCGATGTATGAAAATCTATTCACATAAATAGGTACCTTGAGGTCAAGCTTCTTGGGGTAACATGTTTGTTTCCGAAACTACCATTGAATGCGACAAAGAACTCCTCCTGTTCCTTCGCGTACGTCGGGTCGATGGACGAGACATACTCTTTCAGGGCTTTTTGGAACGCTATCTGCTCCTCGAAAGCGTTGTCAAGTAGCGTACGGGCACGTTCCGGATTCTTACGTCTCAGATCATTTACGCTCACTACTAAACGTTGTGACTTATCCGCTATCATCTGCTTAACTTTTTCCATGTAAATTCCTTGATCTTCCTAAAAGTTTAACGAGTAAAATGTTACTGACCAAAGGAAAAGGGTGGAAAACATTAAGGTTATTAGTTCAAAAGTTACCTCATCATCCAAGAATTCCAAATACTCTCTTTGTAAATCTCTCAAACGTTGATCGAAATCACCGTCTTCCATTTTCTTGAGTTCAAAGGCTTACAATTTATCAAATAAAACAACTAACTAAACAATGCACTTTCGTTAGGTACATTCGCACAACAATTTGACAATTGATTGGCTTTTGGCGCCAAATTTTACTAGAGCTGACGAAAAATGTAACATACTTTTATCCTAGTTAGTGGATTTCCATTGGGTGGACTCTAGCGATTTAGGCTGACAACACTGAGTTCACTGTGGCGTTCCAGCTGCCCTCGAAGGTTTATAGCACTTCTAGCTTTAAAAAAACGATTTTTTCTCTAGTTTCTCGTTTACGCCAGAGCTTTTATCTCGTTCTCGCATCAGAAAAAAAACAACATTGAATCGAAACGTGACAGAGACGTTGAACGTTGTTTTCTAAAGCGCAAATCTAACCTATCAAAATAAATAAACATTCGTATCTAATTAAATTAGTGCACAGCTTTCATGGGATAAACTTTCAGTTACCGAAAACATTTACTAGTAGCATAATGTCTGAACCAAATTCGAGCTCTAATCACTCTTTATCACCGCCACCCCAAAACAACAAGGAAAATGAGAAGGAGAAGAATGAAGACCGGCCTAAGCTGAAGATCCTGGCTTTGCATGGCTACAGGCAGAATGGCGCAGTGTTCAGAGCTAAGATCGGCTCGTTCCGCAAAGCTGTTGCAAAGTATGCGCAGCTGGTGTTCGTATCAGCTCCACACAAAGTTGTGAATGAAGATGGTGGTGGCGACGAAGGTAACTCAGTTATTCAGTGCATATCGATTTATTTGTTAAGTTTATTAGGATACTAATTGTTAATGGAGTTGGTCTCATTATAAGTATTTTAAAAGTTCCCTATCAATAAGTACAGGGTCTCTTCACATCAGCATCTTTTAAAGTCCTTGTATTTAATGCTATTTAATGACACTCATATGAACCATCGATCAGTGTGAAGTACTAACTAGGTACCAATAGATTGACAACATTAAACTTCTCGTTTTGTTCATAATTCTAATTTTTAGATTCCCGATCATGGTGGTTCAATGCGGAAGACAATACATTCAGTGGCAAGTGCCTTGGAGGACCAGCACTTGGTTTCGAAGACACCCTGGAGGTGATAAAGAATGTAGTGGAGGAGTATGGGCCATTTGATGGGTTCATGGGCTTCTCTCAGGGAGCCTGTCTAGTGGGGCTGTTAGCTGCAATGCAGCAGAAAGGATGTAAGTAGTTTTGTCAGGTTTTTCTTTTTTTATCTTAATTATTAAGGAATATTCAGTCAGGTACAGTAAAAAAACTTGTTTCTGAATCATATTTCAGAAAAAAAAAACAATAGAAGTTCAGTTGCTGATTTTGCCTATATATTTGGCTCAGTAACTTTAGTTACAGGAAGCTAGCGAAATAGACAACAAAACATAATTTATTCTGTTTCAGATTTACCATATACATTCAAGTTTGCAATTTTCACATCTGGGTTCAGATCAGGCAGTCTAGTACACAAAGGGTTCTATGATGAGGAGATCACACTGCCATCACTACATGTCTATGGAGAAAGTGATTCAATTATACCCAAAGGTAACAGTTTTGTCATTTCTATAATTTCTGTGAAACATTTTAAAACTACTGTCTATATAAATGAAATGTTAATGTAATGAAAAGCAATTAGTTTTTTTGCTGGAAACTTAACATCTTCAACTAAGAAATAAATATGACAGTTATCACTACTCATCACAAATGAGGTCTTAAATCCCTATCTTCTAATTATTTTGCAGAGATGAGTGAATCCCTCATCAACCTGTTCATAAAGCCGGTAGTAGCGGAGCACTCGGGAGGCCACTACGTCGCGTGCTCCGGCGCCATTAAGGACGCCTACCAAGACTTCCTCAGCGACCGATACCAAGAAATGCTTGAAGCCAATGCAGACCAGCCGGAAACGTCATAGCATAGCAAAAACAATTTGGCGCTTGGATACCATCTAACTCTCCAGTTTCTAAAAACCTGGTGATTTTATTTTCTCTTGAGTTTGGTATCTGGCTCCGGCACTAATTTCGTAATAAAACTTAATTTATGACCAAAACTTAGGTTTTGTAATTTAAGGAATATGCTAGGTCCACATGATTGCAATTTTCTGCACTCTCTGTAATAAAGCGATTAGCGATCATATTGACATCGTCGCCAGTACTTGTACCAATATAAAGAAGTTTTAGCAAAAAACGCATTTTCGAATAGGCAAACCTTTATGGATTTTTCTTGTAAATACAGTATGTTTATTTTAAATAAATGTTTAGAGAATTATCAAACGTTTACTTTATCTCAACTGCCAACCTAGTTTAGTCGATTTTGTTGATTTTAATTTGCTGATTTGGCAACACTCGATAATAATGTCATGCTGATATCGCACGCATACTGGAACTATGGACGTATACTGGAACGCAAATGTTTGAGGTTATGTTGTTTATAAGTAATGGAAACAAATAGAAACTTTAACACATTTCGAAAATAAAATACAATGCAAGACGAGCACAAAATGTGGCGAAGGTATTTGATGTGGTTCGCTCATGAACACATTGATTTTCGTCATGCAGTAAGTTATTTACCCATTTACTTACATTTAACTACATCATTTGAATTCTGTAAAACAAGCATTGGTATTTTTCAGGAAATGTACAGTATAATATCAGTACTCAAGATACCCGTGAAGTTTGTGGAAAAACCCTGCGTTCAAAAGCCGTATTGGATAGTTGAATTACCTTCTGAAGATTGTGTTAGAAAAATAGCTTCTAGGTCAGTTTTGCTCAAAAATTGTATAGAGCTATGGTCTAGAGCGAGAACCCAGGCCCAATTACACGACAACTTGAAGAAATCACTGAAAAATTCAACAGGTAGTTGGGTTTTAGGAGATAAAAAGGATGGTATTAGTGATACATGTTTGTGCCCAAAGGAGTTGATAGAATCGAGTTTCTCCCCAAAAATGTCTTTTAAAGTAGAAGTAGAGACATTCTGCAAACATTTTACCATGAAGGAAAAGGTTGAGAAGATTGAGGTAAGTGAACATTTGGTAAGTATTGGCTAGGTATAAGACCATAACAACAACAACAACATTGAGTTGAAATCCATTCATTTCATGTTAGGAGATGAAGTAATACTTCCAGATTTTTATTACCCAATAAAAAAATTTGTTCCAACAGTATATTAAATTGAAATCTAACCAACAAGCAAATGTTTGGAGATGTAGTAATATAGACACAAATATAAATTACAAATTACCTTGCACACATATTTATTCAAATACATTTCACTTGAATAAATTATAATTCTTACAGAAATTCAGTTATTTACCAATGGGGGGACCAGTGAAACTTAAGAACCCTGATGTGACCCTCGCTTACCTGGAGTTCTATGGTGTAGACCCCAATGATGTTCCTGAAGATCCATATGATGTCTTTTTTGGGAAATGGGTAAGAAAATCATGTATTTTAATGTTCTTTGACAATGATCAATATGAATATAGTATCATCTGACAGGCCTTACATTAGCAGGTTGATGAATAGGGGGATAAAAATCATTGAAACATTGTAGGTAATGAAAAGCATGCTAAGCAAGTGTTAGTGATACAGATGTCCCTTAACTCTTTTATAGTAAAAATCATTTCTACTAGCCCATTGTTCACAGTATATCTAGCGATCAATGGAGGCAACATAAGTTCTAAGCCTGCATATTGTACAGTCAATAAAGCTATTTGACATACAGGCAAAAAAGTTTGCTTTATCAAATTAATCAAATTGTGGAGCTTACTATGTCACTTCTATCACATCAAGGAGTTGCTGGCCTTCCTTGGGGAGCTGGGTCGAATGACGCATTTGTCCCACCTGCACGCAAAATACGCATTTGTCCCCCTGCACGCAAAATACGCATTTGTCCCACCTGCACGCAAAATACGCACTTAGTCGTGGACATTACATACGCACATAACTGCTAGGTCAAAAGTGGTACAACTTTTACGTTGTCGTGACGTCACGCGAAATTTCACTGCGTTGCATCGTCTTCATTTTTTATTTACGTGACAAAAAATAAATGCGTCTCCAATATATTTTGGTAATTTAACAGACGAACTACATAGATTTTTTTAGAAATATACCTTACTGAATGACTGTGCCTACGTATGGCCAAGAAACCGCAAGTTTTCCTAAAAGTCTGTCCCCCCCCAGATAGCAGACGGCCAGCGCGACCTCATCCAGGTGCACTCTCTCAAGAAGCGGCAGTTCATCGGCAACACGAGCATGGACGCGCAGCTCGCTATTATCATGGCCAACCAGGCGCAGGTGAAGCTCGGAGACATGGTGCTCGACCCCTTCGTCGGCTCGGGGTCTCTGCTTGTCGCTGCCGCACATTTTGGAGGTGAATGGTGACTTTTTGAAATACTGACGAGCTCCAAGCGTCTGTTCTACGTCTTTTCGGACTTACACGTTCATCTAGGCATAGTCAAAAAAGGCTCAGGCCGGTTCGAAGGAAAACGCTCTCAATGCCAGAACTCCGGCAAGATGGACAAATGTTAATTTTGTCCAGACTTCAGTCGACCGCATGACTTGAAGCTTCATATGTGATCGCGATCCTCAGCAGTGAGGGAACGACGAAGATGGAGCTCCAAAAATAATTAAAGCCACAAAAGTTGATGAAATTAAATGATTGTAGGGTTCATATTGCTTGTCGTCAACATCGCTTTTTTTGTGACTCACAAAAGTAGCAAAGTAGTTGTCCTGTTGCTTAATTGTTCACGGCCTCTTAACTTTGTAATTGAACCCATTTGTTTAAAGGACCCGAGGCCAGTTGTAACGGTTGTAATTATCAACTCAAGCAAAGTCATAACCGCCATTATCTTAGTTTCTTAGATCTACATATTTACTTACCTTATACCATACCATACATTCTTATTTCGTTTAGCTCCTATCCCTGTCACATAATACCATAATGCTTCTGTCTATATCTAACCTTCTTTTCACAATTCCAGCATTTGTGTGGGGCTCCGACATCGACTACCTGATGCTGCACGGACGCACGCGGCCCACGCGCGTCGGGCAAAAGGTAACAAAGTATGTATTGCGATGGTTAAGGTGCTTGGGCATTAACTTGTTCAATGTAGCTATCTTTAAGTAACTTATCGGTTAGGGGCGCTACACACATATGAGGGCGGCAAAATCGAACATAATTATGTAGATGAATGTTCGGGAACAAGGCCGAATTGTGCCGAATGAACCAAATCGGCAGTGATCGCGTAAAAGTTTCGATTCTTCCGGGCCGGCTTTGTCGTTAAACAAATACTACCGGCCCGCTGAAGTGTGTAGCGCCCCTCACTGGTTTGGCCTAAATTAAATACTGGGGAGAAGGGAGATAGATCATATTGAATTCAAGGACTATGTTTTGGTCTTAGGTACTTGGAAAACTTTCAAAAGTTTATTCGGTGAAAGTTTGTGCCTATAAATGATATTTAAATTTGATCGGAATTGAAACGAATATTGAAAATGATGATAATTTTCAGATTCGAACCAAAGACGAGAGCATACGCGGCAACATGAGGCAGTACGGAACAGAGTCGCGCTATCTGGACGTGGTGGTGAGCGACTTTTCGCTGCACAACTGGAAACCAGGCTTGAAGTTCGACGCAATTATTACTGATCGTAAGTAATGTTCCACCAACTACGAGGGCGGGTCAAAAAGTTCGCGGGAGGGAGGGGTCAGAGTGGGGAGGGGAGGACTTTTTACCTGTCACTACTCAACTTTAAAAACTAACTTTCAGCCCGATCGTTTCATTAACCTTTGAGATATCGCTGGATGAACAAGTGAATCGGGAATAGAACACTGACTATGGAGAAAATTGAGTTTCGTGCCGTGATACAGTTCCTTACTAAGCAAGGAAAAACGCCTCAAATAATTATGGAAGAGATGCCATCTGTTTACGAGGACTTATGCCCTGGAAATTCATGATTTACAAGTGGCATAGTCGTTTCAAGCAAGGCAGAGACTCAATTGAAGGCGATCAGCGCTCTGGTCGGCCGATTGAGGCGACCTCTTGAACGTTGTTCTCGAAGATGCTCGTCTGAAGAAACAGATGCCTGGAGTATCATCTACTAGTATTTTGATCATTCTCCATGATTATCTTAGCATGCCTAAGGTCAGTGCAAGATGGGTGCCGAGAATGCTCATACCGCTTTAAGCTAGCATAGCAGCGCGTCGAGTGTTCTCGCGAGTTTTTGGACCTGTGTAGTGAGAACCGGGATGAGTTTATGAACCGAATTGTGACTGGGGATGAAACTTGGCTTCAGCACTGTTAACCTGAGTCAAAACAAGAGTCCATGCAGTGGTACAAAAAAGGCGCAGCACCGCCTAAGAAGTTCAAGGTGTCACAACTCACAATCGGCCGGAAAGATTGTGGCTTCAGTTTTTTGGGATTCAGAGGGGATTTTATTGATTGATTATAAAGATAAAGGTGTCAATATCACGGGGCAATACTACGCTAAGCTACTAGAAAAAATAATAAATGCAATTAAAGAAAAATAAGGGGAACGTGGTCTCGAGGTGCCCCATTTGCACGACAACGCACCCGTTCACAAGAGTCATATTACGATGGCTGCCTAACACAATTACGGCTTCGAAACTCTGATCCAACCTCCCTACAGTCCAGATTTGGCCCCTTGTGGTTATTTCTTGTTGCCAAACATGAAAAAAAGCTTCGTGGAAAGATATTCACCGATGATGAAGAAGTCAAGTCGGCTATTTCTGCCTATTCAAAATAGGCAGAAATAGCCGGCGTTGACAGCTCATTTTCTTCAAAGTTATAAACAAATTATTTGAAAGGTCTGAGAAGTGTATTAGGGTTACATCGGTTACGCACTGCATCCAATCCTTCTTCAAAGACTTCTTCTTCTCCACCTTGATGAAAGCATCCTTGTCACACGTCTCCTTGTCCGGATCCCGCTGTTTCGAACCCGTGTTGGATGTAAAGCGGCTCTGTTTACCCTCCTTTGTTATGATCGTTTGAATTGCCTGCGACTTTTACCTGCGAATCAGCAGATTTGCAAGTGGAGATAATGTGTGCGTAAGCACGTTCACTGGGGTCGACGTAACTACACGAGTCGTTTGCTCTACCGGGGACGAGGCAGGGACGGCGGCGGCACACGATGCAACGCAAGCAGTTTTGGCAGCTGGTGACGCAGTTGAGCTCGCCGACTCAAAACTGCCGACAGAAGCGTTTTGCGCTCCACTGCGCGTGTTACCGAAACAGCGCTGCGCAACAACACCACCTCGGCACGTAGTTCACCTATGGTTTCATTCGACACCTCCAACTATGACTGCGCTTCAGCCAGGCTTGCTTTTATAGAGGTATGCGGTACAGAGAGTAAAGTCTCGCACACCTCCACTGAAATTGGAGAATCCTCCGACGTTGTTGTGTCTGGTGGGCGACTGGGTGCCGCGACACTTTCAGCGAAGTGATGTCCTTCAGCAACCTTCCTTTTAATTCCGCGAACTTTTTGACCTCCTCTCGTATCATTCTAGGAGAACTATTTTAATCGTCGGATCAACGTTATTATCTTCCATTTTTCTCCTGTAAGCTGTTGCTTTCATAGAAACGTACGAGTCCAATATTTTTTGATAATCTAACTGACGAACCGACGACGGCGAGATTGTTTTTTTAGGAAAATTCTCTATTGCCAAACTGATTTAATTTAAAACGCAGCTTTTTCTCTATTATTCAGCGCCCTACGGTGTTCGAGAGCCTACAGAGAAGATCGGAATAGAGAAAGTGAACTACACACTATCGGAACACCACCTACCCAACCACGTGCCTTCTAAAGTGGAGTACGGACTGTCACACATCTACAGTGATCTGCTCAACTTCGCTGCCACATATCTTGAGATGGGACGGCGCCTGGTGTGCTGGTTCCCATTAGTGAGGTAAGATGATTTCCTGTAAACAATATTCTAGTTTTGAGTGTATTGGTAACTGTCCCTAAGTACAGTGGGCTTTTAAGGTGCACCCGGAGCGTTCGCTTGTAATGTAATATTTCAGATTCGATTTTGAGCATTACAGTAGTACTGCCTCCCTGACTTGACGAGCATTCCCCTGTAATGTAACATTTCAGATCCATTTTACACATTGTATCATCAAGTTGCGCACTGTAATGCTCGGTTCTCCTCCCTCACCGACGTAAAGCTCGACTCTGTAACGTTACATTACAAGCTAATGCTCTAAGTGAGAGAGCACTTTAAGAGTACTTCAATAGTTAGAGTCAGCCTGCATTGTTAACTTGTCAGGCACTACATGGGCTTACCGACTTCTTTCGGCTACCCTTGGTTGATCGCATTCAATATACCATCTCATCCTCCCTTCTCAAACCATACCTTACTCTGCTGTTGCCCAGGGAAGAGTACCAGGAAGACCAGCTCCCTTCCCACCCGTGCCTGAAGCTGGTGGGCAACTCGGAGCAGGTGATATCCAAGCTGGCGGCGCGGAGACTGCTCACCTACGAGAAGGTCACGGACGAGGTGCCCAACATGCCGCTCGACCCTAACGCTGGGGTACATAACTTTAGGTAAGTACCTGCGAGTCCCGCTCGACCAACCTTTTTGCTTAAGGTTTAACGCCGAAAAGGGGCCGTACTTTAAACATTATGCATCTTAGGGCTACTTTTTCAATAGTCAGATAATTTTGAACTAAAGAATAATGATAGCAATTTATTAGTCGCCATTTTTATTCCTCAATAAAAAGTTAATCAATTTTGAAAAATCGGCCCTGAGTCAATTACAAAATAGAGGTCCGGGTTTATGTCAGTGGTTTGATAACGTTTTTGAGAACCATGATTGTTTTTGTGGAGAGATGGGTACATAAAAACAGATATAATTTCTCTTTATCATTAGAACTAGCACTTCGCCCGCGACTTCGTCCGCGCGGATTTAGTAGGTACTCCACAAACTTCAACGCCCCCTCAAACCCTTTTTAAAGGTAAGTTTTGGAAAATTAAGCACTACGATATCCATTCAACGGTCTCAGGATCAGCCTACTATCCACCCAGTTCACCCCGTTCACCCCGCCAGAGGTTGACTATGTAAACATTGTTAGATCTGTTTCAAATTTCCCACTTTTAGCTTGTTCATTCCAATTTCCACGTAAATTGAAGTAAGCAATAATGTCCTCCCCTGAAAAATTCATCAACCCTTTTCGCCCCTTATATTTGTTATTCTTAATTTTTTATCCAAAACATTAATGCCGTGCATTAAGTTTCTCCCCAGTTAGCTCAAACCGCAACATTTTTCTTACTTAGAGCATCGAAAAATCCAAATATTTGTTATTTTTCTTTTTTTATCCAAAACATTAATGCCGTGTTTCAGCTTCATCGGACTAAGCGTTAAGATTCTCCCCAGTTCGCTCAAACCGTAACATTTTTCTTACTTAGACCATTTTTATGCCCGTCGTAACTTTAAAACGAAAGGTCCGATTTGAGTAATTTGAAGTGTAGTTTACATGTACATTATCAACCTTAATTCTAAACAAACAAACTAACTAATCTTTACTCTTTATAATATTAGTTTAGATAGATTAGATATATAATCCTGATGATGTGTCTGTTTGAGTATTATTCGCAAATTATCGGCATTCGATTGAACTGAGTCTATAAAATAATCATTAAAATGTCTTGCTATCATTTTAGGAATATTAAATTTCATAGAATTGGTTACCTCCCAAGTTGCTTTAGACTTGTTAGTGCTAGTTCCTATAAAATAGCTGTTTTGAGCCCTTTGTGTTAATTTGATCACTTTTTAATATCTCTTTGAGAATTATTTGAAAGCCGCTTTTGTATCACTATTTCGCTTTATTCTGTATTGCTATAATAAAGTTCATAATAAAGATCAAATAAGTTCATTGAACTTTATAGAATTTACTGGTGATTGTGGAATACTGAGCATACAAATGATAAAAGCACTCAATACAATTGCAAAAGAACTTGGCCCAAAGGAAATAAATACTAAAAATATTCTGCTTTTAATTTTCAAGATTAGAATCAAAATTTAGGATTCGTTGAATCTCGTGAGTTTGGAGGAATTACGTTACCCAAAAAATTGGGGCGTTTTTCAATTCTATTAGATTAAAACTCCTTTAATTGTATTAGAAGTTTCAACTACCATTACCGAAGTTAATGCAATTATCAATGTCTTCAGAACTGTTCAAAACATTATGCGCGCGTGGATTTCCTTAGCAGAGTTATTTTAGAAATGTATTTATTATACTCTTCAAAGATCTTATACTTACAATCATCAACAAATATATTTCGAAAAAGATTATTACAGGATTTTATGTTGATAAAAAACTCTATGGCCCATAACTCATTAATAGGTACCAACTCTTAACATCTTACACACGTGATAACTTTTAAACGAAATATCCGATTGAGATGAAACAAAAAGTATTTTACTTCTACATAAATACTCTTGATAACATAATGCTTAATTTCGATAAAGATTAATATTACGATACGTATTTAACGTAGTTTTTTTTCTTTAGACGATTTAATAATTATTTTGAACACAAAATGGGTTATTGTGATTAAACCATGATAGCTAGATATATGTTCTCGCGGACTTTTTTGTAGGTCTTAATGGGATCTTCTAACCCGTAGTACATCATTTTGTTCTTTTGTCAATAGTTTTTGCAGCGCACGCAAAAAAAGGTTTTTGATTTTACACCTTGTGTTACGAAATAGCAATTTTATTACGGATCCCTAATTTTGAAAAAAAAAAATATAGCCTATAGCCTTCCTCGATAAATGTACTACCCAACACTGAAAGAATCATTCAAATCGGACCAGTAATTCCAGAGATTAGCGCGTTCAAACAAACAAACAAACAAACAAACAAACTCTTCAGCTTTATAATATTAGTATAGATAATAAAATACTGGGTCCAACACCTTCATATACGATATTCTTATTCGTGATTCAAAATCGAATAACAAAGTAGGTTGTCTCTCAACGCATCCATTTCTTTTTTCCAGGGAGAAGTACTTTACAATGGGAGAGACGACGCGGAGGGAGAGGAAAGAGAAGCGCGCGGGAGAAGTGGCCGCCTACCTCGCCAGCAAGATGGCCGCCAAGAGTGACGTCACGTGACACCGCACACCTCACAGCCTTCATATTAACAGATACAAATACCTTTAATAAACGTTAAGTTTTAATTGATCTGATTTTTTATTTGCTGCTTATATAAGGTGGAGACGACGATGATACACAACAATAATTGTTCATACGACAACAAATCAAAACACTAGCAATACTAGTTCATACAAATATGTTGTGTTTTATCACAGATTTGATGTATACTGCAACAGACTGCTTGGAATATTTTGTCAGAGAAATAGTTGGTAATTTTTTGACGTTTAATGCAATTGGAAAATTTATTTTTAATTTCGGTGACAGGATTTATTATAGTTACAAAATATTCCTATGAACCAGTATTACCAGTGTTTTTATTTATTGTCGTATCGATGTCTCCACATTGTATAGAAAACAAGGGAAGTACAACTACTTGCTGCGTTGCAAACAGTGCTGTGGTGTGTCTATTGAAACATTACAGGTGCAATAGTTCACAAATTATAATTTAAACGAAGGCGTAAATTCAGAGAGCAAGCGGCCTGTTAGGTGGTGTGCATATGTGACCGTCCTCGATTTGTACATTCTTGACGGAGTATTATATGAATCTTTATCATTGAGTGAAATCTTCAAATACTTTAGATTTCTGTCTTTCCGCTGATAAGCCAGAAGACATCCATTGTCAGACATAAGCAGTGACCGGATGGCGGATAATCGGGCGCTAATATTAGGTATACTTACTTTTATTCCCACGAAAGTATAATATGGACATGCTTTTCTGAATCCCGGATCCCGGAATCGTTCATAATTCCTGAGATTGCTAAAAATGCCCGCATACAAAATATAGTCACAACTCGTTGTGAGCTCTCATTATAATTTTTTATAGGTGTTTCATTTGTTTTGAATTAAATAAAGATACTAAATCAAAATAACCACTGCTATATTTTCATTAAGTTTGATATAGCTGTTTTTACAAAATTGTTGAATCCCGGGAATCCGGTATTACTTATTTATTCAGAAAGGAATGTCCATATTATTCTTTCACGGGAAGAAGTTTAGGTATATAAGCGCCCGATTATCCGATCATTGGACATAAGCCTCTCGCAATCGCCACGTCGACATCTCATGTGTACTACATTAAAATTACAACATATTTGGAGACCATGATTAAAACAAGAACTTGGTGGTAACATAAATTTAATTTATTTTAAATAATTCATACCCACAGGAACAGTCCACGTCCATTAAATAAAATTAAACTTAAAGTTTACACACAACCAAAAACATTATATACACCATAAATGCACGCGTGCTTTTGATAAGTTAACATAAAATATTCTTATGATCTAATTCAATATAATAATTATACGTAAATATTTAGTATAGCTTTCCTGGTATATTTATACATTTTTGTAACCTACAATAATAATAGAGACAGACCTTTGTTTTGGGAACAGCAATTTTGTATCACTTCAGCACATCAAGTTATATACGCACGCTGTTTTCCAACCAATCAGCATTCATCAAATCGATTCAGAAGGTCCGTTCCACTAATAGGGAATATGCATGCATATTTTTTATTTTCAAAATGAAATACTTATTGGCTCTAGTAAACAATTATGAAATATTTTTTTAAATACCTACATCTGCGATGAAGTTATAAAGCTTCAAAGATGACAATTAGAATGAGAAGTTCGATACGACGTCTGACGTCAAATACTATGTCGCCTATAGGCTATACAGCTGCCATAGAAAACGGCGTCTCCGCGAGAGAGACATATTTGTTTAAAATAGTCATATCTCGTTTGATCAATTTTGATTCTAATTTCACTGTTAGTATTATATTTTGTATATTTTCAGATAAAGTGTATCTATATAATAAAAATGAATTGCTAAATGTGTTGCTAAGTGCATAACTTGAGAACGGCTAGAGCAATTTCGCTAATTCCTTTTTTGTTGTATTTGTTATTGTCAGGAGAAGGTTTTTATGAAAGAACATTTTCAAAAACATTAACATCCGGTCGAAGCCGGGACGGTCCACTAGTAGATAATAAATATTTTTTTCATGCATATTCCCTATTATTGTTACAAAATTATCTAGGGGCCTGTGTCACTGCCGGTTAGGCACACATATTATTTGGAGGTTCAGGCAGCAGGCCATACAAGAATGTAAGTATATTGTATGGGTGTTATTCAGTGATAGCCAAGGACAGCATCATGGAGCTGAGGTCGGGCGTGGGGGGCAGCGCCCGGGCCGCGCGCTGGCGCCGCGTCGCCGCCCCCTGCGCCCACTGGCACAGCTTCCACACCTCCGCGCGCTTCGAGCTGTTGCCCGCCGACTTGTAGTGGTTCAGCAGGTTGTTTGTTACCTGCCACAGACACATGTTCGTGAGTTGGCCCTGCCACGGTTGCGGAATTGCTCGAAAGAGTTACCACGGCCCTGGAACGGAAAGGGCATCTGAAGGAACACGGATGGGTTTTAGTCAGTAAGAGTCTGACACTCCCTCCCGCTCCACCCAGAGCACTACTAAGATTGACGCCAAATAAATTTGTAATACAGTACTTTTCCCTAATATCTCTTCGTAGGTAGGTACCCGAAAAATAAATTATGAATGGAAATATGATATTATTACACTTACCAAGAAGAGTCCAAGCGTAGCCCTCATGTTCTCTGGGTTCAACTTCAATGCCTGACAGTAGTAGGTCTTGGCGAGCTCCATGTTTTCCACACCACCCTGAAATTATTACATTTTAGTTTTATCAAATCTCCACTGTCTTGCTGTGATATTATCGTCCTGTCACTTTTTAAACCTTTTGAATGCCATTGTCACGTATACATGACAAGCATGCGCGAGCCCTGTACGCCAAACGTCGAAAATATGTGACAAAAAGTACGGCGAATTTGTGGCTTGGCGTCGGGAGCACGCCGATGCGTTTATGCCATTTTTTGCTCTGGCGTTCAAAAGGTTAACTACTCTATCAACGTGTCGCCACACGGAATAATTGTAGCGGCGATTCGATGAGTACGTTTATCACATAGATAAAACATAACGTTATCTCGCGGCGTTTTACTCGCTAGTAGAGGTGTGTTTCTGAATTCAGTATTTTAACTCAAAATACTTAATTCAGAAAACCGCCCTAGGTAAGTAGACTGAGGAATACTCAACTTGAAATGCTTTATTCAGAAATCGAGGATTACTCAAATTACACCAGATATATTTTTAAACACAATAATGAAATCTTTCATACTAAAAGAAGTAATTGAAGAGATTCAGTGATTCGTTTTGGAGTGATGCTGTAAAATGATCTTTCTGCCTACCTTTTTGCATTGAATAGGTTATTTTACTGAAAACATCTAATTAATCCGTCAGATAGATTTCCAAAAAATATTGGACACGCATTTTTTCTTATTTCATATAAACAAAAAATTAAGACTACACTGCGTTCAAATCATGCGTGACGTCGCTGGTAAAATTGTACTATCATAGTGACCCTGCTCTTCACAAATAATTCAAGACATGAAGCTGTTCCTACCATAGTGTAGCGGATGTCGGCCAGGCGCTGGTGCATGAGATGGTTGTGTGGCTGGTGCAGGATCAGCTCCTCGGCGCAGAAGGCGGCGCGCGCGTACTCCTGCACCTGCAGGTACAGCGAGCATAGCTCCTGCCACGCTTCCACGTCAGACATGAACCTGGAAGCAATGGGGAGATGGAGATCAGCTTTACATATTAAAGAAACTCAAGCTTATCTCATGAATGCATTTTTCCAGAGGCTTCTGTGACCCAAAAAGCAGTAAAGCTATTGTTCCAGAAAATGTCCGACGACATCGCGGGAGACCCCGGTTAAGATGGCGGGACAAGCTTGACGCCTTTTACTTCTTCCGCTCTAGGCGGAGCGGAAAGGCGTGTCAGACTCTTACTGACTAAAACTCATCCGTGTTCCTCCTTAAACCCTTTGCGTTCCAGGGCCGCGGTGACTCTTTCGAAAAAAATCTGCAACCCTGGCAGGACAAGCTTGACGCCTAATGGCAAGATAGGTCCACACTTGCCCAAAGACGGGAGCAATGGAAGGAAAGAGCCCTTTGCCCAGCAGTGGGACAGTACAGGCTGGAAGTAATTAAATATTTCTGTCTTATGACTTATCCCAAATGAATTGTACATTTATCTGACATGAAATATCTCAATGGTAGTGTAACTGTATATCAGTGAAAAAGTTAAAGGTAAAGTTTTAGCAGTACTTGGAAAAGATCTTTTAACTCTTTATAATATTAGTTTTTGATAATATTTTTTTTGTTTTCTAATATTTTATTCTCCAAAATCTAAATTACATAATATATTTTGTTTTTATTTTCCTGTGTTTATGCCTGGAACGCTGTCGTCTCCCCTCTTGGAGGTGGGCGCTAATATAATACAGTATTCCATACTAATGCGGTTGTTAACGAACACAATTTTTTGTAAACTGTTTTATTTTGTTCCAATTTTTTTTTTTTTTGTATTTGAAGTTTGCACTTGCATTTTTTTCTATTGTATACTGGAAGCATTACAGCCTTTATAGTAACATATTTGGACACCAAGTGTCAATAGAGAGCAAATATTTCATTGATATTTTTTCTTTACAACAAGGAAATTGAACTATTTTCGTATGGTGTACCATAAAGAGTATTCCCATTCTATTTTTCTTAAATATAGTGAAAGAGTAAATTCAACAAAGTCATACTTCTTCAGATAATCCACAAGTTCCTTGATGGCTTCATTGATCAGTCCCTGCGCCTTCAATATAGCGACGCGTCGCTTCCTTGCCGCCGCGTTGGTTTCATCTGCTTTTATTATACCATCTAATGCTTCTAGAGCTTCTTCATATCTGGAAAATAAAGTTGATAGTGTTTGTCAGTTATGGTGTCACTTTCATAGTAACAAGTTGAAGCAGCACTACATAGTCAAAGGGTTGAAGAAAAGTTAAATAGTTTGGCCTGGTGATACAACTCATTACTCATTATTTTATACTCATCATATTTCATGTTGTATGGTATTTTGATGTGGGGTTGGGCTGCTGACATTGAATCTCTATTTATTTTGCAGAAGCGTGCTGTGTCAGAGCCATCTATAATCATCGTCGCCGTGATTCTCTTGGGGAATTTTAGAGAAGATTAATATTAAGACAGTCCCTTGTCAATTCATTTATGTATGTAAGAAAAAATCGACATTTCTTTAGCCAAATTAGTGATAAACATCATTTTAATACTAGAAATAGAAATAAATTACATCAAACATTTTACAGATTAGCCAAAGTATGAACATCTTTCATGGGGTACTTTTTACATGTTACAACAAAATACCTTGTGACAAATTAGAATTAAATAAAAGAAAACCACACTTTGTAAACAAGCATATTACAAACTTAGATTATTATAAAATTTAGATTATTATATTAAAGATAAGAATGCTTGGAAACATGCTGGTCCTGCGCCATAGGACAATCTAGGGTTACCTAGTAGACAAAGTCAAACTTTTTGATTTGTATGTGTTGATTTATTTACTATTTATATACTGGTGTACTTTCTGATTTTTTAATAAGTATGTAAATATTAAATGAAATGGGAAAAACTAGTAACTATAATATTTTAATTTCAAACTGTAAATTTGACGTCCATAAGTGCCTTTTATGGTCTAGTGAGTGGTCTAGTTGAAATAAATGAATTGACTCATGCTCAGCAATCTAGGTTTGCCTAAGTAGTTGGCCATAAAAGCAGTGAAAGTAAAAAAATAATTATGGCAGATTCATCAAAAGTTAAATTGCTGATGATTCAACAACATTTAAACATAAAATATTTCAATCTGCCATATTTATTTTTATTAAAGTATCTGATTATTGAGAAATCTGTGATAAACTTACTTCTCCTCAGCCTCCAGCAAAGCCGCCTTGTATCTCATGACCCGCATGCTCCCTGGGAACTCATTGGACAGCAGGTAGATGCACATGGTCGCCACTCCATATGTGTGGCAGTCTAAGGCTGCATAGATTACTTGCTCCAACACCAAATGCTCTGGAATATTTAGATTCTGTACTAATATGTGAAATACAAGAGACTATGCATTGGTTGGAAGAAAGTTGATGTGCCTAGCTAGAAAGGCTGTGAAATCTGAGACAAACACATTAAGCAAAGCAGTACTGTACATCTGGTGATGGAAGATTATATACTGCAAGCCAATTTAATCAAATAGGGATTGTTGGGTTCAGCCAATAGTTCACTCCTTTTTTACTCATAAAACAAGTTGAAAACCGGATAATTTAAGGTGTTGTTTCAAATAGTGATTGAATGACTGGTACCCACTTTCATTGCCAAGTTGGGCCAAGTCATCACTAAGGACTGTTGTCCACAACTCCATGACATCTTCACTCCTTCTCTCATTGTTCTCTCTCCACTGGCGGAGCAACTCTTTGGCTTCTGAAAATGAATCAACCTAATTATTATCAGAACAGGAACAGGTTATAATTTTAAGTCCAAATGTTTGCTGAAGTAGTTTGTTTCTCTTTAAACATTTTCGGATAGCATTATGTCTGTTTTTTTTTCTATGTTTAGTCATGGTCAAGGCACCTATTTAACAGACAGGTTTCAGGAAACAATGATCAACAAACACAACATTGAACTATTTTAAAATAAAATTACATACCGCTACAATTAAGTTCTTCAAAGTTGTACGACATATTTGATTATACAGTATAGCTTTAAGGAAAAACTGGATTAGTTACTTTAATTGTTTTAATTGAAATAAATTAAATTTTCCAAGTCACACAGGCTCTCTTATTTCATAATGTCAAAAAAATGACAAAGTCAGTGACGAAAAAAATTAAATGTCAAACATCCTTGGTTTTTACTTTTTAGCTTGAAAGTCAAACACAACTCTTTGGTCACATATCGATTTTGATTGGAATTTGATTTTGTGAAAGTGCTTGTCAAACTGAAGTGCAGCCTAGCAGCGTATCCAGCGTATCAGCGTACCTTTTTCGTAGCTACACCAAGGTTTAAGCCTAGAACTTGTGTTTCAAATACCGATTTTAACCTCGAACCGTGATACTGGTTACGAATAATACATGGTAAATCGATACATTTCAAATAATTGATGGAACAACTCTAGTGTCATTGACCTATTTGGCGCGTTCCAGCGCACGGCGATGTTGAATGAAAAGTAGATTTTTTGGTTTCCATTGTAAAATAATATTTTTCAATCACAACGTACCGTTACATAAATTTTAATTCACCGCTTATATCATAGTTATACAGCACGACTTATTTACTCAAAGGACACAAAATAGACCTATGAATGGTTTTCTCTATGGATTGCCTATGAATCGATTCCGTTTCACGCATATATGAAAAGCGTTATTTCCTCAGTCAGCGAAAAACCTATAGAAATTCGATTATAGCACATCGCCACGAGCGCATATCGATGTTCGGGTTCGTATATCGGAATATAAAAGTTTGTGTGTGAACGTGAACAAGACGTCTGCAATATGTCTGACTATTTGGAAATATTTTTAGATTTAGCTTAGTCGTAAATAATTAACGGATCTATTTAGAGTAATCGATGTCATGGACTATACATGACAAAAAATATAATAGGTGAGTGCTAGTCGTGTGTTTCTGGTGCAAAATCGTTATCCAGCTCATTCTTCATTGTACATAATGCTCGACTTTTTTATGTCTCAATGGCCTTTATCTCGGGGTTTTGTTTTCTTTTGTCCTCTGTTTGCACGTTGAACAAGTTTGTAGAATGTGATGTTGTGGACTTAATGTCGTATATTTATACAGAGTATTTTGTCTGACAGATCGATAAGGAGACGACGTGCAACGAAGATATGTATTGTTGTGGGTCGAGCGAGAGCCTTACGTGTGAATAGTAGATATGCGCGTCACGGACATTGTGCGGCCTGGCTCTGTGGACTGAGTGCGCGTTCTGTGTCGACATTATATTGATAGTATCGCAACGTTGCGGTGCGGGGCTGCGGCCGCTGCTTTGTCACCGAGTGTACTCCCCGTGACGTCAACATGGACCAACTCGCGGTGCAGTGCCCCGTGTGCACACTGTTTCTGCACAATGGGATTACCCTGGAGTCCCACTTGGACACCCATCCCAAAGACCAGGTTATAAAAGCTTTGTGCACTATAGCAAACAAGGGCTCTAATTATGCCAGTAGGACTTCCACGCCAGTACATTCTGAGCGATCATACAGGAGTAGGTCACGGACACCTGCCACCGATGACAGTACCAAGTGGACAGGATCACGTAGCAATGAACATGAGCGTTACTGGCGTAGAACACCTAGCAGAGCTTCTAAAACACCAATATCAAATACATCTAGAAATGCTACACCTGATATTAGAATGCTAGATGTTAACTTTGAGAACCATGGCATTGCTGGTGGTGGTACAGGACAACATGTAAACAATCAATTTAATTTAAAAGCTGATAAGATTCAGCAGACTTTCCAGTGTCCTCCAGTTCCAGAATTTGATCCACAGTTTGTTTACTATCCAGAGCAACAAGAGGACAGGGAGATCAAGTTCTCCCGGAGTGCTGAGTACAATGCCATGGACAACAGCAACAATATGTTTTCTTACAATATGCCACCAATGGCAGGGCCAGGGATGAAATTGTTACCAGCGGTGCCCAGAAAACCGAATGACCTTGTTAAAGTTCTACCAAAACCAAATAACATTCTCCTAAAGACCAATATGGGCGGTGTGCAATACATAGGTCCGGGGGTCAAGCCCATGCATGTCATGGTGCCCACTGCACCTACATTCATGCAGAAGAATGTGCAAAACAACATGGTGATGACAAGCAGTGCATCAAACCAACAGATGCACATTGATACCAAAACAGCTTCCCCCCCTCTAGCTAGCAACCAACAGAACCAAATGACTTCTGGTGCATTCACTCCAGGAACAACTGTTGTTACCCAAAATTCCCAAATTATTTACAGAGAAATGGTGCAAAACATAGATGGTAAGCCTTTTATAACTACCATGCCTACAGTTCTTGGAGGTAATGATGTCACCAACTTAGCTCAAGCTAGCTCCATGTATCAAAATGTTATGGTAGTGGACCAGTTTGGAAATACTTCATGTATGTATACAACACCTCAACAAATGGTGAATAAAGCATGTCCCACATCCATTTATAATGAGTCTGGTGCTCTTATGTCAAGTGTACACGTTGATAAATCTGTTCAAAATATGAATGATCCAAAAACACTTATTATTGAGGTAGGTCCACTCATAACTCCTATTCATGAAGACATTAGTGATGATGGAAGCTCCAGCATGCCACAGCCAGTTACCAGCAGTGCAGTTGACAACACTGAGGTGCCCACTGAGACAGTGGACCCAAAATATGAAATGGCAGGCAGTACTAAGGGTTTAAAAATTCTGAGCAACATTAAAGTTGAAGTTCCAGTGCAACATCACAAGAACATGGTCAACACTGTCATGGATCTGACTGGGCCTAATGAGACAGACTATCCTGTAGAGCGCGTAGACTCACCTGACAAGATTGTGCCTGACCTAGAAGATAATGATAACAACCAACTGTCATCTGATGATACTCAGCCATCATCAATGTCCAGTGCTGATAGCATGGTCTCCCATACGTTTTCTGTGATAAAGAATGTTGGCAATCCAAGCAAAATTTCTGACAATAAGTTGGACACAGACTTTTCAGACAGCTGTCCTGTGCCTGATTTAATATGTAATGAGAAGCCTTCCATATCACCTTGTAGTGAGTTGTCAGAGAATGGCGAAAATTCAACCGATCGTACCTCAATGTCTCCTAAACCTGAGAGTAATCAAGTTAGCCATAGTACCCTAGGACTTCCAGAGAAGAAAATTCAGCTTTCGCAGAAGCCATATAGGCACAACACACTAAGACTGAACAATATTTTTGTGAAGAAGCACAAAAAAGTTTTGCAGATTAAAAACGCTAGACCGTTTCCTGTGAATACTGCAAAGAAAACTGAACAAAGGGATACCATCCCGACGTCATCGACTTGCAGGTCGCCGGAAAACTTTACCATGAATAAAATGCATCAAGCAGATAAGACAGATTGTATGGAGAAGACTAATCTCTTGCAGACCATATCTGTGGAGGAGATCAAGGAGAATGATGACAACAATGATTTTGATGCTGACACATCTGAACACTCTATGGACATAGAGCCACTTGAATCGGCTGATTTGAATCAGACCGAGTTTGCTTCCAACATTGATATGATACAGGTGAAGGAGGAAATAAACTCGAGCAATGAAGGAGGTTTCAGCAACGAGACGGTGACGACGGACCGCATGCTGACGCCACTGGAAACATTGCGACCCATTAATGTTATTAACTACGGGAATCTGTCCAATGAGGATTTTAACGAGGATTCCAACGACAGGGAGTTACTGGATCTTGAAGCGGCGTCTAAGAACAAACAGTTTGTCAGCATGATGAACGAGAATTATTTCGGCGACAATATTTACGCAGATTACTTTACCCCCGACCGCGTGGAGGCCTTCGACGCCGAGCGCGAGGCGGCGGGCTTCAAAGAGAGCGCTAAGGATGGTTTGTACTTGTGGGGCGAGCCTTCGCAGAAGGACAGCGACTTCGTGCTTCCTAACTTTATACACGAGAGTTACAAAATAGCCGAGAGTACTGGGATAGATTATTCTGAGCTAGGTGCTAGAGAAGGACAGGTGGACGTGGAGGTGGACGGGTGCGAGCGAGACAGCAAGGCGGACGTGCTGAGCGAGGGCCGCAGCGAGGGCGACGCGCCCATGAACATCTGCGCCGACGAACGCATGCCGCCGCGCGGCGAGCTCAGCGGCCAGGAGAGCAACGGAGACATGGAGTCGCCCTGGAGCGCGGTAAGACATCTCGCATACCTTTTTCTAAGTTCCAATCATGAAGATCTGATCCAAACCACGACTAGTTTTGTTCATATGTTTATTCGATTATATCTCATCCCCTCATGATGAAAAGTTTGAATTTATTATTTCTAGTAATTATTTAATTGATTTTTATTTATGTTATAAATCAACCAACATCAAATCAATCATTTTCTTTCATGCAAACATGATATGAATGAATTATTTCTGTAAGTTGGTATTTTTACAAATCTTTTTACATGTTATAAAAAATATAATTATTATACCTAACACAGTAAGAAGACAGAACAGTTGACATTGGGAGGAAAACACCTTTGTGGCATGAAATAACTAACAATCTATAAATATACTTGACAATGGATTTAATACTAAAAAAAAACATATTTATTGATGTTTTTATTTGTAGTTACGATTCATGTTATTATTTTGATGTTGTAGGTGCAAAAACTACGTGTTGTTAACAGTATGGTGATGTTCGCAGATGTACACAGAGGTGACGCCGGCGGAGCCCTACGACCTGATCGCCCGCGAGAGCTGGGTGTCGGACGGCTCGGAGGTGGACGCCAGCGAGAAGCGGGAGCCCATGTTAGTAATGTAGCCCCTTTTACAGTAAATATGACACACCCAGTTATCAGCAAAAACAGACCTACACTAACAGCGTTGTATAAAGAACTTTTTCAAAAACTCGATGTGTTTTATGGCACTGTTCGTGTTTATTTATAATTGATTAGCTTTTGTCCGCGACTTCGTACGTGCATATCGGGTTTATGCCGTTCCCGTAGGAACTTCCGTTCCAGTATAGCTTATAGCATTCCTTATGAATGTGGCTATCATATACATAAATAAATTTCCAAATCCTACTGGTAGTTCCAGAGATTAGCGCGATCAAACAAACAAACAAAAAAACTCTTCACCTTTTTATATTAGTACAGATAATGATAACTGTTCTCTATTGAAGGTACATTATCTTCATGTTTAGTTAATTTGGGTGATTGCACGATATTGATAGAGCTTAACGACGGCGAAGTGCCAATAACTCCTAACTGCTGAAGTCAATAATTTACACAAACTGGAAGAATAAAAATAATATCTTGAGAAGTTGAAAATTAATTAGTATATTAAATTAGTTAATAACCATTTAATGCAGTTTCAACTAAAAATACACTTCGGAGATTAAACATAATACATGGGAAAAGTGCCAGTAAACTAAAAGCTGTAAAAATAAATCTCTCGAAAAATGTCAGTTAGGAGGTATTGGCACTTCACCGTCGTTTACTTAAATTGCTCAATATTTTGATATCATTTGTCGCACGAAATATGAAGGACCTCAAAACGCTAGCCGACAGAGACCTTAGGCTTATTAGAATAGAAGGCATTTTAAGCGCGTTCACTTGAAACCCTTTTAGCACACCTATCATTAACATCACTTGCGAATTGTCAGCAGCAGATAGTGTGATTGGATCACCTGCTACATCTTTGGGAGAGACTATGCGCTCATAACCAGTCATCGGATTATCGGGCGCTTATATACCTAAACTTCTTCCCGTGAAAGAATAATATGGACATTCCTTTCTGAATAAATAAGTAATCCCGGATTCCCGGGATTGAACAATTTTGTAAAAACAACTATAACAAACTTAATGAAAAAACTTTCATTGTAAATTAAAGGTTCTAATGGCATCGGAATTGGCTTTTTAAATTAAAAAATAAATTACAATGAGAATTCACAACGAGTTCTAACTATATTTTGTATGCGGGCATTTTTAGCAATATCAGGAATTTCGAACGATTTTGGGATCCGGGATTCTGAAAAGCATGTCCTTATTATACTTTCGTGGTAATAAAAGTGAAGTTTAGGTATATAATAATATATCGTTGACTTCTAGTACTTCAAACAGACTACCAGTACTTAACTCGATACCCTTTGGTGAGACAAGTTGTCACCTTCTCGAGCTTCTAACTACGCATGACTGCCAATGACTGATGATCGGGACAAATGGCTTAACGTGGTTTTCGGGGCTCGGGGGTCACCCATCTACGACCCGACTTCGTCTACACATATGATCTATGAACATAATGTTAACAAGTGGAATGTCTGATTTCCAGCGAAGAGGAGCTGCCGCTGGCGCCGCCGGTGGCGCCGGTGTTCGGGCGCCCGCGCGTGCACACGTGCGCGGCATGCGGCGTCACGTGCACGTCGCTCAAGGAGCTGCGCGCGCACAAGTCGCTGGTGCACGCGCTGCCCACGTGCTCGGTCAGCAAGACCTCCTACAGAAGGCTTGTGACCGCACGGGCCATCAAGAAGGAAGAGAAACCTGATACAAGTATGTTTCAGAACATTTCAAAATTAAAAAAAAAACATGGGCACTTACGAGGGAATGAAAGGAAGGGGGTGAAATTAAACATGAAATTATTTTTCCTTTTCAATATATTCTCCATTAACTCTAATAAATTCTCAGACCTTTCAAATAATTTGTATATATACCTTTAAAAAAAATGATTTGCCCTCAAAAAGGCAGAAATAGCTGACTTAATTGTGTTAGGCATCGTAACATGACTCTTGTGAACGGGTGCGTTGTCGTGCATAAGGAGCACACCTCGAGACCACTTTCCCCTTCATTATTCTCAAATTGCATTTTGTAATTTTTCAAATAGCATAGCGTAGTATTGCCCCGTGATATTGACACCTTTATCTTTATAATCGATCAACAAAATCCCCTCTGAATCCCAACAAACTGTAGCCACAATGTTTTCGGCCGATTGTGACACTAGTCATCTCTGCGATCTGTTTTTTCTTCAGGCGAGCATCTTCGAGAGAAAATTTTTCAACTTTTACAACAATGTCTGAAGAGGTCTCCTCAATCGGCCGACCAGAGCGCTGATCGCCTTGTAAAAGACTATGCTACTTGTAAATCATCGATTTTCCAGGGCAAGAATCCAACTCTTCCATAATTATCTGAGGTGTTTTGACTTGCTTAGTAAGGAACTGTATCACGGCACGAAACTTCTCCATAGTCAGAGTTCTCTTACCGATTTACTCGTTTATCCAGTATCTCAAAGCTTAATGAACCGATCGGGCTGAAACTTAGTATTGTTACGAGCTTGGGGTGCGTGACAGTAAAAACAGCCGATTAAATAACCAAAATGACACTTTAATTTAACAACACGAATTACAACTTTAAACTCACTGATTATAAAACACAACTTCACTATTGATCACTTTAATCGCACTTGAAGATCGCTTTCGAAGTATTCGCTTGTATGGCAAATTCAATACTGACTCTGTCGCGGACTATGCGGTCTTTATATAGGTTAATAAATTCCAGAACCTTCTACTGTAGAAGCATCTGGAAAGTACTCGTAACTGCCGGTGCCGACTGACCAGATATCGAGAACTGTAGAATGTTCTGGCATAGAAAAGTCTAGAAGGTACTTGACGCTACTAGTTCTTTTACTCGATACTAGATGGCGCTAGTAGTAACGAGTGTCGTTATGTACCCGGCATTAATTCTGGCACGTAACAGTATTAATAGTTTTATTGAGTCACCAAGTAGTGAAAGGTAAAAAAGTCCTCCCCTCCACAATGTAACCCCTCCATTCCTCGAGTGTTTTGACCCTCTCTCGTATAAAACGTCAGAAGTTAGTGCACTATTCGAGTTGGTCTTTTCCTATGCAGAAGACTCGGCAATTACACCTAGTGTTGATCAAATTACTTTTCACTCAAGAACTTGTAAAGATTGCCTCATGCCGCCATATACATTTTAGCCAGTCAGTAGATGTAGATGGAGGGTGGTTGCTTAGGGCTTCATCCCGCATCTGCGAAGATCTAGCGCGCCAGGCCAAGTCACGGCCTAACGCACGCAGTGTGTATATTACACGAAACATTTTGAGTTGTTCTTACCCCCCTCATAACTTTGCTTGTAATATTCACAACTTGGACCGCCTATTATAAACTTGGCAACTTTTTTTCTACAACGTCGATTTTACTATCAATTTAATAAAGAAAAAAACTTGCCAAGTTGATAATAGGGTCATATTTTGAAGAAAACGATGATTCAAGTGTTTCATCATTTTTATTTGGTCAGGAAAGTCCCAAGCGCTCTGTTCATTGCTAGTCTCGAAAGACTTTTCTGCAGTTCTGAAATGCTTGGCCTATTATTGATCTCATTATTTTTATAGGTTAAATTTTTGGGGATAAGAACTTGACCTTTTTTTACATTTTTGTTTATTGGGGTTATACTTGCGAGTAAATATCCCAAAGATAACAAATGTAAATGATTCTTTGACAGTGTTTTTTGCCCAACGAATAACTTCACGTTTTAACTTCCGAAATTTCCCCATTTCAGACAACCTACTTCCATCAATTGACTCAAAAGACGCGATATCATCGACAATCCTCCAAGTCTACCAGAGCATTCAAGTTGAGGAGGCCAAGCCGAAGATAGAGGTAGACCGGCTGATCAAGCAGGAGGTGAAGCGCAGGAGGAAGGACTACGTGTGTCCCACATGCAAGGTGGACCAGGGCAATGACGTGCAGTTCAACGCTCACCTCAAGATCCACCCGCTGGAGTGCCTCACGTGCGGCAAGTGCTTCTTCCGGAGAGCCAACCTGTCCCTGCATATAAAGACACATTTAGGAATTAAAAATTATAAGTAAGTGTGGTTGGTGCAATATCAATAACCTTAGTTATTTAATTATAAGTAAGTGTGGTAGGTGCCGTTTCAAAAACCTTAATTATTTAACTATAAAAATAGCACTGCTTTAGCCAGCGGTTTCGTCCGCATGTAAGTCGAAAATTGTCACAAGGGAATGTACCGCTAGAACAAAAAGTATCCAATGCCCCATTCCAGGCCTTGTACAAAATTTCACCGAAATCCGTTCAGCCATTGTGGGTTAATTGATAAACAAACATTTATAATAGTAGGAAAGGAATTCTGGATTAACAACCATGAGAACTGGCTGCCTAAACTGTACGAAAACTGAAGTGGTAAACCCGTTGACAAAATAACCTCTAGGAAAATCCGTAATTAAAATACATACTATAGTTATTATTTAGTGGTCAATGACCCCATGACATTGTCCGTAGTCGCCGCTACGTCGATGACAAGTCGCTTGACCTTACAAATTATAATACGCACTCTCTGTGCATAGTGTGCTTATGTCTTGAGAACCACGTATTATAAAGGAATTTAAAAAAATAACTTTATCCACAATCAAAACTGAAAGGATAAAAAAAATAAGTTAAACCTTTCAAATCTGGTGGAAGGAAAAACTGTCAAGTAACAGAAAAAGGATGCACACTGACATGTGACGTCACCGTCATTAGATTACATACGTACAAAAGAGATAGCGAGAGGTTCTCCGCCCCACTCTTCCTCATACCAATATTTGAAGTGCTAATTGCTGCTTCATTTAATGATCGCTTTTGACGCTGTTTTTAGAATGAAAAATCTTACTGTCTTTGTTGTTTCGTAATAAAAATTATACGAAAATAGACACAGGAAAGTACCCTTGGTTGCGGGTTACACGGGACTGCGGACAGCGAGCGAGGGGTCGCTCGCTGTCTCGATAAGGACCAGCCCAGCCCGACCGCGTTGTGTTCTACGCGCGCGTCTAACAGATGCCAGACTATCTGAAGGGCTCCGCCTGGGCCAGAGCCTGCCAGGTACAGGGATCGTTCGAAAGAGTTACCGCGGGCCTGGAAAGCAAAGGACATTTGGAGAAACGAAACCCACCCTGGTTTAAGTCAGTAAGAGTGACACTCTCTGGGAGCGCCAGAGAGTGTCCCAGTGTTCCCAGAGCAGGGTAAGGCTTCAGGATTACCAAAGTAACTTTCGACCCTAACCAATTTTTTTTTTATCATTGTCTTCTTTTTGTTTTCTCCAGATGCGAGGTGTGCGAGAAGCGCTTCGTAACGCGCCAGAAGCTGTCGGAGCACCACAACGTGCACACGGGCCGCGCGCCCATCAAGTGCACCGTGTGCGACGACACCTTCCGCCGCTACTCCAACATGGTGCAGCACAGGTAACCACTACATGTACTGTGTCAGCAGCACAACGTGCACACGGGCCGCGCGCCCATCAAGTGCACCGTGTGCGACGACACCTTCCGCCGCTACTCCAACATGGTGCAGCACAGGTAACCACTACATGTACTGTGTCAGCAGCACAACGTGCACACGGGCCGCGCGCCCATCAAGTGCACCGTGTGCGACGACACCTTCCGCCGCTACTCCAACATGGTGCAGCACAGGTAACCACTACATGTACTGTGTCAGCAGCACAACGTGCACACGGGCCGCGCGCCCATCAAGTGCACCGTGTGCGACGACACCTTCCGCCGCTACTCCAACATGGTGCAGCACAGGTAACCACTACATGTACTGTGTCAGCAGCACAACGTGCACACGGGCCGCGCGCCCATCAAGTGCACCGTGTGCGACGACACCTTCCGCCGCTACTCCAACATGGTGCAGCACAGGTAACCACTACATGTACTGTGTCAGCAGCACAACGTGCACACGGGCCGCGCGCCCATCAAGTGCACCGTGTGCGACGACACCTTCCGCCGCTACTCCAACATGGTGCAGCACAGGTAACCACTACATGTACTGTGTCAGCAGCACAACGTGCACACGGGCCGCGCGCCCATCAAGTGCACCGTGTGCGACGACACCTTCCGCCGCTACTCCAACATGGTGCAGCACAGGTAACCACTACATGTACTGTGTCAGCAGCACAACGTGCACACGGGCCGCGCGCCCATCAAGTGCACCGTGTGCGACGACACCTTCCGCCGCTACTCCAACATGGTGCAGCACAGGTAACCACTACATGTACTGTGTCAGCAGCACAACGTGCACACGGGCCGCGCGCCCATCAAGTGCACCGTGTGCGACGACACCTTCCGCCGCTACTCCAACATGGTGCAGCACAGGTAACCACTACATGTACTGTGTCAGCAGCACAACGTGCACACGGGCCGCGCGCCCATCAAGTGCACCGTGTGCGACGACACCTTCCGCCGCTACTCCAACATGGTGCAGCACAGGTAACCACTACATGTACTGTGTCAGCAGCACAACGTGCACACGGGCCGCGCGCCCATCAAGTGCACCGTGTGCGACGACACCTTCCGCCGCTACTCCAACATGGTGCAGCACAGGTAACCACTACATGTACTGTGTCAGCAGCACAACGTGCACACGGGCCGCGCGCCCATCAAGTGCACCGTGTGCGACGACACCTTCCGCCGCTACTCCAACATGGTGCAGCACAGGTAACCACTACATGTACTGTGTCAGCAGCACAACGTGCACACGGGCCGCGCGCCCATCAAGTGCACCGTGTGCGACGACACCTTCCGCCGCTACTCCAACATGGTGCAGCACAGGTAACCACTACATGTACTGTGTCAGCAGCACAACGTGCACACGGGCCGCGCGCCCATCAAGTGCACCGTGTGCGACGACACCTTCCGCCGCTACTCCAACATGGTGCAGCACAGGTAACCACTACATGTACTGTGTCAGCAGCACAACGTGCACACGGGCCGCGCGCCCATCAAGTGCACCGTGTGCGACGACACCTTCCGCCGCTACTCCAACATGGTGCAGCACAGGTAACCACTACATGTACTGTGTCAGCAGCACAACGTGCACACGGGCCGCGCGCCCATCAAGTGCACCGTGTGCGACGACACCTTCCGCCGCTACTCCAACATGGTGCAGCACAGGTAACCACTACATGTACTGTGTCAGCAGCACAACGTGCACACGGGCCGCGCGCCCATCAAGTGCACCGTGTGCGACGACACCTTCCGCCGCTACTCCAACATGGTGCAGCACAGGTAACCACTACATGTACTGTGTCAGCAGCACAACGTGCACACGGGCCGCGCGCCCATCAAGTGCACCGTGTGCGACGACACCTTCCGCCGCTACTCCAACATGGTGCAGCACAGGTAACCACTACATGTACTGTGTCAGCAGCACAACGTGCACACGGGCCGCGCGCCCATCAAGTGCACCGTGTGCGACGACACCTTCCGCCGCTACTCCAACATGGTGCAGCACAGGTAACCACTACATGTACTGTGTCAGCAGCACAACGTGCACACGGAACGTATAATTTTAGATTTGTTTTACATTTTTGAATCATGTTGTAAGTAGGTACTTCAGCGAGATGATTTGTAAAATGACTGTGCAACTGTGACGTCGAAGCACTGCGTTTCGCTTCGTCAATTCACGTAGCCCAGGTCTCAACGCCACACGCGAATGATCTAAAGTTGTCTACGCTTCTCTACAGGTTGAATTTTTGAAATGGACTTGGATAGCCACATCCGAAAGTCCGAAACTATGACGAATAAAGAACCCCTGATTTTGGAACAAAAACTGCATTATTATTAAGAATAAATAAGTAAGGTTTTGAATAGTAGAGGGGGAGCTGGCCTGGTGATCTTCGAAAAAGTTAAGAAGGAAGGCTTATGAAACACGTACAAATGCACAAAATCTTAAATGGTCAACAATTTGGTTATCAGAGATCTTTGGAAACCACTGATGCTGTTGAGGCATTAATCGACGAGGTTGTCTGCAATCGTAACAATAGGCATGAGGTGGCAGGTATTTTCCTAGACCTCAGTTCTGCCTTCGATACAGTGGATCATGACATTCTGCTAGTCAAGCTGGAACACTGGAATACAGGAGAAGGTTTTAAAGCTATTTAGATATTATTTTAAAAACAGACGTCAATTCATAGTCTGTAACTCTATAGTGGATGGAGAAGAAAAAATATTAACTCCAACCTTGTGACAGTACTTCGTTGTGTCCCTCAGTGTTCGGTGTGATCGGTGCTAGGCCCTATTTGCTTCATCCTATTCTTGAATATTTAATTGAGTTTATAAAAAAGCGTATCACAGACGCAAATTTAATATTTTTTGCAGATGACACCAACGCAAAAGTGTCTGCTGACAACTTAAATAATCTAGAAATTAAAAACATAATCTAGAAATTAAAAACATGTTAAAAGCTTTCGAACACTGTTTTGGTACAAATAATCTAAAATTCAATGTAAAAAAAAACGAAGTGTGTTTTATTCAAATTGAACGTCCGAAACAAGGCTTAGTCTTGAGGTTCTATCTTGTGGTAATAAAGTCGAAGTGGTAGACCATGTCAAATTCCTAGAAGTTCATATTGATGCATTGCTAAAGTGGAACTTGAGACATCATCTGTAAGGAAGTCGATTAGCTCCGCATGCTAAGCTATCAGAAGCAAAGAAGAGGGAAGAACTAATTTTTGTCCAGCTTAGGATGGTTTACTTTTGTTGAGTCTAGGCTTAGATACAGTATTGAGTTTTTGGGCAACAGTTACAAGTACATAATCAACTCGGCATTTTTAATTCAAAGGTGAGCCTTAAGGACAATGCTCCGCTTCGCTTGAAACAGACGGAATCATGTAGGGACCACAACATTAGACAATAGACATACAATATTGACTGTGCCATGCCTCTATATACTAGTACTGCTAACTAATTTTGTAAAAAAAATCCACAAACTCGAAACCGACGAGCTAAGACAAGCTTGACAGAAAACTCGAACGAAAGTCTTACCTAATATAATCCAACCGAAATTGAACGTGGTTCAACAGTCCCGGATATCAGTCAGTATTTTCATAAAAGTTACCCATAGAATATAAAACCATAAATAGTGCAAACTTATTCAAAAACAAATTCAAGACATACTTATTGAGGAAGAGCTATTAAAGTATTGATGGATTTCTAGAGGACAAACGACAATAATGTTATTGGAATATGGATTATTATCGTCATAACAAATTTATTTTTGACATTGAATTTTTCTTATTTTTAATTTTGACTTGAATGATTTTGATTTTGGATTATAATTGGGTCTTTGTTTGTATTATTGAATTTTATTTTTGACATATAAATATATATTTCTTTTTTATTTGACAGGAATGTTTTTAAAATGAAATTTGGATTATTATTATTGTAGTAATGTCACATTATTGATTTGCTTATGATTTTTTATTGAATTTTTATTTTTGACTTATTTGTTATTAGAAATGTGAAATTTTATATTTGACAATCTATTTTTATTATAAAATTATTCACTTTTGTTAATTATTGTTATATACTGTTACTGTATTTTTTATTTTGCTCTAATTTTAATCGGTCGTTTTACTACGCACGCATTTATGTATTACTTTCTACACAATGTATATTATTAAGAAATAAATGACTTATGGCACGGTTTTTGAGCAATCGTATTCAGAGCAAAATGTTGATAGCTGAGTCGATGCCGCTTGCTGAGCGGACCCTGAGAATATATGTGAAAAGTTTCGGATAGGAGCCCTGTGGTTAGGGCCCACTTTCAGATTACGACATCAGGATCATTTTTACAGTAAAATCTGAACTAGAAAAGTTTGCAACGTAACAAGGTTTTCGCCTTGAAAATGGATGCTCAAAAACCATACTAGCTCTATAGTAGGTATTGTAAGAAAAGAAAGCTTTTTGTTAAAACCGGTCAAGTGCGTGTCGGGCCACGCTCAGTGTAGGGTTATGTAGTTACCCGTCCCGTAAGCCATGACAAAAATAGTTAATATTACTATGATATTACAAAGTTACACACTTAGTTTTAAGTCATTTTCTTTGGGGTTACTACGAAATTATTACCTAATCAGTTACATCTTATAAGTTGGTCGACTATTACTCGTTAGCTTGTAAACCCTACGTAGCTGTTCTAGTTTTCCTTTTAAATTCGTTACACGTAAAAATTCAGTCGCATGTTTATAATATGCTACTACCGTAAACTTTTTTACACGTCTCCAAAAACAACCGTTTAGTGGCAGAGCGGGTGACATTTGACTATATACCAAAAATTAGATTCTTTTAGCTTAATATTTAGAAAAAGGATCCTTGGATGGAAAAATGGTTTTCGTAAACGACCTATCCAACGACACCCCACACCATGAGTTAGACGATAAAAAAATAATTGCTCCTTTACATGTACCTATTCTATTTTTTTGACCAATATTTTATTTTACTACTTTGTAGGTGTGATTAATATGTGAACCTGTACCAAATTTCAACTGTCTACTGCTAAGCGTCTCCGAGCTTAAACCGTGGACATACAGACAGACGGACATGGCGAAACTATAAGTGTTCCTTGTTGACTACGGAACTCTAAAAATGAGCTCTTTCCTTGTGTGTCATGTGTGTGTGTGAATAACACACACGAGCTCCCCAGAATTTCTTCCTTATTAGTGACACTTTCGTATTGTGTATTCAAGTGTATTTTTTTCCCTGGCTAGGAGTATGATCTATCGAAAATCCATCAGGCCCACTTGAAAAATTCACGTGTACTTCAATGTTAGGTTAGCTAGCATACTTTATGGTTTATATGTATAGGGACCGGCACCACCTGGCCAAGCGCGCCAAGGTGCGCGACTTCGTGTGCCACTGCGGCGTGGTGTTGCACTCGCGCGCCAAGCTGCTGTGGCACCAGGAGACGCACGCCGAGCGGCCGCGCGCGTGCCTGTACTGCAGTGACAAGTTCGTGCACGCGGCGTCGCTCACGCGCCACGTGCGCCGCTCGCACAACGAGTACTTCCTCGCCGAGCGGCACAAGGGCAAGCAGGAGAACGTGCAGTGTCCCGTCTGCAAACAGGTCAGTACATCAATACACCTACTGTGTTTGCATTGTTTCGTTTTGACAGCTAATTACCAATTTGTGTAACCTATTATTTAATTTCGTTTGGTCCGAAACCCTGATCATGAACAATTAATTGCCTTTTTCATTGTGAAAATAATGCTAACAATACCATTACAGGGGAACCATATTCAGGGCGAAAACCTGATGAGTTTTTATTCCCCCTGAACATCCTTTAAAAAATTATCCCAATCGGTGTTTTCAAAGTCGTTAGGTTTGGGGAAAGCCCACAATTTCCCTGTCAGGTTTGACTATTTATGTCACTTTGCGTCAAGCGGCACCCGATCAAATTAAAATAAACGGCTCTGATGATCGGGTTAAAAGTATACTTTTTAGAAATCTGAAAGTGGGGGCCCCTTACCACATGGCTTGTATCTGAAACTTTTGAGTTATATGTTCGGTGTCCTCTCAGCAAGCTGCAAAACATATTCGACTATTAACTTTTCGCCCTCTATATGGTTGCTCAAAAACCTCGCCACCTTCGACATCGCAACTCCTTTTTGAATTATTTGGACATAATTAACTTTTCATTCTTAAAGCAAATACGGGTGTCAGATATACAGGTAGCAGTCGCGGTAACAGTCTCCCGTGTGTTGCAGGTGTACCTCCGCTCGAACCTGCACACGCACTTACTGACGCACAGCGGGCAGCGGCCCTACATGTGCATCATCTGCAACAAGTCGTTCACCACCAAGTGGAACCTCAAGCTGCACCGCTGGACGCACGCCTCGCGCTCGGCCAAGCCCTACAAGTGCAGCCTGTGCAAGGGCGCCTTCATCCGCTAGTACGAGTAGGTGTCGCACATGAACGCGCACAAGTCCGTGCGGCCCTACACCTGCAACTACTGCGGCTGTCAGTTCATCCGCAAGTACAACTGCCAGCGCCACGTGCGCGAGCACGAGATGGCCAAGAAGTACGTGTGCAAAGTGCCCGAGTGCGGCAAGTCCTTCCACCGCTCCTATTACCTGTCGGAGCACATGAAGGTGCACAGCGGCGCTCGGCCCTTCGCCTGCAACATCTGCGGCAAGACGTCCAGTAACAAGTCCAACCACAACAAGCACGTCAAGATCCACCACGCGCGCGAGCCCGTCGCCACCGAGGCATAGGACCCGCCCCGCGCCCCGGCGACGCCTGCTAGCCTGCGACGCATCACTCTTGCGTTTCTTAACTCACGGTTATATCCCAACTAAGTTCCCCAAACATTAGTTTCCGTTAGGATTTAGCATTATTTTCCCGAGACTACAATTTTGTTGAAAAGTTCGCAGCAACGTCGCGCGCTGGGCGCAATGTAAATATCTAGTTAAATTTGAATTTATTATAATTGTTGTAAATACAGGACCAAGCGTGTACATTTCGGGGTGGAGTTGTGAGGTGAAGAGCATTTCGAGGTCAACAGTATGGCGCACCACACGTTGTACGCGAGAACTTCATTCGTGTATTATACAGATTTGTTGTAGATTTGTTCATGTCGTAACAAGCTTTAATTGCGGAACACTACGAAATGGTAGGAGTGCGTGAAGATGCGACGAGTTTGTTTTTGTGCCTTATAGATTGAACCGAGAGGATCTTGCATTTTCCACTAATAGAGGAAATGATTGATTTTTGGATTAAATGACAACTTGTAACAGTAACACGGACACCTAGAGAAATATATATCATCATTTATTAGGTATATAATATGTTGTATGTCGTAGCTTTCTCCCTGTGTGACGCAGGGCTCTGGTTGTGAAATACATTTAGTGCGCTGTGTGTAATCTGTGGTGCGTCATAATCAAATATAAATAAAATAGTCAAATTAATAAAGGGCATTTCGGTATAGGTACCCCGCTAACCCCGCTACACTTATATTATTTTCTACAATAATAGTTTCTCTATGCTTCCATTTAATAAGCTAAACCTGAGGTCGTGGCTCGCTGCATTTGTTCAAGGTAACATATCATTTTTGTAAAGATTTATTACAACGATTTTATGCGAAATTTATATTGATTGTGTATCAAATATGACAATGACATCATAATGCAATAACATAGCCAAATAGATTCCTGTTATATTTTTTTAGTAAGGAACTTAGGAGTATGATCTTGGACTGTCTTGACGATGCGGCTCCGCAGCCACGCCCAGGCGCGGGCTTTAACGTATAACTTTAAAGTTTAGTCAAATTGACATCCCACAGGGACTTACTATAACTCATTGTAAAAGTATTTTAACACTTACGTTATTTAGATTACTTTATGTAAATATCACTTTAATTACATTTAATTTATTATTATTACACTTTTTGTATTGTTACTACGTATAATTCCGTTTTTTACGTAAGGTGTGTGGTGATACAATATGTGCTCTAAGCACTGCTCGTGGTTTATAATATCTCATTTTGCCGAGCGATGGAGATATCATTGGAGAGCTATATCTTTGTCTTGCTTTAACTGCGATTGCTATACATCACGAACTGGTTTCAATTAGGTGCTTTTAGAATTTCTACGGAATTAATTAATATCAAGTTTGACACAGCGTCCAATTGAAATCAGTCAGTATTTAGAAGGCACATGTTAGCAAAATTTAGCGTTTCTTACGCGTTTGACATATTTTATGGTGAACTTTATTTTAATGGTCTATTCACAAATATTATTTCTATGTTATTATTATGTTTGTTTGTTTGGTATTTGCCTAAAATATTTGGACGAGTAGTGCAATCGCATTTGTTGTCCATTGTTATTTTTCATTTCATGAAGTAAATGTGATACCTGCGCTGATCGTGTACAATCGACATTGTATCCAAAGATTATGAAGCAATAATGTGATTAGTATCAATAATTGATAATTATAATTATTATTTATTTTTATCAAAAGGGTCTTCTTTGACGATAATGATTGTACATGGTCAGTGCGCATTACGCTGCAACATAACAATTGGTTTGCAAATGTGCTGTACGTATATTTTTCTATATGTTGATATAAATTCTGTCATGAATCACACCAGCTGTGTTCATATATGGCTCTGAGAGATAATGAAGTATGAGACTCGACGACTTTATTTCGAAACGCTTTTATATCGTACTTATCAGTCCTAGTTTTATAGTATACATGAATATTTACTCAACGACATGAGTTTGGGGCTTCAGCCGACTTCGTATAAGTAGAGCAGTCAGTGTTGTCGGGAGTCGAACAGACGCGGCACCAGTAAGCAGTCTTTCTGTGAAAGTTACGTACTTACTCACATACTTGTGAATTTACATTATTGTAATATTGTGCGTGCGTTGTGCATGTGTGGGTCCACGTGCTTGAAGCATTGACTCAGCCACGTTTGTTAAGCATTATCTGTCTCTGTAATTTCATTCTTAATGAAGCGAGACGGCAATATCTTTAGTTATGAAAGACTTGCTTAAATTAAATATTTGATAAGACAAGGGGTGCGTCGTTTGAAGTCGTCGAGTCGAACAAAGCTCTTGAGTTGAAAACGATATATGGTATATATTTTACACATAAAAACAATGATCTCGTATTTTATAAACACAATGTAAAACAGTTTTATTTTTGTTTTTGTTGTATTTAAACGTTTACATAGCGCAAGTTGGCTCGCATCATCTCACAGTTTAAATTGAAGTCGGTGGAAATGACTAGCTTTATTTTAAGACTCAAGTTACAGAAGAAAATGTTTCGATGAAATAGTAAAACTGCCTTAAGATTATTGTGTACCTATAATTATTAAAAAAAACCTTAACCTTAAAGGATGCTGACTTTCCGTTTCCAAGCTGCTGACTTGCGCTAACCCAAAATGCAGGGTATTCGACTTTTTTGCATTATAAACTTCGTGATGTTCAAATTAATCTTTTTTTAACAATGTCAATTAGATACCATTTCCGGTTGATTACCTTTTGGTATAAAGGTCTGATAAAGTAAAGTAACCTTCATTCTAATGAATATAGGGTAAATTTCAACTATTGACTGCATAGGTTACTACATAATAATATATTGTGTGTACCCACTGCATTAATTCCATTTAAATCGTAGTATCCATATGATTAATTGTTTGTTACTGAATTGTGGGTTTTAACACCATGGGAATAAGGTTGATATTTGCAATCTGTGAACAAACAAAAAGTGTATTAGTATAAAGTGCAAGCAAGTCGCATACCGTGTATATACAACGTGTAACAGAATAAACGCAATACCTCTTAAGGGGTCATTGTACTCATCATTATGAACAATTTTTACTATGGGACCAACTTCGAAATCGCGAAAAAAATCAGCTGTTTAGTACATTTTGTCGAGATATGCGCACAAAAATGTATTGGGAATAATTTTTTTTTTTCGCGATTTCAGTGTTGAATACTGAGTCCTTAAGAGGTATTGCGTTTATTCTGTTCACGTTGTATAGTCTGTGCAAAAACGACGTAAATAGCTGTAATCTTGCTCTTAACTCAGTTATTAGAAGAAATTGGTTATTTATTTTATTCGGATAAGTTCTTAGTTTACTTGTACATAAAGTTAGGTAATTTTGTAATTGATCGTAAAGTGGGTGGTACACCAAATTCAGTTCGGCGGGGTCACTGGACTGAACAGTTTGTGTCTGCAATAAATTATATTAAGAACTTAATATATTGAGTCGTTTTTATTTATAACCTTTAAAGTCAATCAATCTACCTCGTTTTAATCCAACTATGTTGGGCTTGGCTTCCAGTCAAACCGATTGCATTTTAGTGTTTTTACTCGGAGCGACTGGCCATCTGACCAGACCAAACTCAGTAACTAGAAAATAGTAGGAGAGCTACCGAACCTTCCAAATAAGGTGAGTGGCCGGTCTAACCCGTTTCCCACAAAGCTAGAATTTTTCAAATTATGTTTTATTATCGGTCAATTAATAAAGTACCGTTCTGACAGGCAACTCGCGGTTGCGTCATCATCATCTCTTAAATATCCGAAAATTTAAAAAAAAACTGATCCCACAAGGCTTCAATTTTAATATATGGTAATTTACATGTGTTTAAGTTTATAAAAAAAATACCGCCTGTTTTGAGAGATGCCAGTCATCATTTTAAAGATTTAGCCACTGGTGACGAGCAATAATATAGTCGCCCCATACCAGAACCAAGTTAATATTTAGATGGATACACATTGGTTCCACATTAGATGCCAATGGTATATGCATAGGGTCTTACGGGGTAACAGCGAATCTTAGCAGTGTAGCAATGCTAGTATTCACTGCTACTGACGCAGTTGCCGCATTGCATGACCCAGCTAACCTTCCCCAGACTGATCGCAGCGCCATCTGCCTGTTTAACGTTACACTCATTACGAATCAAGTCGAGGCTTTTTGGTTCTGTCACACCATAGTCTAATAAATTTTTAATTTTTGAGATTTATGAATAGGTATACAAACTTTTATTTTCTTAGAAGTTGTAGAAATGTCCGGTACTTAATTAATAATTAAAGTGGATTTTCAATTTTTCACATTAGTTTTCAATTAAGCTGCACGTAGGTCAGAAAAATAGAATTAAACATGATATGATAATCAGGGGATTTTTCCCTACACATTGGTAATATTTTTCATACCTTGCCGTCCAACTAAATGCCTATAACACATAGGCAAATAAATCAAGATTGACAGGACTACCAGGTGACGTCGAGCTTTCTAAAGCTTATGTTGGTTCACGTTCTTGTTTCAAGATTTGGATTAGACTTACTGTAATGCCCTTACCAAAAGTAATTTAGTTATTCTCGACTATTATATCAGTTATGTACAACTGTACCTGCATATTATTAGACTGAGCTCAGTATGTACCAGACAACAGCAAAGTTGTCATCGGGATGGCTGCTCCCACAAGGTTACAATGTTGCAACATTGTTCTTTCAAATGTTTAAATAGTATTTGTAATCAGTCAGAATATTGTAGCGGTTGCAGCTGTCTGCCGGACGAGTAGGTACCAATACAGGGTGATTTTTTAGGGTTCCGTACCTCAAAAAGAAAAAACGGAACCCTTATAGGATCATTTTGTTGTCCGTCCGTCCGACACTTTATCTCGGAAACGCGTGGAGGTATCGAGTTGAAATTAAAACCATATACTCAAGTCTTCAGTCCCTTGAAGCTGTGAAAAATCTAGAGACATCATTGGCATTCTTAGTCAGGAATCAAACTACAACTACAAAAATTAAAAAAAATTACAATAACATCCTGTATCATATTTTTACAGATGCCAGGGAAGTAGCATAAGTACGCATGCGTCGCGTATCATCGATGTCTGTTCGCGGATGGTACATACCATTCAACTCGCCAATAAATTTAAGGTAGAGAGAGGAAAATGGAGGATCCATTTTCCTTCGTTGGGCTCGACTACCTGGAACCCATAGATGTCGCCGTGGAGAGGTCTCGTTAAAAGCGACATGTGGCGCTCTTCACATGTCTATTGTCTAGTGATAAGAGCAATTCATTTAGAGGTGTTTACAAGTCTGACTGCGGACGGTGCAATTATGGCCCTTCGAAGAGTTATTGCGTGCCGCGGATGTCCCATATTTTTTTTATCCGGCAACGGGATAGCCTTCGACGGAGCCAACAGGTTGCTGAGAGAAGCTTGGACCGCGCTGGATCACTCTCAAATACACAACATCCAACAATAAAGAATGGCAATTTATATAATCCCTCCTGGAGCACCGTTTATAGGAGGGGCATGGGAACTGGGAACGCCTAATGACAAGTGTAAAAGTCGGCTTATCGGTCACTCTCCGCGAAAAAGCGCCTAGAGACCAAAATATTGCTGACGCTTCTGGCAGAGATAGAGCAAGTATACAATTTTTAACCACTAACTCACGTATCGGTAGCACATGAAGACAAGCCAGCCCTGACTCCCAATCATTTCTTGTAGGGGATTCACTCCACACTACCATCGCCAGCATCCTCGGTGTTGGCGATAGATCTGGCAATCCCGCTGCTAGGGGCTTGTTGGTGTTCGTTGGCAACAACGGTATGGCTTGTGTGTTTTTTGCTAATTTTTATATATTATATTGTGAGCAAATAATCATACCCGATTGCACCTTACCAGTGTTTCTTTTGGTGCCTAACAATTTATTTAGCCTTTATGTACAGTGGTGGTGGTGGTACCAAGGTGAATTTAATGCAATGCAGGTTTCTAGGGTTCCGGAGTCAACAAGGAACCCTTATAGTTTCGCCATGTCCGTCCGTCTGTTTGGCTCAAGAGTCGCTTAGCACTAGAAAGTTTGAATTTAGAATGGGTATATTAATCACGCCGACAAAGTAGTACAATAGTCTTATTAAAAAAAAAAATTGGGTTGGTACCCACCCCCTCACCACCACCCCCACCCATCACACGTAAAGTGGCGATGATTGTTTTTTTTATCATCTATCCCTTGGTGTGGGGTGTCGTTTAAAATTATTGAGGGTGTGCGAAAACTATTTTTCCATCCAAGGATCCGTTTGCGAAATATTAAGCTTTAATGTGCATTTTTTTTTGTTACGTCAAGTGTGCCCTGTGCCAGCTAATCGGTTGTTTTTGAAGACGTGAAAATAAACATTATAGTAGCATTTATAACGAATTTGAAAGGAAAACTATCACAGCTAAGTAGGCTTTACAAGTTAACGAGTAATAGTCGACCAACCTATAAATGTAACTGGATAACTAAAAGTTTCGTAATAATTATAGTAAAATTAGTTATTTATGAATGTCATGTTTTACGACACGGGTAACTACGGACCCCTTCACTGTGCGTGGCCCGACACGTACTTGGCCGGTTTTTATTTTGATATTCGTGAAGGTTAAATTTAGTAACATCTAAATATGATGTCAAATTAAAAAATTAAGACGTCAAATAGACATTTTGTTTTTTTTTTTAGGTAGGTATATTTGATTATTTGTCTTGACATGGTCTTGACTTTTTACCAAATATTTGCGTAATATTTTTTGTACAGAGTTTGTCCTATAGTGCGTTTATTTTATTTAAGTAATTTAGAGAACGTATCATTTTAGGTAGATTTTACAATTTTGAATCATGTTGTAAGTATCTGTGTTTTAAATTTCAGTGACATGATGTACTACACCTAAAATTAGTATGCAACTTTATAATGATATATAAGTGACGTCGAAGCACTGCGTTTCGCTTTATTAATTCACGTGGCCGGTCGTAATACCACACGCAAACGCGCGGTCTAAGTTTGTCCCCAGGGTGAATTTGTGAATTTTGAGCAACCATATTCAGGGCGATATGTTGATAGATGGAGAACGGGTAGAATTCCTGGCTAGGAGCATGATCTTTCAAAATCCATCTGGCCCGAGACTACTTTTAGTATTTTTCAATATTGCTAATAGTCTCGGATTTAGCTATCCAAGCCCATTTGAAAAATTCACGAATACTTTTATGTTGTGTTAGCTAGGTCCCACCCGACCAAGCGCGCCTAGTTGCGCGACTTCGTGTGGCACCAGGAGATTTAGCCTATGTAGCATGTTGTGAGGTCGTGTATACTGTATCGCAAATGTCCGTAGGGACCGGAACCACCTGGCCAAGCGCGCCAAGGTGCGCGATTTCGTGTGCCGCCAGTGCGGTGAGGTGGTCCACTCGCGCGCCAAGCTGCTGTGGCACCAAGAGACGCACGCCGAGCGGCCGCATGCGTGCCTGTACTGTAGTGACAAATTCGTGCACGCGGCGTCGCTCACGCGCCACGTGCGCCGCTCGCATAACGAGTACTTCCTCGCCGAGCTGCACAAGGGCAAGCAGGAGAACGTGCAGTGTCCTGTCTGCAAGCAGGTCAGTACACCCATTGCGTATTAAGGGCGAAAAGTGGATGGTTGTGTAGATGCGGCTTGCTCAGTGAACACCGAGAATACATCTGAAAAGTTTCAGATACGCGCCCACTTTCATATTTTCAAAAAAAGATACGTCTCAATGTGTCTTCAGAATCTTCGGAGCCGTTCGTTTTTATTTTGATCGGGTGCGGCTTCAACTTTTCATAAACCTGACGACTTTGAACAGTTTTTAGGGTTCCGAACCTCTATACCTATGCATAATAGGATCACTAGGTTGTCTGTCAGTCTGTCTGTCCGTCAGTCACAGCCGGTTTTCTCCGAATCTCCTGAAACGAAAAAGACTTTTTTACAAAAAATACAACCGACTTCTAAAAAAAAACACTACAAAGTAGGTATAAAATTAATTAAATTTCGGAATTAGGTGTTTTTGGTTGTTTCTTCGTATTTTAACACTGACATCCTAAAACAAAGTTATTTATTTTTATCATTTTATTTGTACCCCACATCTAATAACACCACTGGAAAGTCAGAGGAAAGCAAAATACGCAATTTCGTTTACTTGAATGACATATTTGTTCCAGCTATTTTGATTTGAAAACCAAACTACTGAACTGATTTTGATAATATTTCTATGGAACCAACAGGAAAGAATATCCTGTCACTTAAAAAGATTTATTGCTGAAAAGCAACGGATCCACGCCAACGACGTCACGGTGTATCCATTTGTTATATACCAAAACCTTCTCCAGAATGTAACAAATACTTTTTTGAAATCACATCAAAATCGGTTCAGTCTAACGCGAGAAAATCGCGGACAAACATATATACATACAAACATACGGGTCAAAATTTATGCTTGTCGAACCTTACTTCATGTCGGGATCAAAAGACTATGGGACCATTACGGTATGAGTACTAGAAATGACAGAAATCGCCAAAAACCCTATAACCCATACATTTCGATTCAAACTTCTACCATTGGCCAAACCCGCTATAGAGAAGACTGGCTGAAAAAAAAAGTGAAAAAAAGTTTCAACTTTCAAACTTCGAATTTGATTCGAATGCGCTGAGAAAATTCTAGATTGTTAAAGCGGCCATTCACTAGGGTTTGCAGGATGGTTATAACAATACACGTATATCCAACAGGCAAATGTGCGTGTATGTTATAAAACTGTACAGTTATCGGTACATGTACCTACACCAGCACATCAATTTACAACAATCTGTCAAGATTTTTTAATAGATTTTTAACTTTATCGCTAAAGTATTAGGTTCAAGGCTGATTGGGAAAATATGACAGTTTCGGACAGCTTGATGTACAAGCAACCATATAAATTAATATCATCATATATATATTTTTGCTGCTCGTGCTCGGTTATGTTTGCACGCATGCAAAACCAAGCGTGTGTGGCGGCCTGCTCGTGCTTGCACTCAGTTTTGTATAGTCTGTGGCAGGGAAAGGTTACCTACATGTTACGTGTTTCTGGGATTATTCGGCCCGAAGCCTGAGGTGATATTATGGCAGAATATTTTTAAGACACTCATATGTTCTTTTTTCTCATTACAATATCTTGTCTCTGGATTAACGGAGTGATCAAAGATAAAAGTTTCAAATAAAGTTTTTCATCCATATGTAAACAAATATTTGTTTGTAATCTTTTGGTTAAAATCTCAATTCATTTAACAAATTTATATGTGAGAACTGCTTTATTTTCAAAAGCCAGGCTTTACAGTGCGATGCTATCTGCTTTATCTTTTCTTTATTGCAAGTAATAGCTGCCGCCCGGGGCTCCGCCCGCGGAAATGTCGGAAGATATCCTAAAACAATTTTTTTCCCATGCGTTATTTTAGACTATAATTACCTCTGTGCCAAATTTCATGAAGATTCGTTCAGTCGTTCTAACGTAAATATTAACAAACATCCATCCATCCTCACAAACTTTCGTATTTATTTATTTACTAGCACTTCGACCGCGACTTCGTCCGCGCGGATCTAGTAGGTACTCCACAAACTTCAACGCCCCCTCAAACCCTTTTTAAAGGTAAGTTTTGGAAAATTAAGCACTACGATATCCATTCAACGGTCTCAGGATCAGCCTACTATCCACCCAGTTCACCCCGTTCACCCCGCCAGAGGTTGACTATGTAAACATTGTTAGATCTGTTTCAAATTTCCCACTTTTAGCTTGTTCATTCCAATTTCCACGTAAATTGAAGTAAGCAATAAATGTCCTCCCCTGAAAAATTCATCAACCCTTTTCGCCCCTTATATTTGTTATTCTTATTTTTTATCCACAACATTAATGCCGTGCATTAAGTTTCTTCCCAGTTAGCTCAAACCGCAACATTTTTCTTACTTAGAGCATCGAAAAATCCAAATATTTGTTATTTTTCTTTTTTTATCCAAAACATTAATGCCGTGTTTCAGCTTCATCGGACTAAGCGTTAAGATTCTCCCCAGTTCGCTCAAACCGTAACATTTTTCTTACTTAGACCATTTTTATGCCCGTCGTAACTTTAAAACGAAAGGTCCGATTTGAGTAATTTGAAGTGTAGTTTACATGTACATTATCAACCTTAATTCTAAACAAACAAACTAACTAATCTTTACTCTTTATAATATTAGTTTAGATAGATTAGATATATAATCCTGATGATGTGTCTGTTTGAGTATTATTCGCAAATTATCGGCATTCGATTGAACTGAGTCTATAAAATAATCATTAAAATGTCTTGCTATCATTTTAGGAATATTAAATTTCATAGAATTGGTTACCTCCCAAGTTGCTTTAGACTTGTTAGTGCTAGTTCCTATAAAATAGCTGTTTTGAGCCCTTTGTGTTAATTTGATCACTTTTTAATATCTCTTTGAGAATTATTTGAAAGCCGCTTTTGTATCACTATTTCGCTTTATTCTGTATTGCTATAATAAAGTTCATAATAAAGATCAAATAAGTTCATTGAACTTTATAGAATTTACTGGTGATTGTGGAATACTGAGCATACAAATGATAAAAGCACTCAATACAATTGCAAAAGAACTTGGCCCAAAGGAAATAAATACTAAAAATATTCTGCTTTTAATTTTCAAGATTAGAATCAAAATTTAGGATTCGTTGAATCTCGTGAGTTTGGAGGAATTACGTTACCCAAAAAATTGGGGCGTTTTTCAATTCTATTAGATTAAAACTCCTTTAATTGTATTAGAAGTTTCAACTACCATTACCGAAGTTAATGCAATTATCAATGTCTTCAGAACTGTTCAAAACATTATGCGCGCGTGGATTTCCTTAGCAGAGTTATTTTAGAAATGTATTTATTATACTCTTCAAAGATCTTATACTTACAATCATCAACAAATATATTTCGAAAAAGATTATTACAGGATTTTATGTTGATAAAAAACTCTATGGCCCATAACTCATTAATAGGTACCAACTCTTAACATCTTACACACGTGATAACTTTTAAACGAAATATCCGATTGAGATGAAACAAAAAGTATTTTACTTCTACATAAATACTCTTGATAACATAATGCTTAATTTCGATAAAGATTAATATTACGATACGTATTTAACGTAGTTTTTTTTCTTTAGACGATTTAATAATTATTTTGAACACAAAATGGGTTATTGTGATTAAACCATGATAGCTAGATATATGTTCTCGCGGACTTTTTTGTAGGTCTTAATGGGATCTTCTAACCCGTAGTACATCATTTTGTTCTTTTGTCAATAGTTTTTGCAGCGCACGCAAAACAAGGTTTTTGATTTTACACCTTGTGTTACGAAATAGCAATTTTATTACGGATCCCTAGTTTTGAAAAAAATAAAAAATAGCCTATAGCCTTCCTCGATAAATGGACTACCCAACACTGAAAGAATCATTCAAATCGGACCAGTAATTCCAGAGATTAGCGCGTTCAAACAAACAAACAAACAAACTCTTCAGCTTTATAATATTAGTATAGATTTAAACTTAATGTACAATAGTTGTACATGGGCGGACTTAATGCATCAAGGCATTCTCTACCAGTCAACCCTTGGATTAAAAAGACTACATTTATAATATGTGTAGGATTAAACAAGTATCTACAGCTGTCACAACCTCGTCGTCCATTGTTGCTTACTTACCTACTTACTTACCGTAGTTTCTGTATGTAGGTACTCAAACTTTAGTTGGCTAAAGAGTCTTTTGATCACAGTAAGAAATAGGATCGTTTGGCAATAAAAAATATTTCGAGTTGATTAATCGGTTTTCCGTGTGGGAAAAGTTTTTGGCGATTTTTGTCGAAGTAGGATCGAAAGGCATGAAGCATTTTTTCTTTGGTGTTTTGCCATTTTTTGTTGACTGCAATTTTTTTCCACAATCAGTCAATGCAGTTCAGAATATCTCAAAAAGTTATCGACGGTATTCTAGGAATGTTTTCCTGTAACTATAACGGTCAGGGTACCTGCTCTTACTGTCCCGTCTCAAAAATCCAGCCTGTAGATTACAGGAAAACCTATCAGAAGTTAATGGTTTGAAAGTAAAATGTTACAAAAATGAAATTCGTTCGGAACCATTTGCATGCGAATCCATCTCGCACTTGACCGGTTTTTTGACCATTAAAAAGGATTTTCAAAGCGAATAAAATTATTCTTTGCAATGGTATTACATGTCCTCATCCATAGTGAATAAATTCATATCTGACGGGATGATACGCCTTTTGGAAAAATGTCTTAATTTCATTGTTTAAGACAAGATCCCAAAGGTTATTATTAAGGGGATAATTTTGCAATTTCGCACACCCAATAGCTTTGATTACTGTTATAATTTGCTGGTATTTAAAAGTTTGAATTAACCAAAAAATTTAAAGTAATTATTGAAAACATGGTAGCTAAATTAGAATATCATCGAGGTAGATATGTTAATGAAATTCCCAAAGACGGCAAACAAAACTAACTAAAAACAAAGAAAACACATAAGCAACGACTGTAGCACAATTGCACCGAATTAATTTTGTTCGCCCTGCACATCCGTTTAAATAGGTCCCAATCAGAGTTTTCAAAGACGTCAGTTTCGGGGAAAGCCCACCTACAATTTCTTCATCAGATTTGCCTATTTGTGTCATTTTGTATCTAGCCGCTCCCGATCAAAATCAATGACTCTGAAGATCACGTTAAAAAGTATTCTTTTTGGAAATCTGAAAGTGCGCCCCTGACCACAGGGCTTCTATCTGCAACTTTTAAGTTACATTCTCGGTATTCTCTCAGCAAGCAGCACATACTCAGCCATCAACTTTTCGCCCTGAATATGGGTGCTCAATAACCGTGCCAGCTCGGCTTATCATTGACAGTCCTGTTTGGATTATTTGGCAATTTACTTTTGATTCTTACAACAAAATAAGATGTCAGATGATGGTGTAGCAGTTGCAGTAAGTCACCCGTGTGTTGCAGGTGTACCTCCGGTCGAACCTGCGCACACATTTACACTTACATAGAGGGCAACGGCCCTACATGTGCATCATCTGCAACAAGTCGTTCACCACCAAGTGGAACCTCAAGCTGCACCGCTGGACGCACGCCTCTCGCTCGGCCAAGCCCTACAAGTGCAGCCTGTGCAAGGGCGCCTTCATCCGCCAGTCCGAGTACGTGTCGCACATGAACGCGCACAAGCCCGTGCGGCCCTACACCTGCAACTATTGCGGCTGTCAGTTCATCCGCAAGTACAATTGCCAGCGCCACAAGGAAGAGCACGAGAAGGCCAAGCAGTACGTGTGCAAGGTGCCCGAGTGCGGCAAATCCTTCCATCGCTCCTACTACCT
>NDFZ01004959.1:150581-171384 GCA_002192655.3 Mamestra configurata | reverse complement strand
GCTCCTACTACCTGTCGGAGCACATGAAGGTGCACAGCGGCGCGCGGCCCTTCGCTTGCAACATCTGCGGCAAGACTTCCAGTAACAAGTCCAACCACAACAAGCACGTCAAGATCCACTACGCGCGCGAGCCCATCGCCACCGAGGCGTAGAACCCGCCCCGCGCCCCGGCGACGCCTGCTAGCCTGCGACTGCGACGCATCACTCTTGCGTTTCTTAACTCACGGTTATATCCCAACTAAGTTCCCCAAACATTAGTTTCCGTTAGGATTTAGCATTATTTTCCCGAGACTACGATTTTGTTGAAAAGTTCGCAGCAACGTCGCGCGCTGGGCGCAATGTAAATATCTAGTTAAATTTGAATTTATTATTTGTTGTAAATACAGGACCAAGCGTGTACATTTTGGGGTGGAGTTGTGAGGTGAAGAGCATTTCGAGGTGCGACGAGTTTGTTTTTGTGCCTTATAGATTGAACCAAGGTAATCTTGCATTTTCCACTAATTGAGGAAATGATTGATTTTTAGATTAAATGACAACTTGTAACAGTAACACGAACACCTAGAGATGTATCATTTAACATATAATGTATTGTATGTCGTAGCTTTCTCCCTGTGTGACGCAGGGCTCTGTTGGGAAATACATTTAGTGCGCTGTGTTTTTTTTTACTATAAATAGACACGCGTTTGACCACTATCTCACCTGAAGGAAAGCGATGATGTGGTCGAAGATGGAGCGCGCTTGCCTGGAAGTAACCTATTCACTCTTGACTTAAAGACTCCCAATTTATAGCGATCAGGAAACACAGACTCTGCCAGGGAATTTCACTCCTTACGCACAATGAATGTGTTCCCAACACGTTTTGTGTGTGTGGGTGGGATGTCTGCCATGTACCGGTGGCGCATCGCCGTACGTCTTTTGGTCCGATGATGAGACGGGTTTGCTGGAATCAAATTATGCAATTCCGTCGCACACTCTCCAAAATTCAACCGATAGAAAACCGACAGGCTAGCAGCTTCTTCTTGGCTCGTTTCTCAATTGACTCAAGGGCATCAAGCTGGTATCTGGCAGATCCGTCCCAAAAATGAGAGCAGTACTCCATACACGATCGAACTGGCGCTTGATAAAGTTTGAGCAGCTGTTCGGGCGTAAAGTACCGTCTCACCTTTACTAGGATTCCGTACTTTTTGGCAGCCACTCGAGCCTTTGCCTCTATGAAAGTACCACGATGTTAACGTAACACCAAGAAGCTCAAGTTGGTCGGTTATCGGCACGGTTACACCTCGGAAAGATGGAGCTGGGTGGAATTGGTTCTTTTTAGCGGAAAAGAAGTCACGCCTGGGTGTTAGCAGCACTGAACTTGACCAGATTGGCATCGCCCCATTCAGATACAGCTTGTAAGGACAAGTTTAAGCGCTCAACCATAGCCTCTTGTGAGTTGGACACGTATCTCTCAGCAACAGTGCTGTCGTCTGCATACCCAAGGTACCGGGTTTAAGCAGATCATTGATATGCTGCAAGAACAATGTTGCCGAGAGCACCGACCCCTGAGGCAGACGTCATTATAGTGCAGCAGTCCGGACGAGCAGCCATCTATAACCATTCGGATAGACCGATCCCGAAGCAAATCTGCAATCCATTCACATAATCCGACGGGCAGACCAAAGGAAGGAATCTTACCAATAAGGCGATGTCAAGGGAGACCGCAAGTGCCTCCCGTGTTTCTCGATGGCTTCACACCAGATATGAATGGCATACGCTAGAAGATTCCCAGTTGACCGGTTTCTGCAGAAGCTGTATTGTCTGTCACTAAGGATATCGTTAGTTGCTAGATATGCCAGGAGCTTAACATTCAGCACGCGTAACCGTATAATCTATGGTGCGTCATAATAAAATATAAAATAGTCAAATTAATAAAGGGCATTTTGGTATAGGTACCCCGCTAACCCCGCTACACTTATATTATTTTCTACGTTAATAGTTTCTCTATGCTTCCATTTAATAAGCTCAGCCTGAAGTCGTGGCTCGCTGTTTTGGTCAAGGTAACATATCATTTTTGTAAAGATTTATTACAACGATTTTATGCGAGATTTACATGGATTGTGTATCAAATATGACATTCATGAATATTTACATATTCATGAATACGATATAGTATAAGTAGAGCAGTTAGCGTAGTCGTGAGTCGAATAGACGCGGCACCAGTAAGCAGTCTTTCTGTGAAAGTTACGTTATCATCATATCAGCCGAAAGATGTCCACAGGTGGACATAGGCCTCCCCCAAGTGTCGCCACAACAACCGGTCCTGTGCGTCTCTCATCGGCCCACCTTGTGGAAGGCCTTCCAACGCTGCGTCTTCCGGTACGCGGTTGCCACCCCAGAACTTTTCGGCCCCATCGACCATCTGTTCTGCGAGCAAAGTGCCCTGCCCACTGCCACTTCAGTTTGGCAATCCCTCGGGCTATGTCGGTAAACTTGGTTCTCTTGCGGATATCGTCATTCCTGATTCGATCACGCAAGGAAACTCCGAGCATTGCCCTCTCCATTGCTCTTTGGGTGACTTTAAGCAAACGTGGTCGCTCACAATGGGCCTCATCAGAAGATGAGACCACGACCATGTTTCAGTTCCATACGTCATCACTGGCAAGAAGCACTGGTCGTAGACTTTCGTCTTGAGAAACTGCGGTATGTGAAACGAGAAGATACCACGCAACGTCCCGAACGCCGCCCAGCCCAGTCGGATTTGACGGTTGACCTCTTTCTCGTAGTTTTCCCTACCTAACTGGACCGTTTGTCCCAGGTACACGTAGTCATGTACAACTTCGCGTGCAGAGTCTCCGGTCTTACATGGGTATTTACCATGACCTTGGTTTTGTCCATGTTTATTTTAAGACCCATTCTTTCGGAAGCTCTACTGAGGTCATCGAGCATTGTACTGACGTCCTCCATAGTCTCAGCCATGACTACTATATCGTCGGTAAATCGATGGTGAGTGATGTTCTCGCCATTGACATTGATGCCTAGCCTTCTCCAGTCCAAAACCTTGAAGACATCCTCCATTGCAGCCGTGAACAATTTCGGAGGAATGACGTCTTTTTGCCTCACACCCCGCTGCAAGAGCATAGGTTTCGAGGTTTGACCCTGAAGTCGGACTGACATGGTGGCCTTTTCGAACAAACACTTAAGCACCTCGATATACCGATAGTTGATCTGGCACCGTTGGAGAGACTGCAGCACAGCCCAAGTCTCGATCAAATCGAAGGCTTTCTCATAGTCCACAAACGCTAAGCAGAGGGGCAGATTCGGTCTTCTGTATAACCTGACGCAGCGTATGTATGTGGTCTACGGTGCTGAAGCCTTTTCGGAATCCGGCTTATTTGGGAGGCTGGAAGTCGTCAAAGCTGCGCGCGAGACGGTTCGTGATGACTCTGGAAAACAGCTTGTAGATATGGCTCAGAAGTGAGATGGGCCTGTAATTCTTAAGCAGGGCATTGTCGCCCTTCTTAAAGAAGAGTCTCACCACACTTCTGCTTCATGCCTGTGGCGTTTTCCTCTCCAGTATGACGGAATCGAACAGTTTCTGAAGGGCCTTAAGGACCGGTTTTCCACCCGCCTTCAGGAGTTCAGCTGTAATTCCGTCATCACTCGACGCCTTGTTGTTTTTAAGCTGTTTCAGAGCCATCCTTGTCTCATACAGGCTGACGTCCGGGATGTCTTCGGTATAGTGCCGGGTCAACCTAGGTCTTGGGTTGTTATCTAGGTTTGCAGTGGGTTTAGTCATTACTTAAAAGTTTCCTTACTCACATACTTGTGAATTTACATTATTGTAATATTGTGCGTGCGTTGTGCATGTGTTGTGGACTCTCAGCAACGTTTTATAAGCGTTATCTTTGTCATTTCATATTAAATGAAGCTAGACGGCAATATCTTTAGCTATGGAAGACTTGCTAAATATTAGATAAGACAAGAGGTGCGTCCATTGAGATATACCTAGTCTTTGGGTGCGTCGTTTGAAGTCGTCGAGTCGAACAAAGCTCTGAGTTAAAAATGATCTCGTATTTTATCAACACAATGTAAAACATTTTTTTTTGTTTATGTTTTGTTCAAATCGTTTATAAAGAGCTCGCTGGCTCGCATCATCTCACAGTTTAAATTGAAGTCGGTAGAAATGACTATAGCTTTATTTCAAGACTCAAGTTACAGAAGAAAATGTGTCGATGAAATAGTGAAACTGCCTTATTATTATTGTGTATAGTAATTTTAAAAAGTTTAACCTTACAGGCCCCACGGTCGGGTAAAATGATGCTGACTTTCCGTTTCCAAGCTGCTGACTTGCGCTAACCCCATATGCAGGGTTTTCGACTTTTTGCATTATAACCTTCGTGATCTTCAAATGAACAACCTTTTTTTTTAACAATCTCAATTAGATACCATTTCCGGTTGATTACCTTCTGGTATGAAGGTCTGATAAAGTAAAGTAATCTTCATTCTAATGAAAATGAAACTCTCGGGTCTTGGGGACCGAGTGCACATAACTTGTTTAAAGATCTCTCAAGGCGCTTAGTTGACACTTCATGTGACCCAAGGGCTGGCTTTTACCTTGGTCAAAGAATAAGCATGCCGCCAGTCTTTTGGGCACACTTCCAGTCGACAGCGATGCGGATGAATTTTTTGATGCCATATTTTAGGGTTAATTTAGTTAGGAGTTTTTATTTTTATTTCTAGTGTATATAGTTAGTTAAGTATTTATGGAATTCTAATGAAAATAGGGTCAATTTCAACTTTTGACCGCATAGGTTACTACATAATTTGTGTGTATCCACTGCATTAACCCTCTACTGCATGAATTATGAAAGTTCAGGGTAAAATATGTAATGAAACTAAAACAAAAAAAAAACAGTTATGAGAACTAAAAAAAAAAATTAAACCATATATGGGCTTGTATGCATTAAAGCAAATTTTAGTTAAGACATACGTATGTATATGGTTTCGTATGCATCAAAGTAAACATAATTATGATAACATTAATCATTAAATGTTGACAAACAGTTATGCTTATCATTGTAACATTAAAAAAACCGTTACACTTCCTACATTTCGCGTAAGTTTTTTGAAAATAAAATTGATAAAAATCAGCGGGTGTGTCAAGTTTTTCAATGAATCACGGTAATTGCGTATTCCCTGTGAGTTTGAATATGTTTCCATGAAATGCATCAATTTTTTCTTGTACTCACTTGATTTTTGTTTGCTTATTTTTTTCGGCTTAGATTTTTTCTGTGTGCTCTATTTCTGTGTACTGCTGGTGGGTTTGGTTCGTCATCTGAAGATGAGCTTTCAGACTCAGGAATAACAAGAGATCTTCTTTGCTGCTGGAACCGCCTAGGAGGAACGTATTCACTATCCGAATCGGAAACTAACTCATCATTGCTTATTAAGCCATCACCAGGTATGGGATTAGTATGCTTATGAGACCCATATGTAAAACCGGGCAGGATCCATTCTGCAAGCAAGCAAACACAATTCTTTGCATATTGCGCACAAGGTACATAACGCATGCGAAACCATATATGGTTCACACAAAAAGGCGATGTAAAACTCGAGAATGCATGCGAAAAATGAAAAATCCCCCAAAATGATATGATTATTTGAAAAAATTGAGAAATAAATAATATACACCTAATAGAATAAAAACAGTAACGTATTTAAATTTGTAATCGAACGAAACTCACCTTTTGCAAGTAGAAAAACTTTTTTAAAACTGTAATTTACAATTTGTTTAATTCACGCACGCGCACGGAATAATTATGATGATGTAATTTGACATTAGACCTTATACATTATATTTTTTTGGACTGCTAGAGTACTACAGATAACGTAAAGGATGCGTTTAGTTGCTGTTTATGCATCATTCATTACTTAAAAAAATGATTAAATCTGGCGTACCTACCATTGGGTTCATATTATGTGGTAGAGGGTTAATTCCATTTAAATCGTAGTAGGTATCCATATGATTATTGTTTGTTACTGAATTGTGGTTCGGTTCTTAACACTATGAATAAGGTTGATATTTGAAATACTGTGAAAAACAAAAAGTGTAGGAATAGTGCAAGCAATAGCCCGGTCAATTTAGACATTCGAAGGTGCATAAAGTCCCAACAAGCTGAAAATCTCTAAAATTGTTCAGAACATAATTATAAATAAGATTTAAAAGTTCCCCATCATTCCCATGTATGGAAAAAAAAAATATTCGAGGTCAAAGGTCAAAAAAATGAGTTTGAACTGGCTATTGTTGATCAACTTCCAACCCCAGTCTGTAGGGTCTAGCTGATAACCAATCCTCACTTGAACTTGGTAATATACCCGAAAAAGATGTTGATGAGCAGCAACTGAGGTTGGAGGAAGACAAACTAATTGAACTTGTTTTTTATTTTTAGTATTTTTAACGAAACATGCATATCGATGCTTATCTAAACTTGTAGTTTTTTTAGGAGCTCCGTACATAGAAAGAAGAAAGCGGATGCCGTTGGTGATAACTTCTTGTTGAGTTGAATTACTCTTTTTAAAAACTTCATCACATTGAACTAAACATTTTGAAAACTGCCGTTTTACCCCTCCTGTAAAATGCAGATGTATATGTATTGAAAAGTATTGACGCATTTTTTATAGATAATTTTAAAATCTACAATTTTTGTCTAGGGTACTTTTATGATAAAACTTACCGTTTTGCTGAAAATCGCGAAAAACTCATTTTTTTTACCTTTTGCCTCGAATAAATATTTTTCCATACACGGGAATAATGGGGAACTTTTAAATTTTACTTATAATTATGTTCTGAACAGTTTTACTGATTTTCAGCTTGTTGGGACTTCATGCACCTTCACTCTAATTTTTTGGTCTAAATTGACCGGGCTACAATTCGCTTACCGTGGATATAAAGTATGTGTAAAAACGACTTAAATAGCTGTAATCTTGCTCGTAACTCAGTTATTAGAAGAAATTGGTTATTTATTTTATTCGCAGAAGTTCTTAGTTTACTTGGACAAAAAGTTAGGTAATTTTGTAATTGATCGTAAAGTGGGTGGTACACCAAATTCAGTTCGGCGGGGTCACTGGACTGAACGGTTTGTGTCTGCAATAAATTATATTAAGAACTTAATATATTGAGTCGTTTTTATTTAATGACCAGACCAAACTCAGTAACTAGGAAATAGTAGGAGAGCTACCGAACCATCCGACTAACCCGTTTCCCACAAAGCTAGTTTGTTTTTTAATGATGTTTTATTTTCGGTCAATTAAGAAAGTACCGTTCCGGCATCTCGCGGTTGCATCATCATCCCTTAAATTGTATATATATACTACTACTTTTTATCTAGTAAAGTACCCAAAAGGCTGGCAGAAAGAGAACAAAAAAAATTGGTTGTCTCTAAAGTCGGTTTACGGACGATAGTTTAACGTGACAACGTCATAACAAAACATTGATGAAATGATTGTAACGTTACAATGAGCGTAACATTACAATGAGTTATCCTTTTTTGTGCGTGCAGCCGGCGTTCATCGATTTATTAGACGTTGTCACGTCAAAAAAAGCGTTGTGGGAAACGGGTTTGTCGGAAACCTACAAATAACACTGCCAGGGACAGCGAATTTATCGACGGTCCCAAAAACTATGAAAAACAGGGGCTTTACGAATCCATCCATCCACTTGAAGTTCTCCAGTTAACTAGAACAATCTATCTCTAACAAATATTATTGTTGTAAAACCATTTGTTTGACAAGACGCGATAAGTAGGCGGTTTATTGACATAACATTGATTTATTGTCTCAATAATAAATCAATGGATTTCTGTTTCCCTTTTCCTAATGCGTCTTTACCCAACGCAGGCGATATCGGATTCTAAACAATACGCGCATGTTCGCGCGCATGTCGGGGCTTGTGAGCCTGACAATGGTGGTCGTTTTTTTTTTAGTAGATGAGTTTGCTCTTGTCGCTAGTCTAGGTCATAGATGACAGAGACAAAGTCGACGATGGAGCGAGCTTACCCAGAAGAAGCCTGTTCACTCTAATTTTGAAGAGATATCTGACGTTATCTGTAGATGCCATGTCTACAGTAAGGGCTATTGCCTACTGGTGGTGGCCACAGCAGAGGATCATTGCCTATGGGATTGCCTTCTCGCAAAACACGCCCCTCGTTTCGATTTTCGGCAACTCTCATCCAGGTACGTATTATGATTGAAGACTTATCTATTTAATCGAAATACTTACTTAAGTTTATATTTCAATGTTTATTGTAGGGTTTCGAAGCCGTGTCTTATAGATGAGAAGGAAAACGGACAATTGGGGAGAAGCTTCTGGATTCACCAAGGCCGTCTTACGATTATAGATTTTATTCATGTCCAATCAATTGTATTAACACACATTAATCTTAAATTTTCTGCCATTGCTATCCTGTGTGCGCTGGTCCTAACATACACAGTGTCATGCTTCTGGGAAGTCAATTCATAGATTTTCACAACGTTATCAACGATTCCGCAGAGGTCGTCTCTGATATTATTATATCGGATCATTGCTGCTGGTGTATAAATATAAACATAAATATTATAGTTATTTTCCATTAACAGTTTTATATTTAGCTTGTCATGCAACAATGGTGTAGGCTTGCGTCAATGAGCTTTATGTAAGGCGGTGCGCCTGCGAGCGGGGAGCGGGAACAAATATAAGAACAGCCGCTTTACTATGACGTGCTAATGCCATCTAATTCCGATGATGTAAAAGGGATAGTGCTATGTAATGCTCCGTCTCTCTCTTAGAGCGGAATCATGATCTTTTAAACCTTCATAGTAGGGCCCCAGTAGTGCTACCTATTCCGCCAGTCGAATTTGCAAAAATCTCACAATGATAAGTGAAGTGAGCTGTCAATTACCAGCACCTATGTGGAATGACAGTTCACTTCAAGCCACCTTTATTTTCATGATGAGATTTTATCGCGTGAAGTTAGTGACAATACTGCTGACACATTGTTCAATCAAGGAGGGAGGAGATTTGGTAGAATCCCAAAATATAGCAGACGAAAACGTCTTTGTAGACGGCCCAAGCTTTGGACTGAACCATCTTGATGTGGTGAAACTGAAAATGTTAGCTAGACTGCTGCGTTGGTAGGCTGAAGGCTAAGGTGTGCCAGACGCACCGTCGCTCACGAACACTCCCATCTGTTCTACTTAATTACGATTGAATGCACCCTTTTTTGTGTGTGTAAATCCTGTCTGGGGTTTCTCAGTCTCTTACTAGATTATACCACACCGTGTTCTTCATTTACCATTGACCAGGGCGGGAAGTCCCGACATAGTTACCGATCGCCTATGCGATCCACGATCAAAATTAATGATCTGAACCGTGGATCGCGTTCGAGATTGACTGTGGCCTTAGGACATTTTTATTTTATTTTAAGGATGAGTATACATCAAATGATTTCTTTCGCTCTGAGTGGAGCTGAAGGGCGTGTCAGATTCTTACTGACTAAAACCCATCCGTGTTTCTTCTAAAGCCCTTTGCGTTCCAGGGCCGCGGTGACTCTTTCGATCAAATTCCGCAACCCTGGCAGGTTCTGGCCTTGGCGGGCCCCGTCTTCTATGCTGACATCTCTTTATGGCGCGCGTGGAACACGACGCGCCATCACCCCGGGCCTGGTGGTGATCGGACAGCGAGCCACCCATAGCTCGCTGTCCGCAGGCCCGCGCCTACGCGCTACGGTGGCCGGGGATCGGCCTGCGACTCCCGACACCCGGGGCATCTTCTTCTGTAGCGGCGGTTGGGGCGAAGGCCTTGATATTCCTTCGCGCGGCTCGCCTCCTTCGCTACCATTACCGCTTCGTGGCCTTAGGACTTAACGACCGAATTCGGTCGGTAGGCGATCGGTCGAGAGTTCCACCCTGGTTGCTGAAAGACGTGCGTAGTTCGCCACGCATCACCGGTCAGGTATTGGCCCGTATATTTTCCATGCGGACCCCATCACCTTCAGCGGACATATGTGGCCGCTCTGTTACTCTGGAAGCCCTGTCTCGCCTGTTGAGAAGTGATGACGAAGGTTCATGCTGGTCTAGCAGCATACCTACCTATTCACTTCACACGAGACTTAAAACATGTCTACGCCCACTTTAAAAATAAACAAGATAATATTTATTTATTTATTTAAACTTTATGTACAATAGTGGTACCTACATGGGCGGACTTAATGCATCAAGGCATTCTCTACCAGTCAACCTTTGGGTTATTCGTCGTAACTAGTAACACTATCTACCTACTATCACCCCCGAGGTCTATATAACTGTTACTAGGTAAGATGCATTTTATATCAGTTATCTTTGTTATTGGTAGTTTATTTTCTTTATACTCGTAGAGATGTTATTTGAATTTATCTAAGTTTTGGGGACCACTCGCAGTTCAGCACACTAAGGCTGGTTACTTCTTAACCGGACTATCCTGTGGTGGCCTCAAATGAATTTAAGGCCCACAGCCAGGGCTTACAAACTAGCTAAATTATAATAAATGACCGCTCGCTAGGGCATCCCCTGTGGGATACGGACCTCGGCTTAGCGGCGTCATTTCGGGAGGACAGCAAGGGACAGGCTGGGTCATATCATTATTATTTTGGGGATTTAAAACTACTGGCTCAGCGACTTTGAATTTATCGTTTGAATGAAAGGCACTAAATCATTACCTGCTTAGGTATTCTTAAATATTCTGTTAACCATCATAGACGAGAAAATAAATCTGATCAATAGATAGATGAATAGAAGATCAACTGAAAACAATTTTATTGATTCTATAAAATTAGGGTAGTGAATATTGAAATCGTCAATATTGAAGGAAATATCTCTGCAGTGACGTGATTGATCCCACGCTGCATCTCATAACAAAACAAACAAACAGCACTGCCAACATTTAAAAGAGTAGGTACTCCAGAACGGTACATACTATCGTCAAATACAGGAATCCATCGAAATTAATCAAATCGAACAAGGAATTCCTGCTAAAACCGATTGATGAACCCTACATAAGTCAGTGCCGTAGTCTCCGCTATACTACCCACACTATCGTCACGTACCGCCTCGCGCACAGTGGGGCCACGACCTTACCAACGTAATTAAAACAATCAAATAGGTATTATAAAAATGGCAATTTATTGCCGCTATAAAATAAATCATATCGCATATCGGGTAACTGACCTCTGAATGAGTACAACTGTTTTAAAAGTAACGTCAATATTATGAGATAACCTTTACATACGAGTTTTGCGTTTCAATTATCTTAATTTAGGTATGTTTTTCGGGTTCCGTAGTCAACAAGGAACCCTTATAGTTTCGCCATGTCCGTCTGTCTGTCTGCGGTTTAGCTTAGAGACGCTTAGCAGTAGAACGTTAAAATTTGGTAAGTGTTATACTTCCTGCCGACAAAGTGATAAAAAAATCTTGAAAAAGAATCTTTATAGGCCTACACGTAAAGTGGCGATTTTTTTTTCATCTACATATCTCATGGTACGGTATCGTTGGATGGGTCGTTTAAAAATATTGAGGGTACGCCAAAACCATTTTTCCATCCAAGGACCCGTTTGAAAAATATTAAGCTTTAAAGTTCTAATTTTTGTTAGAATCAAGTGCCCCTCTCTCTGCTCTGCCAGCCAAACGGTTGTTTTTGCAGACGTGAACAAAATCATGGTAGTAGCATATAGTATAACGAATTTAAAAGGAAAACTATCACAGCTGAGTAGGCTTTACAAGTTAACGAGTAATAGTCGACCAACCCATAAAATGTAACTGGATAACTAAACATTTTGTAATACTTAATTCCAAAGAAAATGACTTAAGACTAAGTGTGTTTTTGACTTTGCAATCTTATAGTAAAAATTGGCTATTTATTTGTTGTCATGGCTTACGACACGGTTAACTACGGAACCCGTCACTGTGCCTTGCCCGATACGCACTTGGCCGGTTTCTTTTTTATAGGTATTTATCGTTTCGTAGTGAGTAAGAAGTGCTAATTCTTTGATATCAATGAGCACGAGTTTGGGTTTTTTCACGACTTACTACGCTTCATATTTAAATGTTGTAGGCAACTAAAGTTATCAGCGAGATACCATTCGGTAATTCATGACTAGGTGTAAGTACCTAAAGTTGTTAGTCGATTATCGCATCACTTATTTTAGCGATCAGGTTTTTTTTGTAACGATGGGAAATCATCACATGACTTCTTCCGCTCTGGAGGAAGAAGTCAGGTGGAGCAGAAGGGCGTGTCAGACTTAAGCCCATCCGTGTACCTTCTAAAACCCTTTGGGTTCCATGGCCGCGGTGACTGTTTCGAACATATTTCGCAACCCTGGCAGGATCACATTATACATACTCGAATAAAGTAGAGTTAACTCTTGATCTTCGTCATAGATATCAATATCAATCGGTCATAACTGATATTTGCAAAACACATCAAATCGCTTATTCTTCCACAACTGTCACCGTATACCATGTGGTTGTACACGGTGCAAGTAACTGGTGCAAGTACCTGGAGCAAGTAAATGCGCCGGTTATTTACGCGAGCAGTATACATGCACAAGGTAATCGCTTGTGCTTGTACACGGTGCAAGTAGCTGGAGCAAGCAAGGCGCTGGCGCTGGCTACTTGCGTCTCTCTTCACAAGAACAAAATTGAACAAAACATCAATTAAACTTGTGAGGGTAGCGGGTGCCCGTCGATGGTCATTGCTGGATGCAAGCGACCGAGACCAGCAACCACCTAGACAAACCGCAAGAGCTACAAGTTCTACTAGATCTCGTTTTCAGCCATCAGTTGGTGACTTGGTGCCGATCATGTATAAACTCAGCATCATTCAACATCAGCATTTCTGAAAATGCCGTGTATGCTGTCATCCTGGCTCCACTAACAAACCTACTCGCCTTAGAAACACACCCACTTTTTGTCTAAAATGTCGGGCGCATATTGGGAAGTGTTAATTGGGTGGTAACTACTGAGAGGTCTTTGGTCATTGGGTTGTTGAAGATGCGAGAAATTGTTTAGGTAGTCGGTATTGATCAATTTTAGGTCTATATGTCACCGGAAAATTGCAGACTCCGTAAGATTGTAATAAATCTTTATTAGATTATAATTTCTCGATATATTTTGAAAAAATCGTTTCGTGTACAATGAATCCCATCCAAATTCAATAGTTTCCAATATATCCGTGTCTTATTAAGAAAAATTAGTTTACAATTTCACGCGATATTTTACAATCTTACGGGGTTTGCAATTTTCCGGTGACATATACATTGCGAAAAGTGCAGCACTAAATTTCATAGACCTACGTAGGAATTATGATCCCTAGTGTAGCGGATTTACCAAAAGTGAGTAGGAGTATTTTAGGGGCGGCAAAGTTGGGGCCAATTTTTAAATGTTTTTCAGAAATTAAAATGATTTGTCATCTACACACTACACTCACATACATCATGAAACCCCCGATGAATAAATGAGAATGACTGCGAGTGATACTTTACGTGTTAACACATTTCTCGTCCTCATTGATGGACTACTATCCGAATTAGAAAAACGGCAGGAGGCCTACATAATTAGTGAATTGTCATCATCAACCCTTTTTTCTTGGAAGAAATGTATAATGATTTAGAGACTGACTTAGTTCAAGAATGCATACATTTTCGATGCCAACTTGTTCGGGCTTTTCTTGCTTAAAATGGGTGAAAAAATTAAAAACTGAACGCCTTAGCTCTTTTGTGCATAGAGTCAGAACTAATGAACAAGATTTCATACGTCGATATAATTCATGGTATTGCGAAAAGAAAATCGCGAATAAAGGTACCTATTGTAAAACTTTCATAACTTAACTAATTGAATTATTTTGCAAATAGTATTAACATATATCTTACCCCGCCTTAGTAGTACTAGTACATGATTGATTGGTCTTTTATTTACTCAGAAATATACCCAAAAATCTTGCTTGAGCAATTTTAACTAAATCGTTGGGTTGTAATAATAATTAGAAACTCACACATTGTACTGGCGGAAAATGTGTAAATCCACCACTCAGGCTACGAGCACGGCTACGGCGCGGCGGCGTACAACCTGCAACTTAATAAAAAAAAATAAGTCTTCTATTCCGTTTTTGTCCGACTGCGCCAGAAGGAGGGTTATTACATGCTCAGGTAGCTGGGTAGCTGGCACTGGGTGCCGGCTGCCAATACCAACTAACGTAAGAAAACTGAGAAATTGTAAGCTTCTGCCGCTGCTTGTACCTATTTCAACAAAGTAGGTACAGGCAGCGGCAGAAGTGGTAGATTAATTATTCAGAACTTTAAGTATTCACTTATGTCAAACCTAATTTTGTTTTAAGCTAATCGTATCATAATTAATGGTGGAACAGGATTTTCAGCCGAAACCGAAACCGAACCTTCGTTTCTCATCTCATCATCATCTGCCTAGCCTTTTCCCAACTATATTGGGGTCGGCTTCTAGTCAAACCGGATTCAGCTGAATACCAGTATTTTACGTGGAGCGGCTGCCTACCAGACCTCCACAATTCATTAACTGGGTAACACGGTACTCCTTGGCAAGGCTGGAGTCAGATTATTTGGCTTCTGACTATCCGTAACGACTGCCAAAGATCTACAAATGACAGCCGGGACCAACGGCTTAACGTGCTTTCCGAGGCACGGAGGAGTCTCGGTATGGAGAGGTCACCCATCCACAGACCAACCTCGGCAAGCGTTGCTTAACCTTGAAGACCGTGCGGCTATTATTTAGCCACGAGCCTTCGTTTCTCATCTAAGTTTAGTTTTTTTTTCAGCGGCCGTAAAGAGATTTTTAGGCCGAAACCGAAACCGAACCTTCGTTTCTCATCTAAGTTTAGTTTTTTTTCAGTGACCAAAACTAAATTTTTGGGCCGAAACCGAAACCGAACCTTCGTTTCTCATCTAAGTTTAGTTTTTTTTCAGTAACGAAAACTACATTTTTGGGTCGAAACCGAAACCGAAACTTCGTTTCTCATCTAAGTTTAGTTTTTTTTCAGTGACCGAAACTAAATTTTTGGGCCGAAACCGAAACCGAAACTTCGTTTCTCATCTAAGTTTAGTTTTTTTCAGTGACCGAAACTAAATTTTTGGGTCGAAACCGAAACCGAAACTTCGTTTCTCATCTAAGTTTAGTTCTTTTTCAGTGACCGAAACTAAATTTTTGGGCCGAAACCGAAACCGAACCTTCGTTTCTCATCTAAGTTTAGTTTTTTACAGTGACCGAAACTAAATTTTTGGGCCGAAACCAAAACCGAACCTTCGTTTCTCATCTAAGTTTATTTTTTTTTCAGTGACCGAAGCTAAACTTTTGGGTCGAAACCGAAACCGAACCTTCGGTCGATCTTCAATCATAATAGATACTCGATTTTAAACTACCTCGGTAGATAGCGATAACTCTTCAATACTTTGTAATTAGTAACTTTGTAAAAGTAAGTGGTTATCATTCATCATCATCATCAGCCGAAAGACGTCCACTGCTGGACGTATGGGGTCATAATCTTCTCAAACTGGGCTGACTTTATCGTTTTATATCGCTGACTGTACAAAACATGCAACTCCAATAGGTTCACTTTGATGGAGTGAGTAAGTACGTAGGTAACTTGCGTCAGTACAAGTAAGCAAAAACAGCGGAGATAAAACGATGATAACCCGAAACAACAACATTGCGTGAACGTAAACGCATATTGTTTTATGAGAAAATTCCCAAACTGCCCCCCATCTGACGGCGACGCGGCTGTGTACCTAACTACACATAAGGGAACATCGCAGAAGGCTGATGAGATGAAGGAATCAAACATAGATTCATATTCGAACCCGTAGTTGATGAGCCATGCCATTAATCAGTATTGATACGTTTGAATCAAACTGCCAAGCGTTTTGCCGTCTGGGATCGGCTTCCAGTCTCAGTTAGGCTCAGCTTAATTCACACGTACCACAACCACACCACACCGTCGCGACAAAAAGTGGTCAAGTTGTTTTGTGGTTACGTGTGAATAATGTCGCTGCGGCTTCTTGCGGTTGCGTTGTGGTACCCACAAAATGTGGTTGGGCTTTGCGATGTGGCGGGCCGCTAGTTCGCGGTTTCGGTGGTGGTTGCGACATGGCTGCGATGTTGTCGGTATGACAAACGCGGTCGATAATGACGACAAAATGTGATTCGTGCGAATTAAACTATTAATTTTCATATAAATTAACGCCCATCTACGTGTTGTGGTTGTGGCACGTGTGAATGAAGCTTTAGACTGCATACCGGTTCTAGATTAGAATCTACTAATATTTTACATGAGGCGACAGGAACTGGGTAAGACGATACCCCTTGGCAAGACTGGTGTCAGGTTTACTGACTTCTGACTGTCTGTAACGACTGTCAAAGTCTTCAAATGACAACCGGGACCAACAGCTTAACGTGCTTTCCGAGGCACGGAGGAGTCGCGGTATGTATTGGATGGTCATCCATTCACGGAACTACCTCACCTCTATGACCGACCCGTACGGACGTCAATATTTAGCAACGAGCTACTCATAACATTTGCAGAAAAATAAATTAAATAATAATAATATATATTATTATAATAATAATTTTATATCTGTATAATAATTTGTATCTTGACTTGGCTCGCGAAGTAGTCGACATGTGGAAAGTGGACTCCGCAATCATTGTCATAGTCGTATCAGACAATGGCTTAATAGCCACGAGTGTCGACCAACACTATAGGAGGCTCTCGTTTGGCAGCTGGATCAAGGGCTTGATTCAGAAAGCAGTTCTTCTGGACACGGCTCGTATTGTTCGGAGGTTCTCCTGTCTAGAGCCCTGACCGCCGGTAGCTTGGCAGGGTCCAAGCTACCGGCGGCATTTACATTTTTAAATGTTTTTTACATGTGTGTGTTTTTAAGAAATATTTAAAAATGTAGGTATTAAATAATTTTGTATTAAATTATAATTAGTATTTTATGTCATTGCTGCACCCTTACAAGTATAACCAAGATGTAAAATCGAAATATTTACATGGCCGAATATAGTGAATATAGATCTTCATCGCGCAAGCAAAGTCCTCCGTGCGATTTGAACATATACAACAGTCCGGATATCAACTATCGGGCACCAGAGACAACAACCGTCTGGTCGGAGGATCCTCCCTTTTCAGTGGAGGTGTGCGGGACTTTACTCTATGTATCGCATACCTCCATAAACTTATGTTAGCTACCTATTTTCTTGCAAATAAATATATAATTTAATAATTAATTCTTCAACGTAGGAATATAAGTGACCAATGTCAATGAATAGTTTTACTTTTTAGAAAGATCTTACTTCTCAGTATTAGAGAGATTTTCATTTGGTACTTTTATGGGGGTCGCTCTTGTGCTTCCCGACCAACCGTCTCGCAGATGTCTGTCGCTGTAACTGCCCCATTTTTCAGGTCTTGATGTTTTATGAATTCAAAATATTTGTAAACGCACTCACGATACTGGAAAAAATCCTAGTGCGGAGCAAAGTTTCATTGAAAAAAAAAACGGGCCAAGTGCGAGTTGGCTAAATACGAAAGGCGCCATATGCCAATGAAAGGTGTACCATTAACCGGAAAAACACGTTTCTTGTATGGGAGTTCGTTTAATTTTTCATTTATTTCATTTTTTTTATTTTATGTAGCGGCAATAGAATTACTCTTGAGATACAGTCCGCTGACAGCGAGACGGACGGACGAACAGCGGAGGCTTAATAATAAGGTTCCGTTGGTTACCCTTCGAGTAACCTAGGGCTAGCTTAGGGTGTTGGGCTGTCAAGCTGAGTTGGTTCTCCATTCATCTCACGTTAATTAGCTAGATGTACGCTCAGTGATCCCTTAATCTCTCATATTCGCTTGTCAGCTGGTTATCACGCATTGTAACGAGTTGAGCTACTAGCGCTGTGTCGCTATCATGCGCTGACGTCAAGCGATTGTCATCGCTAAGTTGTTTGTAAAAAGTGCTGCATGGGTCAGTGAGACACACCCTTCCACGCGGCGCGTGTTTACATGACACAGTGTTATTGGTGCTGATAGGGCTGATAGTGGCGCTGATAAGTGATTGTCAGCTAACAAGAGCGGAGAGTTACCTAATACTTAGCAATGCTAGGAGTTGCTGTGCTAGTTCAATGTTGAGCGCGTGTATTTCAACGTGACTGGTGTGAAATGATACATGTAAAAAAAAGATACAGGTGTTTTATGTACCTACCCACTTAAAAACAGTTATCAGAGGTGTTTTGATATTGGTAATTGTGCATAACGACGCATACGTAATCCGCAACGCCGATATGTTTGATTGATGTGTCAAGTATGTCACGAGATCTACTCACTAAAACTACTAGTGACTAAAAAAAAATAGTCAAGTTTGTGACCACTACTTAGGTACTTTTCCCACGGAACCCTCCGTGTCTGGGAAACGTGGCGGGAGCACGCGCCTTTGTAGGCCTGTAGCAATCGTAACGGGTACTTAGTCAGAAGTCTGAAACTCTGCCAACCGGTCTTACGATCTCTCTCTCTCTGCTCTAGAGGCTTAGGAGATCAGATAGGCAGTCACTCCATGCAGGGCGGATTAAATGTTCCCAGCGCCCTAGGCAACCACCTCATCGATGCCACTGTTTGTTTTCTGCATCTCGTCATGGAGGACTTTCGGCCGCAGAACGTGATGTTCCTTCGCTTACGCGGACAAGTGCCACTGGAACGCACCATAAAATAGTACTAAGTGAAGTTTTTACTAAAATAGGCTTTAACTAACACAAACTGTTTTATTATCATATATTTATTTATTATAAGCACACCAACAGCACTGTCACTTACAATTCAAATAAAATTACATGAAAAATTGGTATTTCAGTAACCATGCAAATGACAGGTATGTATGACATTGAACATAATGAATATTAGAGACAAAAAGAAAAACTAAAAAGTGTGTCCAGTATAGGTATACTGGACACACTTTTTACTTTTTCTATATGGTAGTCAATAAGGCATGTCTATGGGCCAAAGTCACTAGCAGGCGCGGATCCAGAATTTCGTTCAGGGGGGAGGGACAATTATTTGTCTCTGTGTGGAAAGGGGAGGGGGGAATTATTGACCGACGCGGACGTTGATAGCTTTTCTGCCATCATGCGCAAGAGAGGCGCGTTTCTGCTACGCCGTGTTCGCGCCAGCCCCAACATCATAACTTTGGCTGATAGGAGGGACTCTCCTATCTTAGGGCGGTGGATATGACTGCACGCAGTCAAGTAGATATTCCCCGGGATTCGATTGGTTTTGGGATCGGGGGATATAGGAGTAATCAAGTAGTAATAGGGGCGTACTTCGGAAGCTCTAAACAAAACATGATTTTTTAATTTATGTATGTAAGTAGGTACTTTTTTTTCGTTTAGGCTTCCGAGTGCCCCCTTTGTTATCTCGCGCCTCTAGGCACTCGCCTAGTTTGCCTTAAGGATAATGCGCCTCCGGCTCAATGTTAAATGCTGGAGGAAAACAGGCCAAATATTATTGAGATGGCAGATTGAGAGGTGGTCAACGCTGCTGCTAAAAAGTCGTCGTTTTTTATCACCTCCATGTACAGCACATGTCTTGATTAACGTACTCTCTTTTCATTCTTTCAGGGTAGGTGAAGAGACGATCTTTAAAAAATTTGGCGGTAGCAGCTGCACGAGAGGTGGGCAGATAGTGATGTTGTTTAACTTTCTCTGACGTATAGCGTTGACTCCTCATGGTATTTCATACAAACTCGTAACTTCTTATTCTACTCAGACAGACGCAAGACAGCTTGGTGTAAAATGTTACTAAAGAACTTTTTCGAAACATAGTTTGGAGAGAAAGAGAGAATTAATTTTCACATATCATAGATTATATCCACTCTCTCTCTAAACTCATATTATTCTAAAAACCAACTTTTTAGACCCAGGTATATGTAATGCCCATGCGCGTCCAGGTTAAAATTGGTTCATTTATTTATGAAATACCGTGAGTAATAAATGGTCTAAGAACAATAGCTAGCACAAACAGGGAAAACGTACCACATCTAGCTACACGAGCCGATCTGCATCAGTTGCTGTGAAGCGTTGATGTCATTGTCGTATTAATACAACAATCGGACGATGTGCGATAGCTTATCTCTCACTTATTCGTTGCTGACGCTGCCTTCTGTTGATAAAACGAGCCTTTCGACCAATGACTCTGGTGCGTAACGTTGAACTGACTTGAGCGAGAAGGTTCGAGAATGATTGTGGGTTATTGTTTCAAAGTATCTAATATACTTACTATATAGGGTAAAAGCCGGATAGTTGCCACACTTTTTATAAAAATATATAATTATTATATATTTAGTTAGTTGTCACTTTATTCATAAAACGGGTAGGTACTTTGGTTTATTATCTTCAAATTTGTGAAAGTAAAGAACATTATTTTTGATATTTCCAGAATATTGGCGATTTTTGTCGACCTCTAAATTTTGTGACATCTATCCCATATGGGGGTTAGTTGCCTAATCCATGTAAATTACGTTTAGGATAGGTGCCCCGCCGAGAAAGAAGATTTTTATCGCGCAAAAACTTTGATCGCACCTTGCCTTCCCATGCAATCGCACAGACACATGCAACACGGTCTACTTAGTTGTCGTTGTAAAGTCTCTCGATTGATAAATAAAATAACATGTGATTCATCCGCGAAGCTAGAGTAATTAAAATCGAGGCAACTATACCCCTGGGGCAACTATCCTGGTTTTACCCT
>NDFZ01004959.1:98367-149337 GCA_002192655.3 Mamestra configurata | reverse complement strand
TAGGGTAAAAGCCGGATAGTTGCCACACTTTTTATAAAAATATATAATTATTATATATTTAGTTAGTTGTCACTTTATTCATAAAACGGGTAGGTACTTTGGTTTATTATCTTCAAATTTGTGAAAGTAAAGAACATTATTTTTGATATTTCCAGAATATTGGCGATTTTTGTCGACCTCTAAATTTTGTGACATCTATCCCATATGGGGGTTAGTTGCCTAATCCATGTAAATTACGTTTAGGATAGGTGCCCCGCCGAGAAAGAAGATTTTTATCGCGCAAAAACTTTGATCGCACCTTGCCTTCCCATGCAATCGCACAGACACATGCAACACGGTCTACTTAGTTGTCATTGTAAAGTCTCTCGATTGATAAATAAAATAACATGTGATTTATCCGCGAAGCTATGATAATTAAAATCGAGGCAACTATACCCCTGGGGCAACTATCCTGGTTTTACCCTAAGTTTGTAATCGTAAAAGTTTTTTATATAATAATCTATAAATTCCCAATTTTCAGACTTTTTCCTGTAAGTACAGGAAAAAGTCTGAAAATTGGGAATTTACTGTACTCTAAGATCTATCTTCTTGCCAAATTTCATGAATCTAGGTCAACGGGAAGTAGCCTATAAATTTGATTCCCTTGAGAGTGTCGAATATATACGTTTTTTGCGGCATAAACGGCCGTATCGATTTTTACGTTAACTTAGTCATTTTGATTTTTTCACAGCTTCAAGGGACTGTAGACTTGATAATATGGTTTTAATTTCAAATCGATACCTCCACGCATTCCTGAGATATAGGGTGTTGACAGACAGACAGACGGACGGACAACAAAGTGATCCTATAAGGGTTCCGTTTTTCCTTTTGAGGTACCGAACCCTACAAAACGGTGTCCCACACTAGGAATTTCTCCTGTATCGTGGGTGCGTTTACAAACATACAAACTCAATACACAACCAGCCAGACCCGGGACAACTATCTGTAGGCCATACAAATATATGTTCCGTGCGGAAATCGAACCCGCGACACGCAGCGCAGCAGCCAATCGCTCAACCACTGCGCCAACCGTGTCGCCATGGACGCGGTCGGTTGGCAAACTGAAACCAGTCATCCAGTACCAAGATATAAGCTATAGTCCTGCTCCGTAATAGTAGTTCCACACAATATAGACCTCCATACAAACTTCTATAGAATTTTGTCTGGCCAACAAAGCAATGCAGATAAATGTCGGTGTGACAGATATCTTTTATAAATTCAAAGTCTGTGCAGACATAAGTCTATCGTGTGGACCCACTATTAGTAGCAAACATGTCAGGTGACCTGGGTATATCCCAAAACCCACCATTAGTAATTTCTCAGTGGCCCGGAATTGTGAAGTTGGTGGTGTGATACACTCGTCAAAATCAAAACAATGATCATTTATTCAAACTAGGCTGAAAACCAGCACTTTTTGAACGTCAAAATTTTCATGAAGATAGTCCCCAAATCGCCCAGCCTGTCACCACTTCCTAGCGATTTAGCTGGGAAGAAGAAGTGGTGCAACAAACTCCCCAGCAACACATCTGTCTGTTGAGTTTGAAGAACGTGAATTTATACAATGGTAGAACAAATTGTATGATAGAACTACAAAATTACAGTAAATGAAATGGCACATGTCAGCAAGCACACTTTATTACGCCATCAACTTAATCTGAAACAATGATAGAAATAAATACATAGGTAATTAAATAAGGAAACTCAAGCATACAAAAACAATCAAGCCTCCAGGCATAAATGGCGTGCCCGCTTACATGTGTAACGCTGGAATTTAACCATAAGTTGTGACCCAAAGTCACAAGTGATAAACTAGGACCGTCGTAGTAAAATATACCTACAGTTAATAGTTGTAACAATAATATACCACGGTCAGCAAGAAGGTCGTGTCTCGGAAAGTACTTACGTCAAGCCATTGGTCCTGCGTGTAATCTTTCTTCGGTTATGTCGTATTGCCGCTCCGTCGGACTATGTCAGAGTGCAGGAATAGTTTTTTTTTTGTGAGTGGCGTCTTGCAGTTTAACCTATGAGGTTGTCGACTGCTTAACCGGGCTTGCCTGTGGTGGCTTTAATATAATATTAAAGCCTCCAGCCAGGGCTTATAAAAACTTACAAACTAAGCGACTACACGCTAAGGCCACCCCCTGTGGGGTACTGGCCTCGGCTTAGGGCGTCGCTGGGGGGAGGACAGCTAGGGACGGGCTGGTGAGAACTAGAATTATTATTAAGGGGTGCAGGAATAGATAGTGCACCAGTGTATATATAGGCACATTACTACTTGTGTGTTATTATATCTACTCCGCCGAAGGCTGTGTCTATGAGGTTAGCCGTCAGGGACGAAAATATGTCAGGAGGATTATTATTACAAGCTATAGTAGGTAATAAGGCTGCAGGGTCTTAAAGTACATGAGCCATTAAATATAAATCGGTAGATACCAATGTACCTACCGATTTATAGCAAGAAAATCAAGCCCAATAGGTGTATCTAATTGAAGAATGCCGGCTGTGCTGAAATATTCAGTGTGCCACATTCTACGAGTAAATTGCTCAAGCCGTAGGGTGCCCCCCATAGTACTGTACCGTGAAATAAAATCATTGAAAAAATACTTATAAAATTCTTAATGTTTATAACTGACTTCAAAAAAGGAGGAGGTTCTCAATTCGACTGTTTTTTTTATGATATCATTCCGCCAATTATGAATGGATTTTGATAATTCTTTTTTTTATTCGAAAAGATATACTCCTGAGGTGATTCCATTGGCACCAAGTCAAAATCTGATCCCAGGGAAATCGAGGGCAACCATCTAATTTTAAAGTCACATTCAATGTTTTTCTGACATAGTTTAATTTCGGAAGTCGGTGTCAAAAAATCAACCAAAAACACCGACTTCCGAAATTTAAGTTATTTTATACTATGTAATGTTTTTTATTTGGAAGTCGGTTGTATTTTTTTGTAAAAAGTTTTCTATACAGAGTAATGTCTACACGACCGTTTGGAACCACAACTGGATTTGGGTTTCATCGTACATATAAGAGAAAAATAGGCATCTACTGAAAATATAATGTTTTCATAATATTAATCTTTGTATCGAATGGTCGTCGTTGTGTCCATTCGAGGTCATTAGCACGTATGTGTAGGTACATACACATAATATATTGCGACAGACGTCATTGGGGAAAATCAGTTAATCTTTTATGAAACCGGCTAAAACCCGTTTTAACGAGATTCCACGCCTATTTATTTATTTAGGGAAAAAAATATAAAATTGGTTAAAAATACCCAAGTGGGGATTTTGCCATGGACGGAAAGTTTACAAAAAAACTAGGCAAAACAAAAATATTTATGTTATTAGTCCTTAATAACACATTGGGTAATAAAACGTTATTTGTACCTACATAATATGTTTATGGGCGTTTTCCTAATCAATGATGAATATTTGTGTATGAACATACCTACCCAGTTAATATTCTTCCACTCTGAACTGAGTCAAAACTCAAGGTTTTTATAACATAAACATAGAAACACAACATACCACGTCACTTCACATGAAACATCCAGCAACAGCCCCATGATACCTTTTTCTGAAATCTAGTTTTTTCCGTATCTATCCTTTCTTCCATTTATTTTACAAACAAGGGGTGTAGAAAGAAAAGAAAAAAATATCAGCCACGCGGATCAATCAAGGTTAAGCAACGCTTGCCGAGGTTGGTCCGAGGATGGGTGACCATCTTAACATACCGAGTTTCCTCCGTGCCTCAGAAAGCACGTTAAGCCCTTGATCTCTTGGCTGTCATTTGTAGATCTTTGGCAGTCGTTACGGATTGTTAGAAGCCAGTAAATCTGACACCAGTCTTGCCAAGGAGTACCCGTGTCACCCAGTTAATGGGTTGTGGAGGTCTGGTAGGCAGCCGCTCCACGTAAAATACTGGTACCTATTCACCTGAATCCGGTTTGGCTGGTAGCGGACCCCGATATAGTTGGGAGAAGGCTAGGCAGATGATAAAAGTGTGTAGTCTACTTTGTAAAGTACCTGAAATTAATTAAATTCAATGGAAAACAACGCACAGCCTAAACCTGGCTCTAGAAGCAAGCACAAGACTTCATAATCATCGCCGATTTAAAAAAAATACCCGATGAAAGTTTGTATGGAAGTGTTTTTTTGTAGGTGGAAATAGTTCCGTTCCTTTATAAAGTATTGCAGGGGCGGATCCAGGGTTGTCGTTGGGGGGGCAAAGTAAACATTAAAAACACTTTTTTTTCCTTACCCTATTTTTGTCACAGCTGGGCAAAGGCCTCCCCCATATCCTTCCAGACATTCTTTTATTGCGCCACCTCGAACCGACGCCGTCCATCCTCTGGCATTTATAACATTTTATTTTGCTTAACTCATAACAAGCCTCCTTGGATTACTTTTCGTAAATTCCATAGTGACTTCGTTAGGTTTTAAACTACGAAAGAAATCTGATAGTTGGCATTGGCGATACGTTGGCCGGTCTTCTACAGATTGAGAGATGGAGAGTGTTCACAGAAGCGCCACGACCTGATTCAAACATCTCTCTTTGACTGCCGGGCTACCAAATATACTGCTGTTCCCGCACTTGTTTTCGAACTAAGCATCTCTTCCACATTTATTTTATGTGTACAGCCAAAGTGTGGAACACTGCAAGTACCTATCTTGTCCAGGGAACCTTTGACCTGTCAACCTACAAGCAAGAGAAAACAGGCTTCTTCTGGTCTCGCTTGCTACATTGTAGACCTCATCAATCGCTTACCATCAGACGAGATCGTGGTGAAGAGCGGGCTCGTGAGGAATAAACAAAAAATTCCAACCGACTTCCAAAAAACAAAAACACTACAAATTATAAATAACTTTAATTTCGGAAGTCGTTGTTTTTTTGTTGTTTCTTCGTTTGTTAACACCGACTTTCGAAATTAAAGTTATTTACACTTTTTAGTGTTTTTGGTTTTTGGAAGTCGGTTGTATTGTTTATTCGAAAAGTATTTTAGTTTTTCATTTTTAGTGGTACCCCACACCTAACAACATCACTGTTAAGGCACAGGAAAGCAAAATACGCAATTCCGTTTAGTTGGATGACATATTTTTTCCAGCTATTTTGATTTAAAAACCAAACTATGTGCAAATATGAACTAATTTTGATGAAATTTCGATGGCACCGGAAAGTATATCCTTTCACTTAATAAAATATTTTTTCTAATTGGTTCATAAATGACGGTGTTATGAGGTAACTTAAAAAAAAGTAAAAAATAAAAAACATACAACCGTATTAAGACCCTCCTCCATATATTTCTATGCCCTCCTCCTATTTTTGAAGTCGGAAAAAAGTTTTAAATGTTGATATTTTGGTAATGTACTTGTAGGTAAGTTTATTGGTACTTACATCTTTTTTTTTAAAGATGGGAAATCATCAAATGACTTCTTTCGCTCTGCGTGGAGCGGAAGGGCGTGTCAGACTCTTACTGACTAAAACCCATCCGTGTTCCTTCTAAAACCCTTTGCGTTCTAGGGCCGCGGTCTCTTTCGAACAAATTCCGCGACCCTTGCTATGCTGACATCTCTTTGAGGCGCGTATGGAACACACCGCGCCATCGACCCGGGCCTGGTGGTGATCGGACAACGAGCCTCCCAACGCCCAACGTCCGCAGGCCTGCGCCTACGGTGGCCGAGGATCGCCTTGCGACTCCCGACGTCCTGGGCGTCTTCTTGACGTAAGTTTATTGGCACTAACACTTCCTGAGTTGTGTGTAGGCATTCGCATACTCACCAGTTGAACTTTGTCTGAAATAAAAGAGTTTAATTTATTTGCCTCCTGCCTGATGTTTGATTTAGAAATAGGTGTGTTCTTGCATTTCCTTTTCAATCAAAATAACGTGTGTACTATTTGCAGCACATACATAGGTCATCTATTAAATAATATAAAATAACAGTCGACAGAGGTCCGTAGGCAGGTCGAGGTATGATATATTCGGTCACTCTGTTACGTCAGTGTCGAGACGAATTAATTATATTAAACATTAGTGTATCAAGGCACGTACTCCTTATCTCCTTGATTTGAGTTTATTTTTAGCTTAATCGAAAATCTCACGAAATTGATGACTGTGATCATGGATTGGCCAAGAATATCGTTGTTTCGCTGCTTTAACGAATCTTGGAGCATACAGCATATAGGCTGGCAGAAAATACTTCAAGCTACTTTTAAAGTGGCTAGCTTTGCCTATGTGTAAGACATCCCTGCCGGTGGGTAGAACGGGCACAGGCACTACAAGGTGGGTTGAGACCTAGCCTTTACAAGCGATAGGCTTGTAAAGGCAAGGGATAGATAGGTCATACTTGACTGTTCAGAGAACTTTGAATACAAGTGTTACAACGGTTCAGACTGCTTCAACACTTGTATCTTTTCTTACCGGCGAAGCTCACGTGAAGCATGTAAAGGAGAGAGGAGGAAGAACACTGGGTGTTTAATGTGATAACTTTCATTATTAGTTGATTAGGTAATTAGTAAGTTATACTGTTTTGGAGGAGCTCGTGGCTAAAGAATATCAGCCGCACAGGTCGATCAAGGTTAAGCAACGTTTGCCAAGGTTGGTCTGTGGATGTCTATGGGTGACCATCTTAACATACCGAGTTTCCTCCGTGCCTCGGAAAGCACGTTAAGCCGTTGGTCCTGGCTGTCATTTGTAGATCTTTGGCAGTCGTTACGGATTGATAGAAGCCAGTAAATCTGACACCAGTCTTGCCAAGAAGTACCATGTCACCCAGTTGCTGGGTTGTGAAAGTCTGGTAGGCAGCCGCTCCACGTAAAATACTGGTATTCTGCTGAATCCGGTTTGACTGGTAGCCGACCTGAATATAGTTGGGAGAAGGCTAGGCAGATGATGAGTAAGTTATACTGTTTTATTAATATATAATTATATTTAAGAATTAGCTACACCGAACCTTGCAGCATGCAGGCTGTTAGGAAATATTTTTAGTTGCTTTTGGAGAGTCATGCGAGTTTGGGCTGGCTTTAAATAGGAGAAAAAGTAAGCGATTCATAAGTGTGACAGATCTGGTTAAGATACCGTAGGCCGTAGGAGCGTTATGACATGAAAATTTTTTTTGGGAATTATTTTTAAAGAAATAAATTCAGTTCATACTTGATATTAATAAAAATAATTTTATTCCAATAAAAACGTTTACCAAAGTGTACATTTAGCCAACAGTAATAACATTTTCCATACAAATATAGTGCCTAAAAATAAACTAAAACTAAGATTAAGGTGCTATTAATGGTGGTTCGGAATTGCAATGTTAGATAGCGATCCGCCCGATCTAGGTTACTTTAAACCTGTGTTCAAGAGTAAATACGCCTAGATATTACTTATGAATAGTGGTAGATCTTAGAGGAACCTGCTTTATATCCTTTGTACGTGTTACACAGAGCTGTTACTTTTTCAGTTCAATATTCAATTTTAAACGACTTTATAAAAAGGTGGAAGTTCTCAAATGGACTGATAAAAAAAAAAAAATTGTATATTTTAACCTGAATCATCATTCAGTCAAAATTCACGGTTGTACATACCCAGTATTCTTAGGGCCTTTAGATGATTTTTTACGACATTATATCTGTTTCCTTTTATAAGAAGACAACTTTTAGCTATGTTTAGTTTTAAGAAACCTGGAAGGAAAAAGTTTAGAATGTCTGTTAACTTATCGAAATTGCCATCGTGAGAAGAACCTGCATGAGGCTGGCTCAGGAAGTTGGGGATTTGAAGAAGAAAAGAGAAGCGCATACTTAGCAGAGGGCGAAGTCAAAATCGATATTCCTAGTTATGTATATATATGCTACCTAGCGACATACAGATGTCCCTAAGTACGAGTATAACAAAGACCAAACGAGAAAGACTAAAGTTTAAAAAATTGATCACAATGACCAATCAGAACTCAACACGTACCTACCTACTACCTACTTTATTGCATCACAAAATAACGACATGATGAAACTTGAAACTCGTTAAAAAATTGCGATAAATGCGTCGTTACTGTCGTTATAGGTACAGTGCGGAGCGATAAAATTTCCGCAAAGCCTCCACTACCAAGGCTCGTGATTCACATTCGTTTGATACTGAACCTTACGTGATGTCAATAAGTCACCTAATCGCGAATGTTCTTTAATTGCTGAAATATAACACGGTATTATTGCCTGCATTGATGATAACTTTAATGTTATAAAAATACATCCTCTTTCGTCAGATAATGTATCTATTACAATACAATGTATCGTACGATTTTATAAGAATATTGTTAGATTACCTATCGTTGTTGCCATACAAAGCAATAAGTTGATTGGAAAATTGTAAGAAATCCTGAAGTTTCGCGAGGAGAATGGGCGATAAGGGTGTTCAAAAGGCTCGTGAAGGAACATTACCTGCTAGGATATCGATGTTCGTCATTTATTTAATGCCTATATATTTAGTATATATATTATATCTATTGATAAGAATATGTATTTATCTGTGTCTATATTATATTTAAAGTAGTGGAGTAGTTGCGCCGATGAGAGTCCCATTGTCCAGGCAATTACTGTCCATTCCAGGTTGTTTGGAAGAGATCGCGGAATGCGATAAGGCCGCCCATTGTTCATGTGTTTTAGTTTGTAGTTTTCTTTTATGTTATTCTCAGTGTACAATTAAGTATATAATAAGGGCTTGTTACTTGATTGCTTCTGAAGAAGTTAACTACCTATCAAGAGAAAGAATGCAGCCCCGACAAAGAAGAGCTATCAAGAGAACTTAATAATGCCATAGAGCGTTCCGAGAGGGTTTTTACGGCACAGGAGAGCGGATTTCAGCACGAGAAGGTTCTTTAAAACTCGTGATCTCCTGAAACTCACCCAAAGCCACAGACGGCATTATTCTCCGATATTATTGAAGTACCGCCCGAACGCCCAATTTTATAATTATGTAGCGGCATACAAAAATATAACACCATCTTGGATTCCGCTAAAAACTCGAGTAGGCGTGTCTCAGATGTGTGATGCGGGAACCTAGCGAAGTGTTTGATAAGTAGTCTTGTTTTACAAAACGACAGTAACAGTAAATTTGATTTGATACTTTAAAGCCTCGTATCCACTAGGCAACATTTGACGCGCAACATGTTGCTCATCATGTTGAACGGCAACGAAGAACTTTTATTTAGTAACATTGTCAATGTTGCGCGCCTGCTGGCAACGTCGCGCGTTGTTGTGCAACGTTGCTGAACATTTTGGGCGTCATGTGTTGCGCGTCAAATGTTGCCTAATGGATTCGGGGCTTAATCCACAATATTATTGTTTTTCCACTACGACCCTTCTTTCTCCTCTGCTGATTTTCTACATTAGTTTCGTTACGGCGTGTATGGAGAGTTGAATCGCATCTCCGTGACTCGTCGAGCTTCATTGCCTCACCGTTTTCAATCATCGCCATAATTAATTCTAGGTTTCAGAAGTTGCAAACCTATGTGCTGTGTAATCTGTTTTTATTTACCTTTGTTAAGTGTTGACTGAAAATGCAATATATACTGTCCGTCTGTCGTGATAGCTTAACAAACAGTAACGTATCCGCTTCTAAACGCCCTAACCAATAAAATTGTTGAATTGGTATGGAAATAGATTCAAAATTGGAGAAAGATATTTCTACGAGTAGGTACGTTCCTTTTGGGTTAATTTCTGTCTTTCAAGCGAGCGAGTGCGCTGTAAGCTAGCAAATAAATAAATAAATGCATGATCGACGGAAACATAATGCGTAAAAGGAGGCCTACCGAGGAATCGAGGTTCGTGATGGATGGCAGATTAACGGATAGACGTGACATCTCTTACGTAGGTTAATATCAGTAGAATACATCTTAAAGCTTAGTATTATTTGATTTCACAAAATAAATCTCTTTGATCGATTGCACCTGCCACCTGTTTTAATCGGCCTTAGATGATGGTGTCATGAATAGTTATGGTATCGCTGTTATCTGTTATTATTATTATATAACTCTGCTATGTTTGAGCCTATACGGGTTTTTGAGTGGGTACTTGAAATATCTATTCATGATTGATTAGAAATAATGTCTGTCATCTGATAATGACGTCATAATATAGTTCTGTCATGCGTTTATTGTTAATTTTGGCTATGGTAGATTTGACCCCGCGTTACACCCGACAAAGTAGAGCGGCGCGGCGGCGGCTGCTCCAAAAATATTCTGAGAAATGCCTAGCTGATAATATGTAAATAAGTACCTACCAACGACTTGTGAAGCTCTCCTGTGTTGGAATATTAACAAAAATAAATCTGAACCAACGCGCTTATATTTCTCTCTCTTTCTAACTTGTAAATATTATGTGTGAGGACGATTCCAGCCCTCTGCATCCACTTGAGAGATTCCTGATATTTTTCTTCAGTTCGTATACTCTCTTAGACTTGGACTCTCTAAGCAGTCGCGTCACACGACCTTCCACTGCTAAATAAAGGATAATAAATCATTATGTTTAAATTGTAAATACGGCTTTTCTTTTGATTATTAACCCTAACATCCTGCGCATTATGTATACTCGCCGAAGTAATTCGACTTTAATGTACTAAACTGATGATTATTTTCACGTCTTTATTGTTAAGATTTTTTTTTACACTTTGTATGCCTATACTTACCTACCAAGGCCCGATCTAGAGGGGAGAAAGGTGGGCTGGACCCAGGGAGATAAAATTTAGAGTAGTTAGCGGCTACTAAAAAAATAATGATATGAATTTTACAATAAATATAGAGAGGTAGCCTCGAAATGTAAATATTTTCCAACGATTTTTGAGAATACAAGGAAATTCTCGCAAAGGTAAAACGTTGGTAGAGCGCTTTTTTCGAGCAAGCGATGGAAACTTGTTTTTCCTATTTGTAACTTTTCTCTATAATTAAGTCGACAAAGTGACTCCCTTTTTGGAACGGTCAAGAACTTTAATCTGTCCGAGACTTGGAGCAAGTAATGATTGAGCTTGCTTCGCTCGCCCTAATATCTATGCATATCTACGTCTAGTCTCTCTACTTTTCTATAGTTCGAACTATAAGTGTCTAAACACACTATGCCGAGGATACGCGACGGAAGTTCGGCATGATTACGCCTGCAATGCTATTTGAATTACTGGCGACACATTATGCCGAAATTACGTTGCGTTATAGCGTACAGCCGAACTTCAGTCGGGCGTAAGTTCAGCGGAAATTCGGCGGCAACGTATTCTGTAGAGTGTAGAACACACATTATACGCGACCGAAGTTCGGTTCGATTGCCGACGGAGATGGAGATCGGGAGCGGGGAGCAGCGGGAGGCAGGCATGCCCCCGCCCGCGCCCCGCGTGCCCGCCCGTAGTGTTTATTTCGCCTCTGTCTGCGCACGAGATGTGTCATATCAGCCGAATACGTTGGAACGTAAAATCAGCCGCGGAACTTCGGTCGCGTACGTTCGGCATAGTGTGTTTAGACACTTAGAGTATTTAATAACGTGTTGCGCCGACCCCAAGTAATATGGGATAAGGGAGGAAGATGAAGATGAATAATTGGAGAGAGTGGTTTTGTAGGTATGGTATTTCTGAAGTGCTTGAAAGAGCAAGCAGGCTTCAATTTCACATTTTGGTGGCTTTATTTGATGAAACATAAACCGATTAAAAGTTTCTGAGATATTCTTTGACAGACACACTTATGACATTTGGTATACCTACTCGTTTTCTCCTGAATAATATATGATGTGAAGATTATGCAATTGTTATCAATATTACGTTGTTACACACGGGTTGAAATGATAACCTTTTTTTAACTCGTTTTAATTGCACCGTCTCTGGAATAAAATACTTATGATGGCGTGATGGCGTAACAATCGACAATAGTTGGTTGCAAGGTTGCCTGCTTGTCGGTCTTCTACAGATTGTACTTCGGGGAGAGTGTCCAGGAACTCCACGATCTCATTCCACCGGCCCCCTTTTACCATCGGACATCTAGACGCACTGCAAGTTACCATCCCTACCTTGTTGCTATTCCACCAATTCGCACTAAACGTTTCCAAACGTCTTTTATAATGCGCACAGCAAAGGAGTGGAACTCTCTGCCTGCGTCTGTGTTTCCGAACGCATACAACCCTAATCTCTTCAAAATTAGAGTGAACAGGCTTCTTCTGGGTAAGCTCGCTCCATCGTCGACTTTGTCTCTGTCATCTATGACCTAGACTAGAGTCAAGAGCAAACCCATATTAAATTTAAAAAAAAATAAAAAATAAGTAGATTATGCACCGAGGGGATAAAGCAGCGTCTTATGCTACGGGCGTCATATTGAATCCCGAACGTAGGTACCTAATGATTGATTCCATAGTTAACTCATGAATAATAGAGGATGTTTTTTTTTTCAAAATCACCCGGTCGAACGGGGCTTCCTGGCAAGGAATACCGATTTAAAAAAATCTAATGTTGCAGTTTTAGTTTTCATCAAAATAGGGCTCGAGACTCTTTTAAGTGTTTTTCAATATTCCACCCAAATCCGGATTTGGCCATCCATGCATACTTTAAACATTCATTCATATGACAGAAATACTTCAACGTAAGGTTCAGTTGAAAACCAGCGTCAGGCAGCTCCTAGTTGTCTGGTATTTTGCTGAACAGGATATATTTGGCCCAGCCGCGGGGCACACAACATAATTGTTAAAAAATATTTTTCTATTTATTTGTACCTATATATTCTGTGTTTCTGTGTGTGCCTAATTAACTTGTTTTCTTTCTTCTTTCTTTATTTCTGTCTAAATAAAAATCGGTGAAATTTGAACGTAAACAGACTTGATCGGGACGCCACATATCCCGATAATCCCGATGTTGTACTAACTTCCTTAGTCCGTACTTTGATCGATGTTTTAACAAGAAAGCACCGGCCAAGTGCGTGTAGGACCACGCACAGTGTAGGGTTCCGTAGTTGCCCGTCTCCTAAACTATGCCAGAAAAATAGTTAAATGCTAACTATTATTAGATTACAAAGTAACAAATGTACTTGGTTTTAAGTCATTTTCTATGGAATTACTAGGATTTTTTTGTTACTTACCCAGCTCTATTTTTTTCAGTTGGTCAAAAATAGTTTTTGCAAACCTTCAATATTTTAGAGGACCTATCCAACGACAGCCCACAACACAACTTGGGCTAGCTTGAATCCCTCGCTGAATTCAGGATGCTTGTATAAACTCCATCGCTTTGCTCTTGAGTTAAATTCTAAACACATCATTACGGTCGTTATTGAATATGACCCCCGTGGCATAAGACAGTGCTTTATCCCCTCGGTAGATAATTTAATATTTTGCCCGGAGCGGTTAAATAGCAAGATTGGGCGCTGCCTTTTTTTTTGGATAGGAATTCATCGAATTACTCCTTCCGCTCTGGGTGGAGCGGAAAGAAGTGTCAGACATTTTTTTTTAAGGATGGGGAATCATCAAATGACTTCTTCCGCTCTGGGTGGAGCGGAAGGGCGTGTCAGGCTCTTACTGACTAAAACCCATCCGTGTTCCTCCAGATATCCTTTGCGTTCCAGGGCCGCGGGTACTAGGAGGTACCTACCTACTTACTGCCACGAAATATATCGTAAAATGTTTGTTATTTATTAGTAAGTACTTATCTTTACGGAAATAATTTATGTTTTAAACCTTACCTACCACCATTGAGTAATCTTTTTAACCCAAAAGAATACCTTGTTGCATTAAGTCCACATAATGTAGGTAACTATCACTACTGAAGTTTAAATAAATATAAAGACATATCGAGAAATATTTTTCATAATATTATTGTAGATTAGGTATCTATAGACTTCTGGTTTACCGGATTAGCTATAAATATGATATTAATCGGGTTCAGGTGGCCTGTCTTAAACACAGGTGTTCAGCGGTTACTCACAACACTCACCTGTTTTTAATTCTAATTGATGACAATTAAGACAGTTGAATGTCAACGAAAGATATTCAAGTGAAAGTGGTTGCGTACCTACTTGTTTAACGAAAGAAAATGCCAATGTCACTGCAGTTTTACCACCTACTTCATAAATAGCCAGTGGCGGCCTTAGGGGGTGGCGAGCGGGGCAACCTCCCGGGGCCTCGCTCTTACAGGGGCCTCGCGCTACCCGAGTTCAAAAAACCTTACTTCATTTTATTGCTAAACGTATAAAACATTTCAAATGTAGATGTTTTATATGTTTAGCAATAAAATGAAGTTATTTCACAGTAAATTATATAATATTATTAATAGTAATAAGTGCCATGACACAATATCGGTTTTTATTTTTGCAATTTTTTTAATATGAATTTCTCATTGTGATTTTATTTCAAATTTTAGTCTTAGGAAACGACGCAAACATTATCAGAAATACCTACTTTCACATGAATTTCATAAAGAACAAGGGCCTCGCAAACATCTGTCGCCCGGGGCCTCGCCAAGGACTGACGCCCGAAGCCTCGCAGCGGTAAAGGCCGCCGCTGTTAATAGCACTGACCTATACACGGTGCCTATGTACAGTTTACATAAATTGAAACATAAGGTAAGGTAGAAAAATCTTACAATTTCAACGGCACACCTAGTAGGTACGTATCGAGCAACGTTTATGCTAAGCTATATGCTATGCTGATAGAGCCTGTGACTCTGTGAGTCCTGTGACATCCCTTATCTCACTACTTACAATAACTGTTTATAAAAATAGACGTTCATTAGTAGTAAACAACTCAATCTGAATGAAGAAGCGCTTAAACCTATGGCACGCGCTTATCAAGCTCACCGACTTGATCTGTAGTTCCGTACCATTATTTATTTATTACATCAGAACACGCCCCCGGCAGCGGACACGCGACGTGCGATATGCTGATAACGCACAGATTAACATAAAAAAACCCACGAAAACGTGTTTATTTGGGTTCGTCTGGGGCCTACGTCTCAACGGTGCGGCCGCTGATGAAACTGTGCCAAAAATAGACCCTGCTTAGTTAACTTGGTCTGCGGTGTCGTCAGCTTATCTTTATTTAGTTTGTGTGTATTTTTGGCGGGTTTGTAAGATAATTTCTTGATGTTATAGGTACTGTGAATGAGAGGTGTTTGGGTCTGACCGCGTGGTCGTCGCGCGATGATTCGTAAACATAAGCAATATCGAACGATAGGTAGAGAAATGCTCGAAAATATTGCTGATTTTAAGAATAAACGTATTAATAAAATTGCAGATGAATAGTCAGTCTATTCTTTTAGAATGTCACGAAAACTAAGGTGAAATTAAGTGTCGTTCCAACCACCATAAGCTAGGGATTGACAGCTCACTTCACGTTAGTTTGCTGATTAATGCATATCCAGCAAACGGCAGCAAACCGAAGCTCTGATATAACAGACCACAGTTAGAATTTCGGACCCAGCCTTGGATGATTGCACACCATTAGCTCGATCATTGGGCGGAGAAAGCAACCCTCAGTACCCTCGTCCAGTGGCTACCGGTCATCTTGCCAAGGTCGCCATGCCTTAGGCTAGGATCTTCTTTTTAGTCGTTCCCACACTGCTGGGGATCGCGACCACAAATGACGCATGTCCAAGCCGTGCAAATTCTGCAGTGTGGACCGCTCTGTACTTGCCTTGCTCTGCCTCCAACAGCCTTCTTTATGGCGTCGGACCATCTTGCCGGTGTTTTACCTTGAGCGCGTTTTTCCTACAACCCGGCCCAATATCATGAGCCTTTCCGGTCTATGCTTGGATGAACGCATAATATGTCCGAAAAGGCTGAGGGTACGCTCCTGGCATATTACAGAAAGCCGTTTGGTGATGTTGAGTTCTACCTGTACGGACTCATTCGATTCATTGTCATGGCGGTGCATACTAAGAAGTCTTCGCCAAACCCACATTTCGAAAACGCCGATCTTTCTACTTTCGCGACTTTTGATGCACCATGTTACTGCTTCATGCAAAAAGATTAAGAATACCAGTGCATGGACCAATCGTATTTTGGTGTTACGCATGTATGCCACGGGTTTTCCAATTTATTTCCCGGATTGGTCATTGCACTTTTGCCCACACCAGTCTGACGGCGGATTTCTTCAAGGCAGCTGCCCTCACTCGTGATCAAGAATCCAAGATCCACGAACTCATCGACTTTCTCATACCCGTCAAGAGAATTGGAGCTCGAGAGAACTTGAGCACGGTCTACCACGTGTAAGCGGGCACACGATTATTATGCCCGGAGGCATAATTAGTTTGGTTTACTTGTTAATGCTTGAGTTTGTCTATTTCTGATGGCTTAATGGAGGGCTAGCTACCAAGTGTCAATTAATTTCATTTAATTTGTTTTACAGTTTGAATATTTTATATTCTGTGTCATGTATTGTAAAATACTTTGCATACTACTGTATAAATTCAAGTTTTTAAAACTTAACAGACACAGACAGATGTGTTGCTGGGGAGTTTGTTGCGCCACTTCTTCTTCCCAGCTATAACACTAGGAAGTGGTGACGGGCGGGCGTTTTGGGGACTGTCTTTATGTAGAACTTTGACGTTCAAAAAGTGCTGGCACTCAGCCTAATTTGAATAAATTACTTTGGATTTTGATTTTTTGATTTTGATTTAGTTTGGTCTTGGCATACTTCGCTTTAAGCCCGAGCTATCTATCTATCTATTGGGGTATGGTTTCCGCACTTAGTCCTGATGTTGGACCATTGTGCATCATCATAGCGGCCGTCATTCCAACCAGCCAACCTCCCTCCAGAAGCAGATCAGTCCTCCTAAAGAGTTCAGGATGTCTGTGAGTGAATACGGTGTCCCTATTGTTTGTATGCGTATCTCGGCAACGCCTGTGCACTCAAGGAACACGTGCGGTACCGTTTCCTCCTCCTCCGTGCATGCTCTGCACAGAGGACTGTCCATTATACCTATCGTGTGGAAATGCTTATTCAGTGAGCAGTGTCCGGTGATGGTCCTCGCCACCATTTGCTAGCTGCCCCTATCCAGTCGCAGAAGGCCGAGCTTAGCGCTCTCTACTTCTATACGCTTCACTAAATGCGCCATCTCTTCATCACTCGACGCAAGTATAGTGGATCTTATTACCTTTTAATTGATTTTAATAGTTGTATTATCACAAGAGAGAAGTAAGTAGGTACCTACACGAATTGCGTTGAATTAAAAGTATTTCGTCAATGAATATAGGTTAAAACTAGTGCCTACAATTTCTATTCCATTCATTAGATCTATTGATAAGAAAAAGCTTTTATCTGCAATCTTCATTTATCTTTAACATAGGTATTATAACGAATGACTAAGTAGTAAGTACCTATTAATGAGCTTTAAATTAACTTAATATCTATATTTATCAACATAACACAACAAAGTACTAAAGTTCCAAATTAATTACTAGATATCTACGTACGTGGTCTGGCAACAAAATAAACTTAAGACAAGTTATTACGAGAACTTCAGAAATACCTACTTCATGGATTGGTTCATGTTAAGTACTTACATCATTATCCTCCTGGTCTTATCTTTTATTTTGCTGGGGAGTTTGCTGCACCGCTTCTTCCCAGCCAAAACTCTTCGAAGTGGAGACGGGCGGGCGTTTTGGAGACTGTCTAATGACTGTTTGGCTCATCGCCGCAAGGTTGCCTGCTTGTCGATTGTACTTCGGGGAGAGTATCCAGGAACTCCGCTACCTCATCCTACCGGCCCCCTTCTACCATTGGAGATCTAGACACACTGCAAGTTACCATTGCTACCATATCTTGTTACTATTCTACCAATTCGCACTGAACGTTTCCAAACGTCTTTTATAATGCGCACAGCAAAGGAGTGGAACTCTCTGCTTGCGTCTGTGTTTCCGAACGCATAAAAACCTAATCTCTTTAAAATTAGAGTGAACAGGCTTATTCTGGGTAAGCTCGATCCATCGTCGACTTTTTCTTTGTCATCTATGACCTAGACTAGAGTCAACAGCAAACCCATTTCAAATAAAATAAAAAAAAACTGATGTTCAAAAGGTGGTGGCTCTCAGTTTAATTTGACTTTTGGTTTGGGATCGGCAAGTCGTCTTCTCTACATCTCTAATTGCTCTCATCTCCTCTCCTATCTTCGAGCATGTGAACGTCGCACACCCCTTCTAGTGCGACAACCCTTGACAAATTCCTACAAGAGCCGGGTACCACTCGTGGGGTACCTAAGGCCCTTGCCCTATCGCGCACTGAGCTATTTTCACCTAAGAGACTGCAAACGATTTTGGCATAAGTTTGACAGTTGGCCCCTGCCCGATATCAGCCCTCCTTGGGAATATTGGTTTTGGTGGGTACCTAACCCAAAGTGTTTATGGGTATGTTTCTCAGTTATCAGGCTTCCTTTGTCGTTACCACTGCACTCACGGGCTGGGATGGGATGGCCTAATTCTTAAACATCATATTCATGGTTCATGTTAAACCATGAATATGATGTTAAACTAAAATCTATACAAAAAAGCTGTAACTGCGTTCGTCGTGGCCATCCCAGGGAAGTGGACGGCCTACTTATGTCTCAAAAATATACGTTTAAATCAATAGTCGTTTACATTCCTACAATATAACGTTAGTGTTACGATCGTACTACTGACTCGAGTTCCCGAAGTCCCGGCGAAGGCGGCGATGTGTGCGCTAATAATAGGTACTTACGTGCTTAATAAATGACTTCTTCGCCACTGCTGTATTCAGTCAACCTACAAATGTTGTAGGCTATGAGGCAAGAGCTAACGAAACAAATACCAAAAGCAGATGCAGAGAAACCTTGAAAGTTTCAACCTCTCTTTTATAAAAGACTAATCGCTCAGTAATTGACTTTTGGCAGCAGTACCTAACAGCAATTGAAGTTCCTTTTGAAAGAAAAAAGTATGTTTATACTTTTCTACCTAACATTGTGACAAACACCTATCTACTGAATTTTCTCGAATCGGTGTTGATAACCTTTAAGTACGAATGCCGATCACCAGGCCACCACGGGGTGTTACAATTAAAATAATAGTGAGCACGTGCCCCCGAGTCACCGACACTTTTCAGCCATACTCAACACAGCACGACATTGCATCAGACACACCGAAAACCTTTATCAGATTTCGTCATGAACACCGGTTTTTTTAAACCGTTTCAATTGTTAACTGCGCAGTAAAAAAGGGGCAATTTTTAACATTATTATTTCCTCTAAGATTAACGGCTGGCGTCTGAATCACCGGCGTTATTAAATAAATACTTCGATAATATTGATTCTTATCATAATCTGGGGATAATTATAATTTAAATATAGACTGGTAGATACCTATCCGATGCTTGTATTTTGATTGGTTGGATAAGAAGTTCGTTACTCCACTTTTTAAAAGGTTAGGGAAAAAAATACCTGTGATTTAGGTATCGGTTACAACATTAAACTGACATGCAGTAAAATGCTCCATAGAAGTATTCGTACTTAGCTATACATCCCTATAAAAGAAGTCGCACCTACTTTAATTTAACTTAAAAGTTTCCTGTAAATAAAAGATAAGTCTGTTAAATCTAAAAGTATTGTCTCAACAAAAGGCTTTATATTGAAAGCTTTGACTGATACAATAGCGATAAACGTCCTCTCTATTGTGGGTTTAATGGCTGAATAAAGTACTAAAAACTTGTCTTCTTTGCCAGACAATCTGATTTGCGGACTAGTACCTTACCTATCTATATGTTGATGGGGTTTAACTTGTTGGGTACGTTCGTTTCATCGTTTACATTTTCAATGGCAATTTTCTAATCCACCAGGCGAGATTCAGGTTAAAAACGTAGGATCTTCTCTTTTTAATGGAATTTAAATCATCAGCAATTTCCGGCTTAATTTTCCTAATTGTTGTTTCATAACAATAAATTCATTAGGTATGAATTATCTTAATTGTACAGTCATGTATTTTTTATCACTTAATTCAAATCTAAAGTGAAAGCAAAAAGCAATTATTTAGGTACTTAACATCAGATAATACATGATAATTGATCATTTATTATGTGTTTACATAACAATGTTGCTAATACCTGCATATTTCGGACTCCTAAGTCACAGGTATTCCTAGTTTAGGGGTCAGGGTTTCAGCTTTTGTACGGCTTAACTATTGCGAACTTTGCTAGATATTAAGCATAATTGTAAGGATTTGTATCAATACAGTATTATTATTATTATTTGGTAATGCTCAAATGATTATTGTAGGTAACATAAATGGTGAATTTAAACTAAACTCCGGTTTTATGCACACATGAACTCACACCTGTTTCTCCTGGCAAGGCAGAGACTACAGAATGCCACCTGCAAGGCTCTGTAATAAAGTGCCATTCTATTAGCGGATACGATTGTTCGTGATGTATTTATATTCTTTTTGCCTACCAAAATGGATAAATGCTCACCAAATCTTGTTTCCCTGAAATACAATGTTACTTCTGTTACTAGGAGAACTTGGATGCAAGAGCGAGCTAAGCGAGCTTGGGACTTGGGGCAACGCGACTCGGACAGGTTAGGTTAGAACAAAGGTTAGGTTAAAAAAAAAACAACCGCGAAGGGATAGCTGGGTCTGATTAGCTCGCTTCGCTTGTTCACTAGACCCCGCCATCCCCTTCGTGGTTGTTTTTTTTTAAACCGTTTTCCCAGTTCGCCTTTTGGTGAGCATTTATCCGTTCTGGCAGGTATTTCAAATAGTTTGGTAGTAAAATAGGTACTTTTCTGGTAGGCGTTTAAACACAAGCCAAATACTTATAAGGGATTGATCACGTGACATTTTGACAACGCGCCATCCCGTGCTTTTTACGTTTCGACAATCGCCTTCGCCACGCTACCGTCGACAGAATGTCACTAACTTGTCAAGAGCCTCAGGAACTCCTTCTGTTTCTCTCTCGTAAAACAATCATAAAAGTTGATACGATTAAAAAAGTCAATATTTCGAACTGTATCGAAAGCTATTCTTAAACATTTTATCATGCTTTGTCATTATCGCTGCGGAAAATGCCCAATTTAATTTGCGCATCGGTCTTCGGGAGTGAAAAGAATACGGTTAAGTGTGTATACGGGTTTGATTGAAGTGTGGGGACATTCCCATTTAGGTGCGTATATAAGCACAGAAGTTTGGGATAAATCACGGTAATACTGATAAGCGTATGACCAGCATTAATTTACCAGAGGGGCAATTCTCATGTTTTCAAGGACGTTACTTCGAATAGAGGGGCAATTCTCGTGTTTTTAAGGACACTAGTTCGAATAGAGGGTCAATTCTCGTATTTATAGAAGTTACTCTCAATCTTTCAAGAACTCTTCTAATTTCTTTACATTTTGACATTGATAGTCGCCGAGATGAGATTACAACATTTACAACTTGAAAACTTAAATTTAAACGTTTTTAAGTAGGTATGCATACAAAAAAAGGCGTCCTGAATAAAGAAAAACATATTTTTCCGGAAAAATCGTCTTCAAACATCTGTTACCATCCGGAAAACAGATCATAAACTAAGACCGTGATATTCTCTAGTTTATTTAGTTCGGCCGCACCGTTGTTAACCTAGATAGATAAACAGATACAGGGGTCTAAATGTTCACGTTATTTACTGTAAAATGAACCAAGGTTTTTAAATCTCATTGACCCAATTAGCCCGCGAGGTAGGTCCAAGAGGTCGTGTTCGACCAGACTTGACGGTCTCGTGACGGCTCCATGAACTTTCTTGTTTACAGATGATCCTATTAATAAATAGTTAATTGTGTCTCATTATGATTATCGTAAACGAGATAGGTGCAGATGTACTTGATGTCCACAAATGAGCGAATGATCAAAATGCACCCAGGGAAGTTAAATGCAATGGGAGCACTACCCAGCTGCTGACGGCTGTTCTTATTATGAAATGTCGTCACTACTATGTAATATCGTGTATACTTAACTTTTATTACACTGACTTGGTAAAAGAAAAACAATTGATGGACTGATTTAGTTTACCGAGGTATACTAACTTCGGAAAAGTTATAAGTACCTAAAGCATAATTTAAATGGCACCATAAAGTCTTTAAGATAAATATAATTTCGGCTTGTGCGGTTTTAAAGGTAGGTAGGTACCTACTGGTAATATTTTGTTTCCTAACATTTGAATCAGGAAGAATTCCTCGCCTGTCTTGTCACGCAACTGGGACGTGCACCTCGGCGGAACATAAACCTACATGATTTATCATTTCGAGGGCGATCTGTTCATGAAACTGAAATATTCTGAACTCTTCACCTCATTATAATTTCCGTTAATATCAGCCTGAATACTAGAAAAATCTGGTTCCGTCCGGATTATGCGTACCGACTACATGATAATCATTATAATATTACAGATTTAATTAAGTCATTCTTACCTAATATTTTTTTCTGGATTCCGTGCCAAAGATAACCGGAGCTTGTGCTACCGTATCGTGTCTACTTACTCAATTTTATTTTTATGTTGCAATTATTTTGTTATGCATATTGAAACGTAAAAAAAACCTGGGAGTGTCATTTATCTACGAAAACAAACGGAAAATTTTGTCTACAGTTTTTGTAATGTTTATAAAATATAGCACGGGTCAAGCATGACGCGAGCCACTTGGACTTTTTTTTTTAAATCGGATGGAAATGAGCTGCCACAGATAACGTATCGTGAAGTAATAAGAAAATGGCGACGCCCTACTTTGGCGGGAAGATGACTGAATGAATGACTGGCATCTCGTGTTTGCTTTGTTTCTTTTGGCTTTAACTGATTAAACTATTAAGTAGGTTTTTAAGGTTCAGATATTTTTGGTGTGAAACATCTACAGCCGCGGGTAAAACCAATTGTTGGCGTGGCGACGCATGCCGTGGCGAAGCGTCGTCACGGTATATGATGGTACTTACATATATCTATAAACCTACAGTCTAGATGTACTTTTTTCATTATGCCATATTTAGTTCCTGTCGTAATCTGTTCTTTTAGGCATATTACTTGTACAAAATAATTTCGATGTTTCACATCTGCCAGGCGTCCCGTGACGGCACTAATTTTTTTTTTTAATAATTATTATTTACACCTCATTGAGATACCTATACGAGGTTTCTATAAGTTTAATATTTATCTACAAAGTTTTAGTTGAAAAACCTTTAGCACACAATATGAAAAGTATAGGTACCTACCGATTGGTGAAATATGTAAAAAAACCTATAAAATGTAACATCTAACAATCTGTTATCAGAGGTGATGCAATTTCAATAGCATTTTAAAAGCGACGACACAACCAGGTTGGTATTTCTGGATTTCGGAAATAAAAAAAACGATAGGTAGGTACCTACTTTATCGATAATTCCCCAATTTCCTGTTTCATTTCATCATTCATCGGATGTTGTGGGGTAATTTCTTGGTAATTTTTATGTCATCTAATTCTTTTCCTTAAAATAAAAAGCCAATTTACCTAATAAAAAAAAAAACATACGATTGTAATAGGCAATTTGATAATCACGAACCTACCAATTGTCTAAAGGACTTTGTACCTACCAAAAGCCTGAAAACAAAAGATAAAACACTTCACGCATCTTATCGAGTGAAGAAAGTCGAAGGAAAAGGTAGGTAAAAAGCATACCTTCATCAATCTCGTGATAAGTATCAGAGATAAGCTCTCGAAAGAAATTGAGGTAGGTTGTACCGCATACCGAATGATTCACTTGGTGAACTATAGATCACACAGCTTCATTAAGTGGATCGATATCAGTTGGTTCAAGTTTATTGTGTTTATGTACGACAGATTTAGGTATACCTATCTTTGTTATGTAATTTAATGTAATGACGCTTTGTCATGACGACAGTTGGAGAAATGGGGTAAATAAGACGTATGCTTTAAGTACGTACATACTTGTATTTAATTGCCCACGTATTAAGGGCTTGCTGACGACTCCTTTTGTAATAGCGGCAAAACATAATACTTATAACTTTTTTAAAGTTAGTTATGAATAAAAGTGCATAGTTAAATACATTGTAACATTGTGCAATTATAATGATTAAAGATCAACAGGGTCTTACAAAGTCAAGATATGGAGAGTCATCCAATCCAGTGGAATTGACAGCTTCCCTATCCAAGTTTTAAAAGTCTCAATAAAAAGAGGTCTAGGCAAGCTCTGGCACGTGGTGGTTTACCTAGTTATGATAATTTTACTAGAATGACTATCTCGCGAGTGACATTGAGCCGCAGTCATCGAACCTCGCCGCTATCGGCTCTTTCGTTTCGGCGTGTTATCAGCCACGCGCCAGATAACCCGGCCGGCTATATAACCAGCGCGTCTTAACACAATCACCAGTACACAACCAAGCGTCCCACAATAAACACCAAACAGCTACATCCACTGTGCTTTTGGAAATTATAAACAAGCTTTTACGAGTACATTTTTGAGTGAAAATCAAATAATCAAATTGAATCAAGATGCGTATCCTGCACTTCATTGTTGTGATCCTGAGCGTGCTGCTGCTGGCGTCGTTGGCGCAGGCCCGCCCGCACCAGAGGAGCCACAAACAGAAGAGGGCGTCGTTCTGCATGCTGAAGCTGTGCAGCTACATCCCCATCCCGCACAATGTGCAGCGGCTGAGTTAGTGTGCGCCGTCGCCGCGCGCCAGGACAGGCGACTCGCCGATCACAGACTGGTCACTTAGTTCCCAGCCAAGAACAACCATGGACGACCAAAACGACTGGAACCGTCCATAACGTAGAACTGTCTACGTTGAAAGTGTGAAGAAGAGAAAGTTCAACCAAGTGAAGAAGAAGCAATGCGTTAAGAAGTTGGACGCAACACGGGTATTCTGTTAATTTACAAAATTAATAGTTTACAATTTTTATTATCCGAGACGACCCGCCTCGGTCTATTTTAGCCTATATTAGGCTGCCGCCTAACATAAGTATTCTGTACTTAATAAAGAAATGTAGTATTTTTAAATTAGGCTTAGGGCTTAAAGTCAAAATAGTGTTAGTAAACAATCAGTACTTTTTAGAATGTTCCTGATATCTTAGACTTATGTAACCTAGTATTGTTATGGTTATTGTTCAGTAAATTAAATATTTATTGTTTAGTTTAAGATAATGATTTCGTATACGATATAAAATAAATTGGTTTCTTATTAAATATGTGTCTTTATTGTATCATGTTCTCACCCTCATTAAAAAAAATCATAAAGTTTAAACCTGATAAACTATACAAAGTAATACTTTGCTGAAAAAACAAACTGCCCGAACTGATGCGTATATTTGCAGATTGACACACGTCATTACTTACCCGTTACATCACACCACTGGATCTGATAAGTCTTTGACATCGAACAAATACCTACCAAAATATCTAAATATAGAACAGTACCTACTCCTCTGATAATTACACACTTCACACCTTTACAACTAATCAGGTGCGAATAGTTAAGAGTTAAAAGTCAAAAGGCATGAATTAATTAGTTAAATTAATGTAGGAAACTGATAGCAGAACTGAACACTGTACGAATAGGTAATAATTCGGCCATTGCTGCCGATCATGTCGGTGTTATCGTGTGTAAAGCGTGCCATTTTTAATTAATAGGGACACATTTTTAATGAGTCATTATGCTTTTTAACGGGCATTGAGTATGAATTCGTCCCGCTTTCAGTTGTAACAGCTAATAGCTTAATTAATGCAATCAGATAAGTTGATGTTCCTTAGCTGAGCGAGTTAAGCTATCTCAGTTTAGCTTAGCTGGCATTACTTGGGAAATTTTGCACACCGCAAACTGCAACAAAAGCAGGCATGAGAAACTATGCCACTTATCTTGGCTCTTGGTCTAAAAATAGCTTCATAGAAGTGATTTTCATAGGTTGCATCGTTAGTAGTAAATGACCAATATAGTTAGATAAACACACATACACACGGACAAGCATTTTCCTAATTTATTATAAAGTTATTCGAAAGGCGTAGAAGCACATAGAAAATTTAAGTTTCTTCACATTAATAATGCGTACGTGGTCAGTCGATGGAAATCACATGCATGAACTCTTACACATGATCTATATACCTACGCAAATGTGACGTTAAACCAACACTTATCTCCTAGAATAGGTGCTATTTGTCAACCATGATTATCTACAATATTACAATAAACGTGTGCGTCCCTTTTTGCTACGAAAGCGTCAGCGGCCATTTATGTAATGTTTATTATATATGTAACTCAAAATATTATGGATATCTTCGATTGAGTGACTCTTGACTTTTTATTTCATAATATCGGAAGGTCAATTGGGACAAAGGCTGGGCTACTTGATGCGTACAGCTTATGTGCGCTTCTGTAAATCGGAACCACAGCAGGAACTTTTCGTTTTTGGTAGAACTTTGGCCTTCAAAAGCTACGACAATTTTGAGGAAGTTGGTGATAAAGTAGATAGGTACACAATTACAGAGAAATCAAGTATTTTTAATTTTATTTGAGATTAGTTTGCTCTTGACTCTAACTAGAGTCAAGAGCAAACCCATATTAAATTTAAAAATTTAAATTTAATTTAATCTAGGTCATAGATTACAGAGACACAGTCGACGATGGAGCGAGCTTACCCAGAAGAAGCCTGTTCACTCTAATTTTGAAGAGATTAGGGTTGTATGCGTTCGAAAACACAGACGCAGGCAGAGAGTTCCACTCCTTTGCTGTGCGCATTATAAAAGACGTTTGGAAACGTTTAGTGCGAATTGGTGGAATAGCAACAAGGTAGGCGTGGTAACTTGCAGTGCGTCTAGATGTCCGATGTCCGAGTATTTTTAAATCAAACCTTAAATATAATATATCTTATAGTACCTACCTAACAAAATTAATTCAGCCTGTATTGTCCCACCAATGCAGGTCTCTCCGTCGTGGGTTCTGAGCCAAAATGGATCAGTCCCGTCTAAAATTAGCCTAGCCGTAGACATATGACTGTGCTTGACAAGATATTTTTAATTTTAGACCCTAGGGTATAGACTTGTCTTAGTAGACTAGATTTTTTACCAAAGGCGGAAGAAGATAGTTCGATAGCATAAAGGGCAGTCGCAATAACATCCTGAAGGTCGTAACGGCAGATACTTCCTCTAAAATAATAAGGGAATTTGTGAGAAGACTTATACCCTAGTACCTACTCCTTTGCTCTAGTGGATGGATGGTCCTCTCATTAAGTTGTTGAGTTAAGTTACTAACAATAGTGTTTAAGTAAAAACTGTAACTAACAATTTATGGATCTTTTAGTTGTCCGAAATAAAATGTTTTATTATTATTATAAAAGCTTTTCGTAAATTCTAGAGTGGGGCAACGTTTAAAAAAATCCTGATCAGAATTGGGACATAACTGGAAAGCCATTGACTAAGTTTCCTGCTGAAAAGAAATTGTTGTTCCTCGAACAAGTTATTCTGTACATCCATCACAGCAAAGCCACGTGTTGAAAATAGTATATTATAATAGCTATCCTTTACAAATGAACTAGAGACTAACATATCGCTTGGCAAGTTGCAAGAATGGTACGATATTGTGACAAGTGACAATTGATCCATATACCAAGCGATAAAGCACTCTATTCCTCTTAAACAAGAGTTAAGAGAAGTATCAATTAACGGTAGTTGATATGATTCTCATAAGGCGACCCTACTGACCTGCGGTTCTTTTCACAGTCGTTAAGATAAGCAACGTGGGTGGGACCCACTGATAAATAGATAGTGGAAATGTGTTATAACTTATAAAACAATGTTTTTTTTATGTTATTTTATACTTATCTTGAAGAAAGAAAACAGTTTATCTATAACCTTTTAGCTGGAGTAAGTTTTATGAGTCAGATGCGATAGATGAATGGGAGTATGGGCACGGCACAGCGTTTTTCTGCATGAGGTTACTCTGAGTGCCAATTCTTCTAATTTTTAAGCAACGTTTGCATTCGCATGTCAGTCTTAAATGTATGGAAATTGATTTAAGACTTTTAGATTGATTGATAGATTGTTTTTTTGACAGATACGACTGAGATGCGAATGCGAACTTTGCTTAAAACATATTACTTTCGAGAAGGCAGCTGGATGAGCTAATTCGGTTTAAAGAAACTTTATTCCCAATAAAGAAATATTATTGTCACTTACTTGACAACCTATAGATCACAAAAAGTTCGTCCTCAGTGTTACAAGTTAATAGTACCCATTCAATGCATTCATTTCTCCAGAAGTGATCGATCCGCAATGATGTGCTGGCTAAGTTGAGTTTTGAACGCATTGACAGAGTGTAGATTTCTTATAAAGGACGGTAATTTATTATAGAGCTGTGCTCCTTTAAAAGTTATTATTTTTGAAGTGAAAACTTCTGTGGCGGTGTTGTGCACATTTTGGGATGGGCAAAAAATGTTAAACTAGCGTCAGGACACGTGACCTGATCGAAAATTCGTAAGACTGAGGGAAAGTTCTGAAGTGTTAAATTAAGCAATAAATGAATATTGTAATTTACCACATAAATGATAGTAGGTACTTTTATACTGATAATTAAAGCAATTCGTGCGAAATGATTCCCTAACTATTCCAAAATATCAAAAATGTACAACGTTAATGTTTAAGTTTTCACTTCTGCCGGCACTCCCGGAGTACAACCCGTTGTTTTTTTTTGCCATAGTTAGTTCTTGTTTTAGGTAAAACTACTAAGCTTGCTCGCTGTGTGCTGCGTTGACTAACTTCTTTATATTGGGTGAGTATTAAGTTTGAGTGAACGTTTTTGTTGTGAATATTTCTGATGAAAATACATGTGTTGTAGATTTATAGTTGTTTTTGTGTCGTGATAAATTTAACTGAAGATACTTATCTTATTTTTTTTATCGAAGATACTTATCTACCCTGACTACCGTTAACGCTATTGTTAGTAACGTTGCAGCTGTGAGAGTAATGTCACTGCCTTTCCTGAAAATAATTGGTTGGACAGTTAATTTAGGAAGGATTCAAGATCCAACGAAATCAAGATTATTAAGGGGACTCTTTGGTCAAGAAAAGCTTAGGATATAGGTAGAGGAATATATTGGAAACTGATGGAAGAGGCCTACATGTTACAGTTCACGATTAATATTTAGCCGGTAAAACCGGTGTTCTAGATTAAGTTAAAACAGTTTGCTACTATGTGTAAACTATTACAATGTTTAGTATCAGCAATAAATGCTTAATAATGAACATTCGGTCGTCAATGTTAAGCAGTTTCAAGTACTTAGAAAGTATCGGTTCGTTTGAATGTGATAAGCTTGTTGGGCTCTTACATATGTAGATTTGGACTTGGTGCTGCAGCTAACTGAGCTGCTCTACATAGCACAACTCTAGAAAAAAACCGACCAAGTGCGAGTTGAACTCGCGCACGAAGGTTTCCGTACATTATCTATAATAACGGCAAAAAAGCACGTTTGTTGAATGGGAGCTCCCTTAAATATTTATTTTATTGTTTTTTAGTATTTGTTGTTATAGCGGCAATAGAAATACATACATCATCTGTGAAAATTTCAACTGTCTAAATAAACGGAAAGGCGTGTCAGACTCTTACTGACTAAAATCCATCCTTGTTCCTTCTCAAGCCCTTTTCGTTCCAGGGCCGCGGTGACTCTTTCAAACAAATTCCGCAACCCTGGCAGGCTCTGGCCCTAGCGGGCCCCGTCTTCTATGCTGACATCTCTTTGAGGCGCGTGTGTTTTTAGGTACGGAACCCTAAAATCTATAAATAGCGTATACCTTATATTACTTAAGTCTAAACTCTATAAGATAAATTGAAAATGCAGTACTGAATATGTTACAAACAACTTGTGTAGATTCAGCAATTTATCAGACACCTTCGTATGTAGTTCTTCATAAGGCATTCCTACGTCAAATCAATCATCCAAACTTTGATAAATAGGACTTGAGATTTCATAATCTTCATAATCAAATCCAATATGGTTTGTTTCGACGTAGAAATGCTTAATTACCGTTTTTGTATGTGTTGATGGGGAGTTTATTGTGCGTAAAGATCGTATGAAGGGAAAAACAACGATTGTCATAGATGTAACACTGTCCAACGTACAACAGGTGCCGTACATAATTTTTGACAACCAGTTTGAAAAATCTAGTTGATCAGCTTGTGGTTGTATTGTATGTTTGTACGCGTATGCGGAACAGAGAGTAAAGTCCCGCATACCTCCACTGAAAATGGGAGGATCCTCCTGCCAGACGGTTATTGTGTCTGGTGGGCAACTGCCCGATAGTATATATTCGGACTGTTGTATATGTTCAAATCGTACGGAGAACTTTGCTTGCGCGATGCAGGATTTCGTTGTTAGTTCGTCGTAGATGGCGCTGCGGTTCTTTCTTTGTTGCCGTACAAATTTTGATTCTTAGTTTTTCGTGTAGTGGCATTGATGCCACTACCTGTTCTCAATGTCTTCGTTGTTAGGGAATGGGAGCCAGTTAGTTTGGTTCCAAGTCTCCGCCCATGATGTTTATCGGCTAACGCTAATCTTTAAGCCCAGATAGGTTTTACCAATAAGTTCAGCTATAGAGGTAGTAAAAGTAAGCGAAAAAAACTTAATGGGTGCCACACGAACCAAGTGACCTGACTGCTTGTGGCCTGTTCTCATGTTCTATTCTCATAACAGACGTCGCGGACGCACTATCTAGGCGCACTTACGTCAAGATCAGCGGGTCAGATCACGCTATCAGATAAGTGGCTTTGTTTAACATTAATCGTAAGCTGGAAACACGTAGAAAGTTATCAATAGAATGATGTTGTACGTACCGTTAGCCTTGGTTGCGGTGCGGGTGTACCGGACCAGTGCGCGTGCACTTGCTGGGTTTGTACGCATACTAGTGTCGGGACCAGGGATGGACAACATACTTGTTGTTTGGATGTTCGCCACGCTGGCTGATAGGCATATGCCTATCAGCCAGGGTCTACCTATATAGGTAGGTAGACCCTGGATCAGGACACAAGTAGAATACCTTATACTTAATAATATCTCTCTCGTAAATTTCAGTTTTCATGTTTAATTTTCCTATGGTTTAACTGTAATAATGCCTAGAAATACTCTTTGCCACATGGATACATAAAAGAGCTAAGAACTGTTGTATACTCTGTTAGGACACATCGTAACAGGGTCTATAACGATACTTAGCTCTTTTTTAACATCTTGTTTTACCTTGTCGAATGCAAATAAATGAATATGAATCTTTTAGCCCGGTAGTATGTCCATTGGGATAGTGTTATATCACGAGGGCGAAATCGCATGCAAAAGTCGGTCATCATCATCTGCCTAGCTTTTTTGCAAATATATTAGGGTCGGCTCCCAGTGTAACCGGATTCTGCATACCAAAATACCAAGCTACCTGAAATCTGGCATGCAGAAGTCAGAGTTACATAATTACATAATTATATTCTAACCAAATGAGCTCTTTGGTCCAGTCTGCATATACCTACTTAGAAAGTCGACCGCAAGAGAAAATGCTACACTTTATACAGCTGCATACACTACCATTCGATTGCATACCGAAACGAGTGATTGTGGCTGTCAGGTTCGTGTAGAGTCCCTCTACACGAACCTGACTCACACACAGGAATCACAGACTCCGGCAGGGAAATCCACTCGTTAGCTTTACGCACAATAAAATGAGTTCCCAAAACGTTTTGTGCGTGTGGGTGGGATGTCCACCAAGTATTGGTGGCGCATCGCCGTACGTCTTTTGGTCCCATGAAGGAACGGGATTGGCGGAATTAAACTATGCAATTCCGTCGCACACTCCCCAAAAAGCAACTGATAGAAAAGCGACAGGCTAGCTACTTGGCGTCGCTGCTCGAGAAAAAATTCATGAATGTAAAGTTATAACAGCTTGAAATTCTCAAGTAACTAAAAAAAAACTCTTAAGTAACTAAAACTAAAAATAATCTAAAATATGGTGTCGATAAATTCCACAGACGCCATATTAGTTAGTTAATGTACCGTTTGATTAATGCGTGAAGAAGGTTTTAAGTATGGATGAGGATGGCTAATGCCTGGTTTCAATAACGTATCTACAACCAGTATTATAGTATATAATAATCTATGGTATCGATCTTTAACCAACTGTCAAATTAGCTACCAACATAACAGTATCTGAAACGTCATGCTTGACAGGCAAACGTGACGTTTCAGCTACTGTTATGGTAGCTAATTTGACAGTTGGTCAAAGGTTATCGAGACCGGCCGTTAAAGAATAGGGGAAGTACACAGAAACCCATCGTTTCTTTGAGCTGTGTGGAAGACGATATTGTACCGACCCTAAGCAAGTTGAGACAAGCAAGATAATAGAAAGTAGTTTATTTAGCACACACAGATACAAACTAATACATGTACAAATAAAAGGAAACTTATTTTATTTTTTATTATGATGACCTCTCTTCCTGACAAATATGTCATGGCCTCAGGCAGACAAGTTTATGGAAAAATATATTAAGAAAGACAATTTCAAACGAAGCAATAGGGTATTACCCTGAACAAATCAGTATTTTTTCACGCACCTAAACAAAACATAAAGACGTTACAGTGCGTTAAGTTGAAAACTCGCGTGCCGTCACACGTTGGTATAATTTTCAAAAATGTGTCGTCTTTATCGTTTTGGAAAGGAAAAAAAACCGGCCAAGTGCGAGTCGGACTCTCACACGAATGGTTCTGTACCATAAACCAAAAAATCACGTTTCTTGTATGGCAGCCCCCGTTAATTTTTATATTAATTATTATTATTTGTTGTTATAGCGGCAATAGAAATACATACCTACTGTGTGATATTCAACTGTCTATTACAGACGTACGAACGGAGCGGAGGCGTCAAAGGGTTCCGTTGGTTACCCTTCAGGCCCTAAAACTGGTGTCCAATATTTTTCGTAAATCTAACGGATTACAAAGAATTATTATTTTTCTATGTAGGAAAACACCCTTGTAAAATATTGGCGAGCCCTGGTCGTGAGTGTGAGGCGGTTCACAGCATACACTCAGGGGTCGCGGGCGGCCGCCGTGTGTCATACTCGGACGTTATGCACTGGCCTGCTCGGTAAATACGCGGGGAGTAAGTGTAGCTGCTAGGGACGTACCTAACCTATATATCTACTCCTACGCGGGTTAGTTACACGTGTAATAGGGTTATGGGTACTTTTGAACGTTGCGTTCTCTAAACTTGTATTTGAATTTTAAAATTGACATTTTTACAATGTAATTGTAATCTAATGAAACAGCAAAATTTTTATTTTTATTTATTGGACCAATTTAATTTAATTTAATTTAATATACTTGAATAATTTTATGGTATTGGAATAATTTAATCTAATTTAATTAAATGTAATTTACTCTAATAATTTTATTATAATTCTAATTTTAATTTAAGTTTTGTGATTATTTTATTTTTATTTTGTAGGTATGTAAACCTAGTTATATGTGCATGCTGTGGTCTCCTATACTTAACTGAAGGAGCACACTTGAGTGAACCACTGTATCACTGTGTTTTATGTTAGATGTGTGTATCTTGTGTTGGAGATCCAAATAAATAAATAAATAAACTTGAATGATGCGTTTGATTGGAAAATTAGGTATGTAATGTTTGTAAAAGATTGTCTTTCTGCGGTAGTCCAATCAGATTAAAACAAGGATCTTTTGGCGCCCCGAAATCGATTTTTAAGCCGCCATCTTTTTTAAAATTTTATTTTAGAACTAGCTTTTGTCCGCGACTTCGTACGTGCATATCCCTTTTTTTCCGTTCCCATAGGAATTTCGGGAAATCTTCCTGCTCCCCCACGCAGTATAGGGAAGCTACGTGCCAAAATTCAGCTTTCTACGACTAGTAATTTCGGCTGTGCGTTGTCTGTCCGTCACTCACCCAGTCACTCAGTAACGAAAATATAAGTATATTGATGATTGCCACAGACTATTTCAGAGATGTGCCTATCTATACAAATAGCGCCCCTTGAAAAGCTCCAAAGGATCCTAACGAGCGACGAACACGTGTTTTTCTAGATAATTAATGAATTTTCCTAAAAACTTGTAACCAAAAATAAAACTACGGACATATGTACACGCTTTACTATAAATCTGAATGGCTTACACTTTACGACGCAGCATTCATCATGAAAATCCTCTCAGCAACTGACACAGATTATAAAATGTTTACAAAAACAGGCATCGAGATATCATGTAAATACAATATATTTACAAAACCATGAGTATCGACAGCTACTTTCATAACGAAAACAAATTTTGTTTAAGTTTATATTGAACTACAGGTTTTGTAACTTATTAACAACAACACCGACAACAACAACAACAACAACAACAACAACAACAACAACTATGTACGGTTCCTGATCAATCAGGGCGGTTTTGTTGTTGTTTTCTTCAATTGAAGCTAGCTGGCAATGACAGGGCTAGTTGGTACTTAGAAGAAAATAAAAAACAACCCATGATCCGACATACATATAAGTATAGCTCTTAGAAAGCATTCAAATCTAAAATAGTAAGTATCAATCCAAACGTCTGTTTTTATATTAGGAGCGTCCTCAAAAACTGATCTGAGGTTTAGTTGTCTCCAAAAACAGGCGTTTTTTTCTCCACATACCAATTTGACCATCAATACCCAAACAACATCAATTTTCAACGTTAAAAATAAACTTTCACATTATTTTATGCCTTTATTTTTATTTATTTTTTCCTGTAGTATTTTTTTAAGAATTAAGTATTTATTATATTTTTGAAAATCAGAAAAGCACTAAAAGATTCGGAATACACTGACCTCATTTTAAATTCATATTCCTGATATATTCTTTCGTTTATCAAATTACTCGCAAATAATTAGGTGTTACGAAAAACGACTTCAAACTAAGCTGTAGTGTGGGGATCTCTTATTTAACTTTCTATCGAAGATAAAATGTTGGTTGACGACGCACGCCACCACGACAGGCGAAGCGACCTGCAAGAAAAGACGAGACGTTTGTTCGCAAAATCTTTCCTTTATAAAGGACAGGACTCATATTAACAACCTTCTGAAGTCAGCAATGAGCAGACTACGGCATAGTACCCACTCTTATTTAATCAATTCAAAACGAAGATCTAGGTAGTATAAATCTTTCACTAATGCTCACCAACTACCAACATTTTTTTTTTTAAGTGGCCGTTTAAATAATTAAAATCAAATCTGTTTATTTAATTGTCACTGTCACGTTTTAAGTTAGCAACTGTCATTTTGACATTGACGCTATGGCAATACTGAGTCTATAGAGCATAATAGCGAATTCTGTCGGGAGCGGAACAATCAAAATCAAACTTTAAGGTGACGAACCTATTTTTAGTACGACATAACAGCTCTACGACACATCGTCACTGCCGGGTGACGTCACCTGCTAGAAGGGGGGCCGCACAGCAGCAGCTGGTCGTACTTCTTCATCTGCTTGGACGCGAGCTCCACGTCCACATCCGTCAAGTAGTACGCCTCGAAGTTTGACAGCGGACGCAGCATTGAGTATAAACGCTCAGCGTATTTTCTACGAACAAAAGTATTAATAAAGACATAATAATAGTCCTCCTAACCAATTTTGGACATGGCCACTAATCTCAATGGAGACGAGCCACCGGCGCGGGTCATGTTATAGTGCACAAGTGTGAGCGCAAACGCAGACGCACTCCCTCCTTCATCACAATCATAGTCCGATGGAACAGCAACCAACCCAAACTCCGGGCTGTCGCAGATAAATTATTAATGGAAAACCCAATAATACTTTTGGCTCGACCTAGGAATCGAACTCAGAACCCCATGAACTGACCGCGAGACCAACAGAAAAGTTTTTTTGTGGTGGAGACAACAGTGTAGGTGTACCTCGGACAGCTTTACTACTTGCCTACTCATTCGATGGAAATAGGCCTTACGTTATCCTATGCTCTGTGTTATGCTACGCTACAGTGTGCCAGCACTGCCAGCATACCTGGCGTCCGTGCTCTTGTCGTTGAGCAGCGCGGCGAGCGAGCGAAGCGCGTGGCGGCGCGCGCACGCGGCGGTGGGAGGGCGCGCGCGCAGTAGCTCCCTCCCCCCACCGCCCAGCGCGCAGCACACCACCAGCAGCCGCGCCGCCGCGCAGCGCACCAGCGGGCTCTTGTGACTACCGGACCGAAAAGCACAAGATCAAATCGATGAAAAGACCGACAGAGTGAGCTGGTACCGAATGCCTATGTCATAAAGACCGTCTCTGTACATGTGTGTACATGACATGTTATATAAATGAAAGGTGGAGCTCCTGGCATAGTATTAACAGACGCTCGGGTCGATCGTCAAAGATAAGTCACGGTTGCCGAGGTCGGTCAGTGGATGGGTGACCTCCCATTACATACCGAGACTCCTCTGTGCCTCAGACAGTGCGTTAAGTAGTTGTGGGACCAACTGGTTAACGCACTTTCGAAGGCATCTTTTGCCATCATTTGAAGCCATCAAATCTGACACCAGTCTTAGCAAGGGGTATCATGGTACTCAATTACTGGGTTGTAGCACACAGACAGCATCTCCAAAAATACCGATAATCAGCTGCATCTGGTTAGACTGTAAGCCGACTCTAAAATACAAAGAGCTACATGCTACGAACAGGCCATGAGCTTCATGCTACGAGCGACGTGCTACATGCTACGAGCGACGTGCTACATGCTACGAGCTGAGAGCTACGTGCTACGAGCTGCGAGCTACGTGCTACGAATTTCAAATTACGCACTACGAGCTACATGCTACGAGCTACATGCTACGAGCTGCGATCTACGTCCTACATGCTACGAGCTACATGCTACAAGTTGCGAGCTACGTGCTACATGCTACGAGCTACGTGCTACATGCTACGGTCGGCGGGCTACGCGTGACGAGCTACGCTACGAGCTACGAGCTACGCGCTAAGATTAACAAGCTACGGGCTGCACACTACGAGTGTTTACGAACATGATAGTTTCATTTCCGAGAATCGTATGTATGTAAGTATAGTATGTATGTACATATGTATGTATAAATTCAGTTAAATTAATAAGGCTATTTTATGTCACCATCAAGAATATCTGCTCCTCGACATGCATTACAAGCTACGAGAGTCTACGATCACCAAACTTTCTTAATTTTTCTTTTTATTTTTTTCGGTTTACTCACCAAGAGCCATGAACACACAAGGCAGTGACGGAGTGGCTCAGGTCCACACTGCACACGATGTCGTCGAGCGCCACGTTGGCGGCGCGTCTAACCGGGCGACTGAAGCTGCCCGTTTTGATCAAGAGGATCGTCACGGCTTCGTAGAAGTCCTACAAAACATGGGGATTGGAAGATGTAGTTTGGCAAATTATGTCTAAAAGAAGGGAAAGCTTAGTCACGACAGTTTTTTATATTCAGGTTTTAAAATGAACTTTTATTTAACGATTTAAGACGGTTTGGGTGATGAGGTTTCCGTTTTTGAAAGCAGTTTAGCGGCAAAGTTTCGGGACAAAAAAGATTAGAAATTTTTACTATCGATCATTAAGGCCTCACTTCATAGCAACTGACGAATAAGTCGTCGTCGTCGTCGTGAGTTGCTGTAGAGTGGTGCCTCAGCTCAGCTTTGCTTTACGTGAACTTAGCGTTGCTTTGTACAGTAATGTAGCCGGTAATCGTCACCCACAGCTACGCTACGCGTGTATACGGATGAGTGGCTGGCGGACCTTTCCGTACACGTTCCATCCTACGTATCAGTGGAGAGTCTTCACTTAATTGGTTTTAGGCGCGTTGCATACGCATTGTTCAACAATTCCGGTTCAATGCAACACCTACCGGTTTTTTAGTGTAGTTAGTATTCTTGACAATCATAGCGAGAGTGTTGCACGCGGCGCGGGCCACTTGTGTTCTTGGGGACTCCACGTGTGCTGTCACCTTCATAGAAAAACAATCGCATATGTATCAGCCGCATTATGACAGTACTCATGATACTGGTGGTGGGTATGACGAAACGGTCAATGGCTAAACATGTTTCGGGAAACGACCGTTCCTATAGCGAGTTACTAAGTCGGTGATTAATGTACAAATCAATTGTACGCCCAGTTCATGAAAATGAAATATGTTTTAAGAATATTGATGAGGATAGCGCTTTTATGTCGTGAGAGTGGTTTTACGGTTTTACCGTACGTATGTTAAATGTTTTCAGAATACGAGAAATAACGTTTACTTGTCGTATTAGGTCTGCAATTCTGTGTTCCGCCATGACGCTCCAAAACTTTTCCAGAACTCGAGGGAGGTCGTCTAACACGTCTGCTATTTCAAACCTGTGAAAGAATATCACGACACATTGCACCAGCCACACGATGCCATTGGTCGCAAAGTTTGTGGACGCAAAACAAACGTTGCCAACAGGCAGCAGGGTCTTTATGAAATTGCTGGACTTAACGCTTAACCTTTTGAACGCCATTGTCTCGTATAATAATGACAAGCAAGCGCATGCCCGGACGCCAAACGCTACAAATATGTGACAAAAAGTACGGCGAATTTCTGGCTTGGCGTCGGGGGCACGCCGATGCGTTTATGCTCTGGTGTTCAAAACATTTATTTATGTATTTTAACTTTACTCAGGGCCAATTCGAACACTTCGAAATAAGCTTTATCTTCATTTACCTAGCCTCGCTCAGCGCAAGCGATTCTATTGGTTCTTAACAAACACATCTCTAGTGGAAACGCAGCCTTAGGAAAAATGTTGAACAGCTTTTCCATACAATAATTGTGAGATTGAATAGGTATAGAGCTTGCAGCGGATTGTCTTACTTTGTGGGTCTATAAGCGAACCAATTCCGCTATCTAATACTCGAGGACTGAGGAACGTTAAGACACTAACCAAGAATGCGAGCGGAGCCTCTTGAGCAGTTCGACGCAGAGCAGTTCACAGCCTCGCTCTGTGGCGTCTACCAGCCTATCCGGAGACGCGGAGCCGGGGGAACCACTCCTACTGCCTAAGCTGCTATAGTAAATAAGATAGCTTAATAACTCTCTACTAACTTCTCGCATTGGATACGAAAATAACGATACACTTGGATTGACTATACTATTTCAGCTTTAAAGTTTTTCCGTACCAGACGCGAAATTGTTTTGTGATTCATCAACTGATTGTGAAGCAACATAATCACCATGAATCACAACTATGTGAATACGGGACAAGGAATGGGTTAAAGAGATAGCAACTACTATCAAACATTAAAAGTCGTACAGAAAGAAGTAGGAAATTGAGTAGTACAACTACGACCTACCTACAGGTCAATTCGCACGGCCATCGCATATGTTTAGGCTAAAATACTAAGAATTCCGTCAACGGCCGACAGTTTAATGACAGTGACACTCGTAAGGCGTAGAGTAAGTTCTATGATACTTACTTCATGTACCTAGATTGCGTCCAAGACTTTCTTGGCTTGTGGCTCTGCTTCAGTTCTTTGATTCTGTCCTTGATGCTGATGGAGCATCGCGACTCCGACGGGTTCTCGGACTTGTTTGCGCTGGAGACGAGGTACTCGGTCCTGCTGGAGTTGCTGGTGAGGCAGCCCTCCGCGTGGATGGGTGGCAGCAGCACGCTCGTGTGCGATGCTCTCTCGGGCTCTGGGCAGTGAGAAATTAGGATGGTAACGTTGATATAGCCATGAACCAACTTTTCCAAAGCGACTTGTACCTAGCAGCAGTGGCCAGCCAAAACTCCTCGTAGTTTGCTTTTAATTATTTTGCATTAGGTGTGAAAAGTGGATAGTAATTTCCTCGGGGATAAAAGCGTCTTTGCCTTGGGCTAGCTTGAATCCGTCCTTGCTGTCAGGATTCTAGTACTTATAACTCCCATGCTCTGCTCAGGAGTGAACTTTCGGCTGTTATTTTCGAACTACTAAGTTATAGCCAACTTTAGACTTACCACTTCTTCCACTGATAAGTGCACTTTCTCCTGCTGCTAAATTCTTTCCTCCCATCTCCCACCTATCCAGACTTCTCTCCTTTTGCTCTTCATAAACGCCCGTCACGGTCTTGCTCCCCAATTTATTGGGACTTAAAGTAAATAGAAAATCTAAGTTGTCTGGACAACTGTTACCCTGTATTGGAGGCAATTTAAAGATCTCGGATTCATTACAACTGTCTGCTTTTGGGAACAACTTGACCTTTATTCCGGCATTATTCGTAAATAGTACATCCTTATCAGGTTCTTCGCTTTGATTTATAACGACAGCTGTTACGTTACCTGCACTCTCTTTTCTTACGACTGACTCTTCAGTCAAAGGAGTTAAGTATCCGAAGCGTTTTCTCTCATTGTCAGAAGGCGAGTGCATGCGGAACTCTATGCTTTCAGACAGCTTAGAGTACAGCTCGGCTACGTCGTCATCAACAGATGTGGGCGTGTGACTACCATCACTCTGGACTTCACTATTGTTCAGTTTACTCTTCGGCTCCATGAGTGAGTCTTCTTCTATGTCGGTGATGTCTCCCGATTGATCGAAGTCGCTTGTGTTCTCATACTCGTTTTGATCTTCACACACTAATAAATTCTCTTTGGAATCGGTATTTGTTACGCTCGTGTGTTTGGGGTTGGTAGTGGTTGAACTGTTGTCACTAGTACATTCAGATTTTTCGTTTTCTGTATCAGATACAACGAATTTTGAAGAACCATCATCGAGAGAATTAGGAAATATTTGATGACAAGAAATGTCATTGGTGTTTTCTCCACAATCGCCAATCATTTCGTTTGTAGTAAAGTTTTGTTTAGATCCTGATACTTCTATTCGATACTCAACAGTTTTATTTTCTGTTATCGATATGAAGGAAGTTTGCGTCTCTAATGTGTTGCTGTCGACTGGTCTCCTGACTGCTCCGTCTATTTCAGCTAGCTGTAAGATGGTTTTACTGGTCTGGGTGAAAATTTCTTGGGCAAAAATGGAACATTTGCTGATTCCGGTGGAGGAAGCTCTGTTGATTTTCTTCGTGACTTCACATTGCGCGTCTCTATTGATAAGGACAGGTTTAGCAGATCTGTCCTTCATGCTGACGATGCTGACGCTGCCTCGCAGACAAGAGGACTCGCTGTCTTCGCTGTCCCACTCTAGGACGTACGTATCCATTCCTGAGGAGTTGTGTTTCTCGGAGCTACTGTCCGTGAAGTCCATAGAGTAAACATTCGAAATAGTCACACTTTTCTGCGACTCCGTGAGCTTTACATCACCTACGACGTCTTCTATTTCATCATCCTGAAACGTGAGTGGAAAAGCTAATGGGGAGATTGCTGAATTTGTTTACTTTTTTGTCCTTTCTGTGTATGTTCTAAACATCCTTCTGAGTAGGTGTTCTTCCTTTTAGTTTAATAAACCCGGTGAGTACCTACGTAACATTGATGCTTTAGGTAGGTACCGTTCGTACTCGGCTTCGTATCTGATACAATTGAGACTATTCCTACTTGCTACTTGACACTTCACATAGGAAACTTAAGTAACCTCGCCTTAAAAAAAATACTTCAATGACTTACCATATTTGAACAATTTAGAACAAAATTAATATAAACTATAACATCCGCCACTAATGTAACCACATGAACGAGTACTCTTAAGTATTTACAAATATTTCAGTGCAATTCTGACAGGCCATGACGACTTTGAACTGAGAAACTGTCAGTTCATGTTTTGTTTTATTTTCTAAAAACTATGGTTTTCAATAGCTTGGCGATATGAGACCTACATTATTTCGCACTCATTGCCACAGAACCACCGGTAGTTGATGTTAGAGAGAGCAGTAATATAACGAAGCTACGCCTACTTACTTGTAATGTTCCTACTGATTGAACATAAGTGTGTTCTCCGTGAGTCGTGGACTCACTGCTGATTTGTAGACACATGTCTTGCAACCTTCAGGAACCCAAGATATTAATTATCTTCCCGCCCTTATCCCATGTTACTTGGGGTCGGCGCAACACGTTTTTTTCATCCATTCTGTCCTGTCATCCGACACGCTATCACTAACTCCCTTTTCTTTCATATCACTTCTAACACAATCCATCCATCTTTTCTTTGGCCTCCCTCTCCCTGTCTATCCATCCACATTTATATTCATATCTCTTTATTATAAGATATTAATCTTCAGGAACATGTTGATTTTCTTAGGAAATTTTCTTTCAGTGGTGATTAAATAAATTACCTTTGAAAATAAAGCGCCTGCCTGGGTTCGATCTCCAGACATAGTCGGGTGCGGGTGTAAATGTGGTCAAAGGTGCAGTGACTATTGATGTTTTAGATGTTGACGACTTGCATGTTCATCAGTTTTTTTGCTAACTGTACTAATCAATAAGTACAGTGAAGGAGTTGGCATAAAGGTAAAGTAAAATAAAACAAGTTTTACATTAAAATATGCCAAAGTATTTAATCCACGTGTAGTAAAGTCTCCATGAGTAGCATAGACAGTACAATATATCACAACGACAGATACCCATATTAGATAAACCCGCAGTTTGTAGAATATGAAACTGGAGGCACATTACTTACAAGGCGACTTTTAACTCTGAAGGCAATATTTCAGGTTGCGAAAGTACTCATAAACATAAACAACTTGGAGATGGGATAAACTACGAAATACGAAAAAAATAAAACAGCCAGTTATTGCATACGTTGCCCTAACTCGACAAAATTTTGGTAACGGCAGATTTTTTTATCATTTGTCGAAGTTGACCCCATATTGAAAGTTATTTATTGTATTGAGTACTTTCACGATCTAAAAGATTGGCAACAAATTAAAAGTTACCCTGTAGAGAAATGGAGAAATAGTGCTTTCGTCGAGACATAAATTGAAAATGTATAAGAAGGGGTAAAAAATGTTTGGAAACTGACTTCCGAACTGAAGTCAGATTACAAACTTTGTTTTTAAAACAAATGAATATTTGCTGACCCAAAAGTGTTGGAAGAAAGGACAAAAGCATTATTTCTCTTACAAATGTTTTCGTAGCGTGAGAAAACGATATTACACATACACTTATTTGTTTGAAGCAATGTTTTCAAATAAACCTTTATTCACCTCGCATAGATCAACAGTGATCGGAATAGGCTGAGTATATTTACTTACAGTTGGTGTAGAACAGAGACTTCCCCTTCCTTTTTAACAGTATATTTACCCGAACTTTAATTACGTGAATTTAATCGTCTTATTAATTCTATAAAAAAGACTTTTGCTTAAATATTCTTACTTAGAATTTTTTTCACATGGTTGTACATTTTTAACGCCTTAAAATGAAAAAGTTTTCAATTCGAATGTTTGTTTTTTGTATGTTTGTTACGCGGATTTTAATATTTAGATATAAGGAAGTCTCCGATTGTTGTCTCTGTTCTACAAACGGGAGGTATACTCAGCCTATTCCGATCACTGATCATCAACTAGTAAAGTTTGTGAAAGCTCTCCAATTTCTCGAGCTACCTAAGTTTATTGTGTCCCACGCTACAGAGAACCTATTTTGAAGTAAGTCTAGCCGTCCTGTATTGTGCTGATAAAATACTGCCATTGTGAAAAAGACCGTAACATTTTCGGTTTTTAGATAGGTACTAAAAACTGGTATTACCTAGATAAATCTGTAATGCAACCTCAAACGCTAACTATGTAATGAAAACCAGTACAATTTTAATTTTATGAAATTATAATAATTCATCATCAAATGCGTACGACGATTACACTCAAAACCGAAGGACGAGCTCGCATTATGCAGATACGACTTTTTCACAACAGCCAACTAGTTCATTAGTTAAAATTGTACCTTATTGTCAAGTACATAATGATGATATTAGAACATACAGTTAGTACAACTAGATACTTAGAATATATGGATTTAATACTTGAAGAACACGGGACACGCTTGCTCACACACCAACGTTCCATAAAATATGATATAATAGTTATAAAACATGATATTATAATACACTTACACAATCAACGTTTGCATGTGTGCATGCAGGTTTAGTATAAACAGGTCAAATAGGGTTTTTCAGAAGTGCGTGATCATATTTAATCGTGATGTTCAGGGGGGCTACTCTCTAAGCCCGAAGTTCGTAGGGATTAGGCGCACATTGCCACATTCTCAAAATGTCTTTTCTCAATATGCCACACTTGCAAAAGGTCACATTACTTATCAAAATGACACATACTCAAAAAGTCATATCACATTATTAACTAATTAAAATATTAATAATAATTTATTGCTGCATTCAATGATCATAACAACTAATATTAACAAATAAACTAAACTTACAACAAACTAAAATATAGCATCAAAAAACATATTAACGTCCAAATTAAAAAAAAAAACTGTTCGAAATGAATTTCGCGGTTTTGACATAATGCGAAACGGCATTTTGCGAAAATGGCGTAGTTTCGAGCTTACACCTAACCACTAAGAATGAATGACAACACGATTTGACAGTAACTGTCAAATCGTGTTGTCATTCATTCTTAGTTCGGGTTCGGAACTAATCGTAAGTCATACGGATACGGAGTAGAATACGCCCGCAACTAAGCCCGAAACTACGGACTTTGTTTAAGAGAGTAGCCCCCCTGTATCTGATATACAGTGCAGGAGAATTCCAAATGAAAAAAAAAAGTGAATATTATCAAAAAACCAGACCATAAAATATTACTGAAAGTTTCAAAAAAGATACTTTTCAAGCAGTGTATGCAATTGGTGGCATCAGCTCTGTGAAGAACTAAAATTACTGTCACCAACTTCATTACACTGCTAGAAAAATTATTAGTGTGTAAACTAAATTATTGCTTCACACTTCATAGCCAAAAAACTTTTTTTAAGATAACATATCGTGAGAATGAGAAAAGCTCCACCCACACAAGCAAACACACAAACAGGTATATAATATAATGTATCTACATAGAACATTCTATAAGTCTGATATAAACACCACTCCGGCACAACATCTATACGGTAAATACCCTTTATATCCAAATACACCACATTTACTTATTATTTAAACACAGACTTAATACATTTTCCAAAATTTTTAAAACAAAAACAAATAAAACTTAAAAATAAAACCTAAGTATAAAGAAGTACCTGTGATACAATAGACAATATTTTTTAACATAGGTACACAATTCTCTAATATCAATAATAGTTGAAAAACCACAAGAACGAATATTCTGTGAGTTTCACTTTTCGGAAGTCTTTGAAAATTGTCTAATTAGATCACGATTTTGACCAGTGTGATGAATTATTCAAATAAAGAACTCATTTTGAATCACTAACGGCCAGTTTCAATAACATATATACCTTTAACCAACTGTCAAATTAGCTACCAATAGTAGCTGAAACGTCAAATTTGCCTTTCAAAGATGTTGTTGACAGTTGGTTAAAGGTAGATACGAGACCGCGCGTAAATACATTTTACTCTAAACGTTTTTAAAATATAATTTTGTCTCAGACAATTAAATGGAGAATATTATGTATATGCTTTATTGTACAACACAAATAGTTACACAACACTTTTGCACAAATAAATTATATGGGTACAGTGGCGGAATTACCGCTGACAGCGATATCTAACACCTATCATTTTAACAAAAATAAAACGATGATTTAAATTCGTTTAGAATTAAAAGCGTTAAGACATTTATGGTGGTATTGGCTTTAAATTTGAATTGTCGCCACAATGACATTAATTTTATATTAAGTACTTTTGTAGGCGAATGCCACTCGACATCTTTCGATTGTGAACAAAATCGTGACACACAGAAGACGTTACTTTACTATTAGGCTCATACATAGTTGATCAATATACACACTAACTTTTCCAATACAGAAAAAAAAAATAGATTATAAAAGTGATTTTGACAATATCCAACACTTAGATGTTTCCCTGCTTACCTTGATTTGGAGTGTGAAACTTATCGCATGGCTTCTATACAAAATGGACTTAGATTTAGTGCCTCGTGGAAGTCTGATCATCTTTTCTAGATTTCAAAACAAAACCTACTCATGGCCTAAAAATAAAGTGCAGACCATTTTATACAGAAGCCATTATACCTAGACTTTTTCTATCGTTAATTTAATAAAATTGATACTCTAAATTTATTTTAAAACCCTTGAATCAACTATGATTTTATAAAAGAATATATCTAACAAACAGATGTTTGGTGGAGCACCTTATACAATCAAATTCAAACATTCTACTAAGAATTTTAGCAAAATCATTTCGTTTACTTTTAAGGCCAAGGAGCTTTATCAAATTCTAAAACGCCACGGAATACATACCGTCATCGTACTTGGGACCATATTGTTAAGTCAGGAATTTCTAAGCATACAATGTGTCAGGTCATCTCTGCCTATCAGTTTCCTAGAACATTAATTGGTATACCATCCGTACTTGTAAGCATAGGTTCCGACAGTAAACTGTTCAGATAATAAAATCAAATAAGAACAATAAGAGATCTCGGGTATAACCAGATCAAACTCGTCCGAAGCTATCTTTTTAGTTTATCAGCAAAATTAATTGTGTTAAAATTATCAGTAGAATGACTAACGCACAAATAATGAACGTCTCAACAGTTAAATAAACGTTCCACGTAGGTACTGGCAACTGTTCTGTGCTTCTGATATGTAAAACTCTTCACATACTAACATTGAACTTTCAAATAAATATCTATTACCATAAAATATTCAATTTCAACAACAAATCGATCAATTACCTTTTTAATAACTAACAATCTCGAAATGCTTTTAAACTATATATGTACCTACTAATGAGTTTCGAAATAAGGCATTCAAAAATAAGGCTTTGATTCACGATTTAGCGATTCGTCGATAAACTATAGAATCGCGTCTGATTTGCTGGCAATACACTTATTTGTCAAAAACCTCGCGTCACTTGTACAGACGCCAGCACATCAAGCTACCCGAAACTGTCAAATTTTCCCAATCAACCTTGAACCTAAAGCTTTAGCGATAAAGTTGAAAATCTATTAAATAAATTTGACCGATTGTCGTAGGTTGTGCTGCCGTCTGTACAATACAAAATTAACCATATTTAGAAAACAATAAGGTATATTTTGAATTGCACAAGTGACGTGAAGATTTTGATGAATACGTCAAGTGAAGCCAGCATTAAAAGACGTTGCTAATTTGCTATATTACATCTTGCATTTTATTAAGTCGTGGTCCTGAAGAATACATTAAGTTAGGGATAGAAACGTATGCCTTACTAGCTATTTACACGACACAACATTAAACCATGATTTAAACTAATTTGAGAAGTTAACATCTTTATTAAATGTCGTTTCTTACATAAATAAATATTAAAGTTAAAATCCTTATTATATTAGGCGCCAGATAATCGTGGAATAACGGTCATTGACCCACCTACAATTATTGACATTTTTAATTTGAAAAACGGAATTAATGACACAAAGCTGTCCCGAATCATCATCTCTCGTGATCCTTAACATTGTCTAATAATGAAAAACGATTCATATTTAATTGTTCAGGTACCTATGAACAGTTATTAGGGAAAGGTCAATATACTTTATTCCACATTTATCTGGCGCATACTATAGTTGTAGTTAAAAGAAACTGATATTGTAGATTATTAAGTATATAAGAGATTTGTAAAATAAAATATTCAATAACAAATATTTTGATTTTACTCACAGGATGCATCAAAGGTAGGATTTACTTTTGATCAAACTGATTCGAGTTCTTAATACCTTGCTGATAAAATTGATATCAGATTATGTAAAATTCTTTCGACATGTTTCTTTTTGGGGCATCAAACTGGTTCGTATTTAAGGTGTGATTCCGTAGCCGAATGCAGATGGCAGCAGCAGGCGATGTGTCACCGCGACACTTCAGAGGGCCTAGAGCGAGTTTTACACGAACTCGATCGCATTAGCGTAAACGTTAAGAATCTGGATAATTGTAGTCTGTTGTCAAAATCGGAAACCTTTTTCCATACGATTTGACACTGACGAAAGTTTAGTTAAAAACTCGAACTAGGCCCTCCGTAGCGTCGCGGCGATATGTCGCCTGCTCCTGTCATCTGTAGTCGGCTACTGAATCGCACCTTTAGGCGCACCTAAGGCCCAACTGAACTTACTTACACTAAAATAACCTGTATTACACTAATATCTGAGATTAGTCTACACATCAAACCATTTAGTTAGGTACACCTAAAACATTTCTGTTAACAGCAAAAATTGCATAGATATTAACGACATCTTGCGGAATTTTCGAGAACTAAGTCATCGCGTTTAATTTTACGAAGATGGAAAGCTGTATTTTGTATGAATAAATAAAACGTTTTGTGTTTTACGATCCAATTTTTGTTGTTAACAGTGTTGTCTTTAACAAAGTACATTAATAAATAAGTTATGATATATTTTTATAATTTATTACAGAGTAAACATTTAAAATTCTATTGGAAGTTCTCGATAGATATATTTTGAATACTTTTTGTATGTACATTCTACGCTATGGTTACACTTAGATATAAGTTCATAGTTACACATATTTAGTACTCAACGTTATAGACATATAAAATCTAATCATAGACGATACTGGGGCACATAAAGAGGTAATATCTAAAATGTTTCGTGTTCTTATATAAACACACATGATTATTTTTTTAGCAAAAAGTATCGTAACCGAACCGAATAACGTTTTATTCAGCAAATATTTTGAGCTGGCAACACCGTGCGATTATTTATTTTTATGATCTTGTAACATTTTAAATATCAGTATTTGTAATCTGTTTCATACAGTTTCATCAGCCAAAACCTTTGTTTTTCAGAACCGATAGGGGTGCTCGAATATACGTAGATGACCTTATATGGGCAAGGGCTATCGTATCAAATGATTTGACCCAGAACTGATACATTGTGAGCGGTCAACGACCCACGTGCCTTTGATTTGATTAAGTTTTTTTTATGCTGACTTCTCAAACAGTTGACTGCGTGACATAACCGCAATTCATATAAGAGGTTAGTTCATTTGTTTGAGGGAGGTAATCTCTAGAACTACTGAACCGATTACGGAAATACTTTTTTTGATAGAAAGCTACACAATCGCATAGTGACATATGCAGGTTGCTTTTTTTATCCCAGAAACGTAATGTTTTTGAGGCACGTGGGAGCGGAGCCTCCAAATGCTAGTTTTATTATATCGGTGAAATGCTTTTTGTCGATATATTCATGTGCTTAAACAATGTGGAGACATCGATACGACAATAAATGAAAATACTGGCAATACTGGTTTATAGGAATATTTTGAAACTATTATAAATCCTGTCACCGAAATTAAACTCTCCAATTGCATAAATCGTCGAAAAAAACTCAAGATAGTCAAGGATTCTGACGAGTTATTCCAAGCAGTCTGTTGCAGTAAGTGACATAAAATCTGTGATAAAAGACAACATATTCGTATGAACTAGCATTGCCAGTGTTTTGATTTCTTGTCGTATCGTCGTCTCCACCTTGTATAAGAATAACCAAAATTAGTGTGCAAGTCTCTCAATTATAGCCTGCGGAATTAGTTCGGAAAAATCACCGCGGCCCTGGAACGCAAAGGGCTTTAGAAGGAACACGGATGGGTTTTAGTCAGTAAGAGTCTGACACGCCCTTCCTCTCCACCCAGAGCGGAAGAAGTCATTTGATGATTTCCCATCCTTAAGTCTCTCAATTATATCGATACAATTTTTTAAATAACTGCACGGTCGTATCTATAAGGTCAATATCGATTAAATTTTACATCGATGCAGTAGTCACCAATCCAAAATGTAAACATCGACACGTGTTTAGTGATATATGGCTGCTTCGTTCAGACATTTAATTATTTTCATACTTTTCCACTTTAGTACCCAGGATGTAAATGATATAGATTTAAATATTAATGATATAAAACGACCCGGTGATTCTGCAGTCGACATTAAAATGTGTATACTTATGTACATAGAATAAATAAATGTTTTGATTATAAAAATGTTCATACGTCGCTTTGATAACGTGGTTTGGTGACGTCTGTCGCGCGGTTGCTCGCGAACATTTAAGCGCTTTTTCTAACATCAGAAGTGCCTGCCTCATGATGAATGTGCCACATAAAACGTCGAACAGTATGGCGCCATTTACACAGGCGAGAGAATTGCGGCGACTGTCATGCCGTGCAAGATTGATTCATATAATTTATATTATATTTGATGGCACGGCGAGACTATCGCCGTAATGATCTCTCATTTTAGAGGTGGTGCCTTACCACAGTAGGTTCTTAACCAAACATTAAACACATAAGTCATTAATAGGAACGCGGAGACCGCTACAACTCGCGCACCAAATCAGCGCGCTTGCTTACCAAAAAATCATAGAAAGACACTAATAGAGTTGGTGACGTCATGCGAATTCTCGCTTATCACATTCAGTAGGAAGATCTTAACACTTAACACAGTTTACTCGCACAAAACACACAGTAAGACAGTGAGTCACGGTTGGTTGCGTGTGCGCCGCTGTCCCCCTCGACCCCACTACGTGACGTCAAACGCACGCCACGACACCAAACGCGCGACTGTTCGCTTATCATACTTATTGTAGAAAGATCTTAACACTTTACACGCAAAGTTTAGTCGCACAAAACCCTTGAAAAAGTGAGACAGTTTATGTTCAGTTGTGTGCGTGTGCGCCGCTGCCCCCAACTCCCCGCTCCTCGTAGGTGACGTCACGCGACTGCTCGCTTTTCACACGTTTTGTAGGAAGATGCACAACAGTTTTGGAAGAGTAAGTCAGTGAGTTTGTGGGCGTGGTGCGTGTGCGTGTGCGTGCGTGCGCGTGCGCCGCCTGCTGCCGCTACTCGCTGGTGAGGTAGAGGCGGCGCGCGCGCGACGATCAGCGCGGCGAGCGCGGCGGGGACACGGGCTCGCCC
>NDFZ01004959.1:22349-98332 GCA_002192655.3 Mamestra configurata | reverse complement strand
CCCGCCAGCCGCATGTGCAGCGCGTGCGCGCGCACTATCTCGCACACTATCGACGACTCGATGTCCACGCCTGGGAAAGTACCAAAATATACCATAGTCCTCCTGACCGATTTCGGCCTTGGCGGCCAATCTCAACCGATACTAGCCATCGGCGCGGGACATTTTTTAGTGCAGGCGTGTGTGCGCAAACACAGGTCCACTCCCTCTTCCATCACTCTCATATTCCGATGGAACGGCAACCCGACACGACCGGAGAGAGATCTAGCGCAGGACTAACGGCTTAACGTGCTTTCCGAGGCACGGGGGTGTCACACCACCAACTTCCGAACTCCGGGCTGTCACAGAGAAATTCCTATTGGAAAAACCCAATGACACTTTTTGCCCGACCTGGGAATCGAACCCAGGACTCCACGCTCGGCAGTCACGAGACCAACGGAGCAGTTAAAATGGACCACTACCACACTGAAACCACAGTACAACAACAATACGTTGGCGGGAATTAATCTGCTCTGTGTTACTCACGTCCACGGTTTCCCCACGATACTTTATAGGTCATTTACCCATATGGCCGTTGGCCTTCTTTATGTCAGTGCAAATAAAGTTGATTTTAGAACATCGTCGCTTACCATCAGGTGAAACAGTGGTTGAATTCGAGCCTGCTAATAATAATGAGTTAGAAGAAGGTATGCTCACCCGCGTGCACCTCTTCCCTGGTGAGCACGATCTCCTGCGAGATGTCAGGCGACACCAGGATGACGCGGTGGTGGCGCGTCTGCAGCAGGTTCGCTACCACCATCTGACGAGTAGGACACATCAACGAACTGTAGTTGCAAGCTAATATGAGTTCTGTTGTAGCTGTAGATATTTTTCTCTTAGGCTAGGTTCACACAGAATTGTACTGCACGTTTTTTTGTGATATTTGATTTCTGTATCTTAGTATTAATTAATTCTCTGTATCTTAGTATTAATAATTAATAGCCTTAGAAACAATTATTCCGAACTCACTAGCAATATATAACCTTTCGAAGGCTTCTGTGGTTTTTAGCAGATATATTTTGAACATTAATAAAAAAAAGTATAAACAGCAAGATGTTCACACGACACATATCCATTCGATAAAAAACGTGTGACATCACCCAGTGTGAAAGAGAAGTTCATTCTGTTTGCTTGACAAGTCCGTTGAGTGTTCGATAAACGTATAAAGCTGTGTACGTTTTTTTGCAGTACAAACAACTTATGAAAGGTTCTATTCTCAATGTATGAGCCACTATGTATTCCGTAAGATTTATCCTTCAAAAAACGTGCGGTGTAAATGGGACCTTACTTATATTAGAATATTGTGAGAGTTAGACTTTTAGCAATAAGGCCGCCCATTGTGTCACCTTATGTAATGTTTTCTACATCTATATTTTCTGCAACTTATATGGTGTACATAATAAAGAGTATTCTATTCTATTCTTATCTTCTTTGGAAGAACCTGCCCTATAAATGGGCGTATGAATATTCCAATATCAATTCATCATCTGCGCTTAACGTCACTGCTCAAGCGTTGCACATAAGCGTCAACCGAGCGCCTTGGCAGTGAAGTGAAATTGTGTTAACATAAAAGGAATAGTTTTTGATTCCTTTATAGGAATAAGAAGGATTGTATTAAGTTGTATTCTGTAGTGTCCACATGCCTCCCTGGGAATGAAGCATGAGCGTGGGTTTATCAGAACTTTAACCACTTTATATACAAAAAATATACTATCTAAGTACTTCTTCGATACACTTACCTTGTGCTTATACTTCTCCAACGCGGCCCTCGCCTTGGGAATGAGCAGGTTCTCGTCGGTCTCCAGCTTGAAGGACACGACGTAGGCCTCCGGCACCCACAGGCTCACCAGCGGCGCCAGCATCTTCGGCACCAGGTGCAGCTGGATGATGGGCGCTCCGCCCGCCGACTGCAGCTTGTGGGTGGGCTGGGGGGAAATGGGTGTTTGGTGAATGAAGTTACGTCTTATGACAACAAGCCAAATTATTGTCCAAGTTTCATGTTTGTAAGACTGCTGTGTGACATTCTCGATGTCACACTTAAAATAATGACTAATTTTGACTATAATTTCTGAATCAATTCAAGAAATTATAGTCATAATTGAACAAATCACGACACAGGGAATCGAGGTGTGAGTTCCAGGAATTCAACTCATTTAAATGTAACTAGCTTTTGCCCGCGACTTTGTACGCGCATATATCGTTTTTTCCCGTTCCCGTAGGAATTTCGGGAAATCCTTAGTGCTCCCCTACACTCCCTAAGGAACCTTCATGCCAAATTTCAGCTTTCTATGGCCAGTAGTTTCGGCTCCGCGTTGTCTGTCAGTCACTCAGTAACGGAAAAGTTTTATATATATTGATTTTTTAAATGATAAATAAATCCTAATTCTTATGTCGTTGACAAGAGATGCTTCAAAACTTACTATAGAGCCTTGTCTCTTTTTCTTCTGATTAATAGCGAAGATGGATGTACAACCTCTCCAACTAAAGAAAATGGTTGAAATTACATATGTCAGCAAATTTATTAAGCTCAGTGGACTAAAACGTCGGAAAACCATTTTTCTAGGTCTGTAAAGACCGCCCGGGCTTTAGAACCGCGCACGCCCTGTTTGGCAAGACACTCGCACGCTGCGCGGCAGCCACAAGTACTTAGACACCGTGGTGAACGACACGTGCTGGTGGCGCCAATCAGTTATAATACAATAAATAGACTCCGCACCCAGGTCGCTCGCACTAAAGATAACCTCCTCAAGTGGAGGTTCTCGGATGGCTCCGATCTTCAGTGTTTGTGTGGCGTCGCTCTGCAGTCCATGACCCACCTCTTGTCTTGCGCCGCATGCCCTGTCACATGTATGTACATGAGGGGACCTTATGGCTGCGTCAGCGAACGGTGTTGCCGTTGCTGAGTACTGGGCCAAACATACAATTTGATAAGTGTATTTGCCACCGACACGCTAAGAAGAATACCATACCAAGCGATGGCCCTGGCTCCTAGATAAGCCAGACACTCGCATGCGGCCCGTAACAGCCAAAAGTACTCGGACACGGTCGTGAAGGACACGTGCCGATGGAGCCAATCAGTTAATGACATATTATAACAACATACCACGCGATCTTTAGGTATGTAGAAGTCTGGGACGGCAGCGGCTAGATAAAGCATGGCTCTGGCTCCTAGATTAGCCAGACACTCGCAAGCGGTCCGTTACAGTCAGAAGTACTCGGACACGGTCGTGAAGGACACGTGCTGATGGCGCCAATCTGTTAATTACATATTATACCAACGTACCACGCGATCCTTAGGAATGTACAAGTCTGGGACGGCAGCAGCTAGATTCAAAATTCAAAAATTCAAAAAATTCAAAATTGTTTATTTCGTTATTACACATTTTACAATGTTGTACAGTTGGTGGCGTCCCCTTTTAAGCATATCGATGCCTGTACCAGGAGGCGCCGCTCTTTTATATCATACGAGTGTAATAAGTTACAAAACAAAGTGTAAGTTAATTATTAATAAGTAGTCTAATACTAGTTAAACATAAGTCTGTTTGTGTGGGTATGTGTGTTTTTGACCGTGTGAGTGAGAGCGTGTGCGTGCGTGCGTGCTTGTATGTGTTCGTGCGAGTTTGTGTGTGTGTGTGTGTGTGTGTTTCTATGATAGTGAGTGAAAGGGTGTGAGTGCATGGAGGTTGGTTTATACGGAAAGTGGTTTGTGTAAATGGGAACAGTTTAATTAATATTTAACAACAGATTCTCTGTTTCATCATAACATAACTTGTTAATCCAGTTAACCAGCAAAGATTTGCATTCTTTAAACGGTTTAGTATAGATATCTATTACTTTGTTTATTTTATTATATAAGTAAGACGAGCGTCTGTCGTACTGAATTTTAGCAAATTCTGTTTTTACCAGAGTAGTGCAAGCAACATTGTGTTTTCTTCTTCTNTGATGTAGATGGCTCTGCTTCATAAACCGAAGCTATTGATGTACCTTGCACTTGGCTTAGTATGCAGCTAGGCCAGTCAATATTCGTTTGCAGCCAACTTTCATATTTCTCTCGGAATATGTCCGCTTTCCGACTTACTGAACGCCAACGTTTGTCGACAGCTCTAGCAAATTTTCGGCAAAATTCCCGAAATGTCACACGATCTTCTTCAGATAAATTGCAGTCCAGTCGTGATAACACTGATTCGAACAAAAATTGGTAGTCTGTTATTTTATTCGCACTTTTTAATATCACGAATAAATCTAAGTTAGTAACAATCGCAAAATTCTCCATTTTGTTTAGATGAATGTATTCAATTGCAATCGTCAATGCAAACTGAGGGGATAAGAATTGGGATAGCATATAAATATCCGCTCTAATTGCAAGTAATTTTCTAATTACCCTCAACGTAATCAATAAATGATATTGAAATAACAATGGGGTCATTAGGGTTTACTGGTTAAAACGTTATTAATAAATACGTTCTTTGAGACACTAATATTACTGATTAAAGATTATAATGTAATTAGTTAATTATTTGCAAATTTCACAGTATAGATTTAGGTCGTTAATGATTAATGTTCGAATTATTTCTAAAGCTAATTAAATAACTAGCCTAAAAGCCAGACTGTGAAATTTGTGTCATACTCACATATACATATTCAAAATTCAAAATTGTTTATTTCGTTATTACACATTTTACAATGTTGTACAGTTGGTGGTNTTTACAAAGTTGTACAGTTGGTGGCGTCCCCTTTTAAGCATATCGATGCCTGTACCAGGAGGCGCCGCTCTTTTATATCATACGAGTGTAATAAGTTACAAAACAAAGTGTAAGTTAATTATTAATAAGTAGTCTAATACTAGTTAAACATAAGTCTGTTTGTGTGGGTATGTGTGTTTTTGACCGTGTGAGTGAGAGCGTGTGCGTGCGTGAGTGCTTGTATGTGTTCGTGCGAGTTNATAGAATATTGTTGGTTTGAAGGTAACTTAATAATCTATTATTTAAAAGTTTTTCTAATAATTTTACTATGACAGGAATAACGGAAATTGGTCTGTAGTTGTTAATATCGCTTTCCTGCCCACCCTTGTATATAGGGGTTATTATTGATTTTTTTAAAGTGTTAGGGAAGATGCCTTNCATCATAACATAACTTGTTAATCCAGTTAACCAGCAAAGATTTGCATTCTTTAAACGGTTTAGTACCGTTTAAAGAATGCAAACGTCCGCATTGTCCCATCCTGGAGCGCTGTCTGATTTTAGAGAGTTAATAATAGAGTTTGNCCTGGAGCGCTGTCTGATTTTAGAGAGTTAATAATAGAGTTTACTTCATCGTCATCTGTGTCCAGAAGAACAAAAGATCTAGGGAGATTAGGTAAAGAATGAAGATATAGGTTTAGGTCATTTTGGGTTACATTTTGTTGGATGTCGTTTGCAAGTTCGTTACCAATATTTGCGAAATGTTGATTTATAAGTTTGCTGATTCCATTGGTGATGCTTTTAGGTTAATTAATTCAGTATTAGTTCTAGTACTTTTATTTGTATAGATGATGGATTTCACGTTTTTCCAGAGTAATTTACTATTGTTCAAAGATTTAGTGAGAAGGTTTCTTTCGTATTTTCTTTTTATTTTTTTTTATAAGGCTGTTGCAGTGGTTCGTGTAACGAGCATATGTAATTTTTTTAATTTCATTATGGGGGTTGTCCCGAGACTGTTTTTGCAGCTTATTGCGATTTTTTATACATCTTAATATGCCTTCTGTGAATAAAGCATGGCATGGCAAGCACGGTCGTGAAGGACACGTGCTAATGGCGCCAATCGATTAATAACAACTTACCACTCGATCCTTAGGTATGTAGAAGTCGGAGACGGCAGCCGCTAGATAAAGCATGGCTCTGGCTCCTAGATTAGCCAGACACTCGCAAGCGGCCCGTAACAGCCAGAAGTACTCGGACACGGTCGTGAAGGACACGTGCAGGATGGCGCCGGCCGCGTGCGCCGCCTTGTAGCGGAGCAGCACGGGCGCTAGCACGTCCACGCTGTCGGGTTTCACTGGGAAATTAAAAAAATTAAGGTCTCTTCATTCAGCACTTTGCTAACAAATTTGTCTGTCCTAAATTCTGTATCCTAGGACAAGTTTATTTATATCTCAGTTATACCACAAAGAAAATTTCAGCTTTCCATGTCCAAGGGTTTTGGCTGGGCGTTGATAAAACAGTCAGATGGTGAGTGAATCAGGATTTATTTTTTTCTGGAATTTTGGTGTGCTGAAGATCGATGTTGAAAATGATCAGCAAAATAAAGATTTCTTAAGAAAGTACATAATAATATTATTATACCTGCCACAAATGGTAGACAAAGGGAATGTGAATCGATGCATCTTTTGCACTATGAGATTAACCACCAAGAAGAGTCTAAAACTAATTGCAATCATCCCAGAGACGGTGGGACGAGCCGCTCTGCAGGCAAGTTCAGGAAAAACTTATTGCCACATCAACTACTACTGCAGAGCGTGCGCGCCTGCTGGCTGTGGGTGAGTGGGAGTCGGGTCTCTGGCTTCACGCACTACCGTCGTCGAACATTGGCACCATGTTCGACGATACTACTTTCCGCCTCGCTGCCTGCCTGCGTCTTGGCGCTCCTTGTTGTTCTCCTCATCGCTGCCACTGTGGCGAAGTTGTCAACAGCCTCGGACACCACGGCCTGTCATGCAGCCGTAGCGCGGGTCGCATTGCGCGGCACGCGAATCTTAACGACATCATCCGACGAGCTCTTGTCACCGTCGGCGTTCCGGCTGTGTTAGAACCCAATGGCCTGGCACGCGACGATGGCAAGAGACCGGACGGCATGTCGTTATTTCCATGGAAGATGGGTAGGCCATTAGTGTGGGACGCTACTTGTGTCGATACTCTTGCGCCATCCCATCTTCCTAGCTCTTCGTGCTGTGCTGGCGCTGCCGCTGCGGCTGCAGAGAACCTCAAGCGGCGGAAATATAATAAACTTGTTGGTAGTTATATTTTCGAGCCGTTTGGGGTTGAAACTCTCGGGTCTTGGGGTCCGAGTGCACATAACTTATTTAAAGATCTCTCAAGGCGCTTAGTTGACACTTCACGTGACCCAAGGGCTGGCTTTTACCTTGGTCAAAGAATAAGCATTGCCATACAACGTGGCAATGCCGCCAGTCTTTTGGGTACACTTCCAGTCGACAGCGATGCGGATGAATTTTTTGACGCCATATTTTAGGGTTTATTTAGTTAGGAGATTTTATTTTTATTTCTAGTGTATATAGTTAGTTAAGTATTTATGGAATAAAGACTTTCTGTATTGCAATTAAAAAACGTCTGATTTGAGTTTAGGTTCATCAAAACAAAAACCAACTCACCCGAAATCGATGTATTCGGTCCTCGATCCTGGATCTCCAGCATATCCAAGAGCTTCTGACCGGTGAAGTGCCTGGTGAAGGGCTCCAGCGACTTCTGGCGGTGCATGAAGATGACGGCGTAGCCCTGCTCGAGGAAGTGCTCGGCGGAGGACGCGCCCCGCGTGCCTGCGCTGAAGTTGTCCACGAAGCGGACCGTGTTGTGCTCCAGGGGAACTGTCGTGCCACCGGACTGGAAGAAGAGGTGCAGAAAACTTATTAAAAATCCGAAGAAGTTGATGGGTAAGTCAATTAACGATATTGAAACAAAGATGTCACTTAGGTCGCTGCAAAATCGGCACAGTTAAATGAAAAGGCTAGGCTTTTAATGAAACTGCTGATTAAGTTAGTAGTTAGGCTGCGACAAATATATGGAAAAGACATGCTGCGCTGATCCAAGTAAATTGGGAAGGAATATAAGAAATTATGACACACAGATACACACAAATATAGGGAAGCGTATTTTAAGACAATGACGTTGTGTGTCTCACCGCTGCGCCAAATACTTAGGTCCAGTTCAGCAAATTGTAAGACTGCCAGTAGTACTGCCGCTGGTTTTCAACTAAACCTCAATAAGGGGTATATACGGATGCAACACTCTCTTGTTCGGTTGACTATGATTGATTTCACGGGAGTTGTAGAGACTTTAAATATTTTATTAGAGACAATTTTCGTAAGAGAAACCGACTCAGACATGTGTGAAAAAGCTTTAAACTATCACCAAGAGTCCACAGGAATCCTTTTATAAAGACCAATCGTCACTAAAATAAACAAGAACTGTAATAATTTATGAATGAATCCGTGCGCGGAGGCACTAACAGCTGGCAGCACGGCGCCAGTTACTCCCGCGTGTTAGAGCGTCACGTCTCCGGGGACTCCCATTCACTACGTCCAAACACGCAAGGCAGCCGCGATACCTCCTCAACTACAAATAAGGGGTCCTATGGGACTCGCGGGTCTAACGTTCGCGCTTTGATATGCGGCTGATTTTGTAGTATTTATTTTACTAGCTTTACTTATTACCGCGGCTTAGCACATACGAGACGAAAATTACCTCAAGGGAATATTACGCATACTCCCATGTCTTATTACAGGACATGGATTTAAATGGTTTAGGTCATTTTTAAATTAAAACTTTCGCAAAATTACAGTGTCAAGTTGGCAAACGCGTTTTAGCTGCGGTGATTGGTCGTATGAATTTTCAACAAGCAATGGCGTGACATGACTTGCGTTTAAACTTTTGAACGCCAGAGCAAAAACGCATCGGCGTGCCCCCGACTCCAATCCACAATTTTGCCGTACTTTTAGTGTAGGTACAGGGCACGTTTGCTTGTATACGTGACAATGGCGTTCAAAAGGTTAATTTGTGACGTGACAAAAATATTTTCAGAAACCGGAGGTTACTGCGTTAATTACCGCACAAGTATTGAGCAGTCAGGCGAATAATTATATCTATAACCTCCATAGCCAAGCAGGTACATATTCTATGACCTATCATACGAGTATGTTCCTAGAGATCGTAGCAGATGCACTCTAAGTTTCTGTTTACTCCAATAGAAAAATGCGCGAGTTATGTAATGTACTTATTTTTTTTATTTTATTTAATATGGGTTTGCTCTTGACTCTAGTCTAGGTCATAGATGATAGAGACAAAGTCGACGATGGAGCGAGCTTACCCAGAAGAAGCCTATTCACTCTAATTTTGAAGAGATTAGGGTTGTATGCGTTCGGAAACACAGACGCAGGCAGAGAGTTCCACTCCTTTGCTGTACGCATTATAAAGACGTTTGGAAACGTTTAGTGCGAATTGATGAATTGAATTTCTGATTCATTTTTGAATATGATTGAATATGCTTTCTACTTTGGAATTCGTTAAAGAAAATAAGACATTTTTCCAGAGAAATTTCAGTTTTGGCTCATCAAATGCAAGCTCATTACTAAAGTGCGGAGTCTAGACCTCGTACCGTGACATATTTCCAACATTTCGCGCGCCATTCCCTGCTGCTTAATGGCGGCATCTCGCCGACGTCGTTAAGGTACCCATAGGTCAAGGCTGATATTCATCCAGCTTACGTAATTACTTAATTGCCTCTGCCGTACTTCACGGCCGGAAATATTTTAAAAGAAAATTACCATGGAAAAGATCTTTTTCATTTATTATTTATGAAGTCTCTTTTGACCTCAATTTCGCGTGATAAAGCGGTGGGTGAAATCTACGGTAGAACGCGCATCGTTAGAAAATGCCGCATAGTATAATCTAGCAAATTTTGCTGATGACTTTCATATCGTTATGTTAATAGAAAAGCCACATAAACAGGCAAAACTTAAATAAAAAGAACCTAGTAACAAGATAGCAGTCTGATCTACCTGTATGTTTAAACTTTAATGGTACATTTCAGTGTTGACGTTAAATTCAGTTGCTTCACAAAATGTTTTGTTATATATGCTTCTAGCATTATATAACTAAGCTTATATAACTTCTAGTGAAAAGTTGTAGCATTTAATATAATTAACCTACATTCGCGAGAATACACCATTATACTAAGTGCTCGTAGAAATATTGTAGGTACAAATGTGGCACATGACATGAGTGGATTTAAATTGGGTGATTAGGTACAGTCAACAAAGCTATTTGGTGTGCAGGCAGCTAACTTGCAACTACTTTTAAACAATGTTGTGAGTGTGCTGAGTAGACAATTATATTATTGTACATCTCACGTAAGGTCATCATAAGCTTAAAAAATTATAATACATACATTGGCTGTCAGTCTCAAATGCATTTTTTTTTATTCTGTTTGTTTTAGCTGTAAGTCATCTATAGTAGGTAAATAAATAAATAAATGATTAGAAATAAATATTGGCAGTGCAGTGGAAAAATTAATATTTTTGCCTGTATAAACACCTATCTACATCAAGCAGTTCTGTACTAACTCTTTTTACTAATGAGTTGAGTTACATCACTTTAGTGCAGTTTTTGTTGAGATGTAATATTTGTATAATGAGGTATTATCACATGATAGAAAAATATGCATTATAAATACGTTTCCTCTTCCATAGATTTTAAATCAAGTATGAAACTGTTTTGAGCATATTTTACATGCAACTTACCTTCTTAAAAAGTATTATATTTAAACTTGCGTTATTTCGACTTTAGCATGTACCAAAACTAAGATCTCTATGGAGAAGAATGTGAAAGAGCCTCCATGGACTCCTTTCAATCAAATTAACACATTTTTTCACATACACAGAGGTTTTCACCGTAATAAGATCAATTTGTAAAACAAATCTACATGAACAAACATGCGAAAACTGATGTACTCACCGTAACAAGAACAATTTTGTTCCCATACTGGTCATGCCGCTCACAGAACTCCTTCAGCAGCGACCGGTTGTCTTCAAAGTCTGGAGGTGGAAGGTGGATCGCAAAGAATTCCTCCCAGGTACTACTCGCCATCTTGGAGCAGGTATTATTGTTGTGCCTGATGCTGTTGGAAAGTATACTTATGATACATGACAACTTATTTTGTATGAAATAATGAATGTTGAGTTATTAATATTTCATATACTTTTTTTATGTTTTAATAAATATATTTTTTTACCCTGAGTGTTTGTAAGCTGTAAGTTAATATTTAATTGTTTTTGCACTTCAAAAGCAATAATTGAGTAAAGTAATTTGGAGATTTTAAAAAAAATATAATTTTATTTGTAGCAATACTTTTTTTCTGTACAGACACCAAAAATAACCCCAAGGGAAACAAGAATTAACTATTATTCACTATTAAATACCAAGTCTTGATGGACACTAAGCAAACAGACATAACACAATTTACAGTTCAGTTCACTTTTGACAGAATAAATAACATAACTCCACAAATTCTTAACATACACTAATAAGATATCATTATGTTACACACACGTCTCAACGAAGGAACAAATGCATCTGAACTCAGTCATAGAGGCTTCATAGCTCCATTACTGCATGAGTGGCATGATATTATGGTAACAGGATTACCTAAATTTAAAATGGATCAACGGTCACTTGATATACGCTGATTAAGCTTAGCTCTTGTGGGATTTCATGTTAGACAAACAATTGATTTTGTGTTATGTTACTTGCTTAGTATGTAAATGATGCTGTTGATTTAAGTACATATAGGTGTGAACATTTTAATAAAAATGCTTTGAGTAATAAAAAACAAAAATATATTTAATTAAATAGGAATCTATAAAAAAGCCTATGTGGAAAAATCTCTTTTATAGAGACTTATTTTCTATAATTGTTTATGAGAAACATTAGTGACAAACTATTACTATGGTCAATAATATTATTTTTGAAACATAAAAAATATTTAATATGGATTTAACTGGCTTTGTGATTTCTAAAATATATATGTTGTGTATGTGACACAATATATAGATTTATATGTTGTATAGATTTGTGTTTTTTTCTAGCTGCATTAAATAAATTTAATAAAATACCATAATCTCTTATGAAAGAATATAAAGACATTATTAAAAAGTTATTTTAAATGGTTCAGGCATAACTCATGTACTTACTGAGAAAATAAGTCTGTTTTAAAACAGACTTATTTTGATGGAAAACCTATAAAGATACATGATACCTAAACACTGTGCAAAATTAAATAGGAACCTACTTACTGATTCATGAGGCATGATCCTATCATTTATCTTATCAAAGCAATCACACCACATTAGGTATTCAAAAGAGTATTTTTTATTATTTTAATTCTTGATCCTGACCTCTTATTATTTTAGTTTCTTAATCTGTAAGTTATTACTTTGATCATCTGCTTACCTATATTACCACGATTTTTCCTAAAAAACTTGATAAAGTTGCATTTAACTGAAACTGCTAGATACCTCACGCAGTGAAACTGATCACTTTTATGTGCCTCCGCCGAACACGACCGAATGTTTATACGGCCGACACCGTTAACCTCTAAGACATCTTTCTTATACTGATTAACGAGCGTTAACCAATATTTACTAGCTCGGTTTATAGAAAAATCAATGCGTTAGCCCACCTCGTCGCCTCGACGCTACAAGGACGAGTCTATTAACAAGTAATTCTCACCTTTATAAACAGCTAAGTGTCCTTGGACGTTGCTCTGCGGGGTACAGCCGCCGCCCGCGATCGATGTTTTTAATTTAGAGTATTATTCACTTTCAACTGATAGAAATCTTTATCACGACGACTTTTTGATAACCGAGTGTGACAAGCACTGCGAGCGCGTTTACGAAAACAGCTGTCAATATGTCAGAAATGTCTTGTCAACTTTTGTCATTTGCTGCGTTTAGCTATCTTCGTAAACTGGATTTGCCGAGGCTAAGAAAGTAGGTACATAAATCGGTTTTAAAAAAAAAGTTTAAAAAAAATTATTGAAAAAAAAAAAAATCATATCGGACGACTTAACAAGTTAAATCTATAATAATATAATAAAGCTGAAGAGGTTGTTTGTTTGAACGTGCTAATCTCTGGATGTCGGATTTGTAAAATTATTTTTGTATATGATAGCCACATTCATGAGGAAGGCTATAGGCTCTATGAGAACGGGTAATTCCTACGGAAACACGTAAAAACGGAATATGCGCGGACCTACAAAATTGCTGCTTTTTGTAGGCGATGTTCGTCGAGCAAGAAAGATGCAATAATAACCGATGTTAAAATAATAATGAAAAAGACGTAAGTATTTAGTTTACCCTTCTCTGTTTCGAAACCTAATTCAATAGGTTCAAAACTGAGTGGGGAAAACTAAATACTTACTTACAACTTTCTAAAAACTTAGAAAAGTGATTTTTTAATAGTTACTTAGGTAAATGCTAAAAGAGACGAGAAGAGGTAGAAGCCAGTTTCGCAGTTATTTGAAAACATCAAGTTGAGGATTTGGATGGAAGCGATCGTGCCGATGCGTCCAAATTTCATGGAAAGTGCGATTGCAAACGCTCTGGAAAAAGTAAGTTTATTGTTTAATACAGCAAAAAATCGATTTAGGTGTCAGTACCCTCAATGCCAGCTGTCGTTGAAAATTAGCGCCGGGGCTGTCTCGCACACGAGTCCCAGCATTGTGCTGAGTGATGGATAAATAATATCAGGCTGCCGCCCGCAGCTCCGCCTGCGTTAATGTAGAAAATTATCCCAAGGGTACATTCATAGGTACCTATTCCTACTTCTTACCTATTCCTACTCCCGGAACAAAAATTCTAGACTACAATCTACCTCTGTGCCAAATTTCATAAAGTTCCGTTCAGCCGTTCTGTCGTGCTTGAGTAACAAACATCCATCCATCCGTCCATCCAAGCTTTCGCATTTATAATATTACATAGTAGGAACCTATAGAAGTACCTTTACTTTACTTTTCAACTTGTATTAGCTATTTTTTATAGGGTTCCGAATCTCTGTAGAGAAAAACGGATCACTCGGTTGTCTGTCTGTCTATCTGTGGGTCTGTCTGTCTGTCTGTCCGTCTGTCACAGCCGATTTTCTCTGAATCTACTGAACCGATTCAGTTGAAATTTAGTACACATATAACCTTTTTTTTTTTGGTGTCGGGGGTAATCCTCATGGAAATCCTCCACCCTGGGGCGGGTGGAGGGGTCTGTCAGACTCTTACTGACTAAAACCACCCCGGTGTTCCATCTCCCACCTACGCCGGGGATCGCGGGAACGTATGCGACTTCCGCAATCCTCGGCTGGTGCCGGCCCGCCACTGCGGGCCACCTCGCGTCGGCGGGGGGAGTGAGGTGTTTGACTTCCCCCGCTACGTCAAAGAGGGGCGCACGGAAACACCACGCGCCGCCACCTCGGGTCCGGATGAATGGGGGGCGACGGACATCCCCAAGTCCGCCGCCCCTGGACCCAGTTTGGGGGGCCGGAAGAGGGCAGCGTACATCTTCCTCCGACGCCCGATGCGCCTGCTGCGGGCTGGGAGAGCGGTTGAGATTTCCCTCTCCCTTTCCGCAGCCTCCTTCTGCGCCAGAACAGTTTCGCAGAAGGAGACCACCGCGTCCCAGGACTCCTCACCGCCGGCCATAGCATGAACTACGGCCGGCAGCGAGAGGTCACCGCCTACCACAGAGATGAGGGTACACATATAACCTTCTGTAACCCAAACACGGACGCGTAACCATAATACCTAAATAAATTTAAAAACGGAGTCTTTTTGAGGGAATAAATAGTGCAGCGACCAAAACCGCTCCTGCATCCGCTGCGCTTATTAACGGTGAGACTTCGGCATCAAATCACGCCACCAGACGTCACATTGTATANACGGTGAGACTTCGGCATCAAATCACGCCACCAGACGTCACATTGTATGATGTCGCGTGATGCTGGCGCAAGCGCCGCCTACTTCTAACAGGGCGGTCGCGTCCTTTTGTTTACATCGTCATAGGAAGATGGCTGACGGTCGTCCTTTGTATTATGGACCTTGATGTGTGAATGTCTCACTAGTATAAATAGGTACCGCGTACTAGCATTGTTTATTTTACTCTAGTTCGATCCAGCCCGTCCCTAGCTGTCCTCCCCCCAGCGAAGCCCTAAGCCGAGGCCCTTACCCGACAGGGGGTGCCCTTAGCGTATAGTCGCTTAGTTAGTAAGTTTTTATTAAGCCCTAGCTGGAGGCTTTTATATTTATATTCAGGGCGCTAGGTTGAAATGCAAAACAAAAACCAAATATATATTTTACTCCGCTTCAGCTTTGGCTTGCTTGCGCTTCACGCTCTCTGTATTATTTCTCGCTGCTTACTTATTGTAATTAATTATCATCAAGAAGAAGCCCAAGTCAACATCTCACTCTGAAGTTTTTCCAAATTTTCTGTGTCACTCATCGTAGGTAAGGGTCTCAAAAGCATTTGTTTAATAATATAAAAATATATCCCGAAGTTAAAGGAAATAGATAAAAAATAAACATTCCCCCATTAATTCGAAACTACTGAGACTAAAAAAAAAAAAAAAAATACAGGTTGTTCCAGAAGTGCGTGGTCGGTTGAAATAGTATATATTTTATGTGTTGATATTTTTTCATAATGTTTATCAGCTACCCACCAGACCAGTCCCTTAAATATGACCACGCACTTTTGTAACACTCTGTATTTGGACCCTGGACTTTACCAATAGATTACAGAAAAACTTATAAAGTCTATGATTTTAGAGTAACATGTTAAAAATTTATTATTCTTTCGGAATCCTTTAAAGTCAAAGTCAAAGTCAAAGTCAAAACGTTTATTTCAATTAGGCCATTAAACGGCACTTTTGAACGTCATCTTTTACAGTTCAGTAAAAATAATAGAATTACATTAATAAAGTGACTCTACTGCCCATTCGGAAAGGTAGATTCTTATGGAGAAGAACGGACAAGAAACTCCATAGTTACTCTTTTCAAATAATGATTTACAAAATTTGGTATACAAAAATTAATTTAATATTATGTGAGGACGATGCACCCAGAGTATGCTACTTATAAGAACAAAGTATCACCAGTAGAGGTAAACTTATTCATTTTCTAAAGAAATTTAGGTAAATGGTACTCACATATTTACAAACATTGGAACCATTAATTAAACAGTGTGTGAGTCAACAGAAAAATAGAAACACAAAAAAAGGAACAGTATATCTATAAAGTTAATACATAGATCAACCAGTTGGATTTTGTCTACACCCTTGATTGTCCTATGGAGCAGGACCAGCATGTTTCCAAGCATTCTTATCCTGAATGTAATCTTCTAATTTGTAATATGCTTGTTTACAAAGTGTACTTTTAACATAAGTTTTAAATTTTCCTTCATTTAGTTTTAATATGTCAGAAGGTATCTTATTGTAACATTTAACACAATACCCCATGAAAGAACTGTGGACTTTAGCTAATCTAAAAAATGGTTGATCTAATTTGTCTTTATTTCTAGTATTAAAATTATGTCTATCACTAATTTTACTAAAAAGATGACGATTTTTCCGCACATACATAATATTTTCATAAATGAATTGGCAAGGGACTGTCATAATATTAATCTTTTTAAAAAGTTCCCTAAGAGAATCACGGCGACGCAGATTATAAAGGGCTCTGACAGCTCTCTTTTGTAAAATAAATATGGATTCAATGTCAGCAGCCCGACCCCACAGCAAAATACCGTACGACATAATGCTGTGAAAGTAACTAAAGTAGACCAAACGTGCGGTTTCTACGTCTGTTAACTGTCTTATCTTTCTAACAGCATACGCGGCTGAGCTTAGACGACCCGCAAGAGATGTTATATGAGGCCCCCATTGTAATTTCTCGTCCAATGTGATACCTAGGAAAACCGTCTGATTAATGAACTCCAGTTTTTCTCCATTCAATATGATGTCACATTCGCTACTTTTAACATTTGGTAAAGAAAATCTAATACATTTAGTTTTTTTTTTATTTAAAACCAAGTTGTTTGCCGTAAACCAATTTTGGACCTGATGAATAGAGCTATTGACGTCGTCAAGATTTTGTGAACGTCGGTCTATTTTAAATATTAATGATGTGTCATCCGCAAATAACACCATCTTTGGTTGATTTTTAAGTAATTGGGGCAAATCATTTATGTAAACTAAAAAAAGGAATGGACCCAATATTGAACCCTGAGGAACGCCCATTGTCGTTTCCGACCCTATTGAGTTTACACCGTTTATCTGAACTTTAACCTGTCTGCCCATCAAGTATGAACTAAGTAAACCAAGGGCTCTATTCCTAATCCCATAGTGCTCAAGTTTCAACAAAAGCGTCTCATGGTTAACGCAGTCGAACGCTTTCGAGAGGTCGCAGAATATTCCAATGGCATCTTGCGACTCTTCCCAGGCGTTAAAAATGTTCTTTATTAGGGTGACACCGGCGTCAGTTGTACAACGCCCTTTGGTGAAACCATGCTGGTGAAAGATGGAATTTTTATTAAAGTGACGTAACATCTGACTAAGCATTAACTTTTTAAACACTTTACTGAGAACTGGCAGAATTGACACCGGCCGATAATTATTGGGTTCTTGAGAATCACCCGATTTGCATGCGAGTCCTACTCGCACTTAGTATTTTTTTTTGTTTTTATAAACACATTTATGAACTCTTTTTCTTTCTTTCTTTAGTTACCAGTTACACCTTAGGTACTAAACTGTTGATGATGTTGAACACAGACTGCAGTCGGCTACTCGCAGCACCAACAGCAGTGATAGTCCAGGGCACACGGCACCGCGTTACTCTGAAGAACATTTAAGAATATAGAGAACCCGGGCTGATGTCTGCAGGAGTGAGCTCGAAAATGACTTATGCCTATTTACAAGAAAATTTCTCAAATTTAGTGGGGTCAGACAGATTTCTTATAATATGTACGTATTGTACGTACGAGGGAGTCCGGAACAGAGTTTAAAGTCCCGCAAACCTCCATAGAAAAGGAAGGATCTTCTGACTGAATGGTTGTCGTATCCGATGGGCAACTGCCCGATAGTTGATATTCGTACTGTTGTATATGTTCAAATCGCACGGAAATCTCTGATAACGCGTTGTAGGATTTCTTTGAAGTAGTTAATTGCTGGCAGTATAGATGTCGCTTCGTTACTTTTGGTGTCGGTATAGATTTCGTTACGTTAGTTTTTTGTGGCGGAGTCGATGCCGCTACATGTATATGAGATCATGATCAGAATAAACTTTATAATGTTTACTGAAGGCACTAACAATAGGAGGAGGATCCAGAGCGATGATGCCGCACATGGTGTGGTCTGAGTTCTGGCCAGTCTGCAGGATGCGCACGAACTGGTCCGCGATGGTCGGCAGTCACAATAGGAAGGCTCCCACCCTGGAACACATTGGTTACGGTTTAAATGCAAAGTGGGTACGGTTTAATATGCTAATTGAGACCGTAACGTTTCCACTGCTGAGTCGCAGGTCTTCTCTTTGAAACGATCCGTCTGGTGGAATACTACCTGCTCCCTTGTAGGCCACAATCCACCACGCACGGGTTCGTCTTTGTCGGCTGTCAAATGTCTTCGTAGTTCAGGTCCTAGGACATGCCGATTTTCTTACGTGACGATGCTCCTGAATCTTCCTTTATTGATGATGTTGAAAGATTAATTGGTTGCAAGAGTTGTTTGTACTAACCTATAGTTATAATGGCGTATTTTGGAATTTAATCTTATAACTATGCGCAGTGGACGGTGGTCTGAATTACAGCGAATTTGATTCACAATTTGGAACTACTGATAATTTTTTTGTTGGTGTACCGGTAGAAATCTATTTTGTTTCTCGTGATTCGGTTAAGGTAATGCCACGACGATGTTTTATGAAAATTAAGTTATTGCTGATACTTACATTTTGTACATAGGTAAATTGAAGCAGACGGTCTCCTCTCAAATTTCTGTGTCCGTTTCGACCGCGCGGCCATGACGTTTTTTTTTTTAAAAATATGCCAAGATTTTGTAAAAATTTGTAAAAGTAGACTCCCAAAACCATAAATTTGTCAAAGCTATGGTTAAAAAGTTATAAGGGTTTGAACGTGGCCGCGCCATTGAAACGCTCCGAACCGCGCGGCCACTGAGATCTTTAAAACTAAGCATTGCAGAGACCTGAAATTTTGGTAAGTAACAGATTGAATTTGTAAAAAATTTGTAAAAATATAGAAAAAAATCCTGGGCTTATATTTTAGGAGCTGTAAGACCAATACGCCATGGCCGTGCCATTGAAGCGGTGAAAAACACATTTTCGCCGATATTTCGCTGAAAAAGCAACGCAGACGTCTGAAGTTTTTTGTAAAACCCAGATTTGAATTTGTCAAAACTAGTAAAAATAAAACAAAAAATCCTAGGTTTATATTTCAGGAGCTATAAGACTAAAACGCCATGGCCGCGCCATTGAAACGGTGAAAAACACATTTTCGCCAATATCTCGCTGTAAAAGCAACGCAGACGTCTGAAGATTTTTGTAAAACCCAGATTTGAATTTGTCAAAACTAGTAAAAATAAAACAAAAAATCCTGGGTTTATATTTCAGGAGCTATAAGACTAAAACGCCATGGCCGCGCCATTGAAACGGTGAAAAACACATTTTCGCCGATATTTCGCTGAAAAAGCAACGCAGACGTCTGAAGTTTTTTGTAAAACCCAGATTTGAATTTGTCAAAACTAGTAAAAATAAAACAAAAAATCCTAGGTTTATATTTTAGGAGCTGTAAGACTAATACGCCATGGCCGCGCCATTGAAACGGTGAAAAACACATTTTCGCCGATATTTCGCTGAAAAAGCAACGCAGACGTCTGAAGTTTTTTGTAAAACCCAGATTTGAATTTGTCAAAACTAGTAAAAATAAAACAAAAAATCCTAGGTTTATATTTTAGGAGCTGTAAGACTAATACGCCATGGCCGCGCCATTGAAACGGTGAAAAACACATTTTCGCCGATATTTCGCTGAAAAAGCAACGCAGACGTCTGAAGTTTTTTGTAAAACCCAGATTTGAATTTGTCAAAACTAGTAAAAATAAAACAAAAAATCCTAGGTTTATATTTTAGGAGCTGTAAGACTAATACGCCATGGCCGCGCCATTGAAACGGTGAAAAACACATTTTCGCCGATATTTCGCTGAAAAAGCAACGCAGACGTCTGAAGTTTTTTGTAAAACCCAGATTTGAATTTGTCAAAACTAGTAAAAATAAAACAAAAAATCCTAGGTTTATATTTCAGGAGCTATAAGACTAAAACGCCATGGCCGCGCCATTGAAACGGTGAAAAACACATTTTCGCCAATATCTCGCTGTAAAAGCAACGCAGACGTCTGAAGATTTTTGTAAAACCCAGATTTGAATTTGTCAAAACTAGTAAAAATAAAACAAAAAATCCTAGGTTTATATTTCAGGAGCTATAAGACTAAAACGCCATGGCCGCGCCATTGAAACGGTGAAAAACACATTTTCGCCAATATCTCGCTGTAAAAGCAACGCAGACGTCTGAAGATTTTTGTAAAACCCAGATTTGAATTTGTCAAAACTAGTAAAAATAAAACAAAAAATCCTGGGTTTATATTTCAGGAGCTATAAGACTAAAACGCCATGGCCGCGCCATTGAAACGGTGAAAAACACATTTTCGCCAATATCTCGCTGTAAAAGCAACGCAGACGTCTGAAGATTTTTGTAAAACCCAGATTTGAATTTGTCAAAACTAGTAAAAATAAAACAAAAAATCCTGGGTTTATATTTCAGGAGCTATAAGACTAAAACGCCATGGCCGCGCCATTGAAACGGTGAAAAAATACGTAATCGCCGATATCTCGTTGAAAAAGCATCGCAGAGGTCTGAAGTTTTTTGTAAAACCTAGATCTGAATTTGTCAAAACAGGTAAAAATGCAAAAAAAAAACTCTAGTTTTACATTTCATTAGCTGTAGACCGGAATCTTAAATACGTCTTGAATATGTCGATAGGGTGACCATGGCTTATTGTTAACAGAAAAATTTTCACCTATTTTGTTAGATATTATATCTTAAGGATTCTTAATGAAATAAAAATGAAACGATAGTATACAAAACCATGTTTATTAGTTTAAAAATCGTTGTTTGTTACCTGAAAATACTTGTTTTGAGTAGACGTGCGAAAACCATAACAGATAACTTTGCAAAGCGTTCGTGATGACTAATGAATGAGTATAAAATAGCATAATTTGATGAATAAGACTTTAAATTCTGCCAGAAATAACCCCCGTAATTAAGTCATGCATTTTAACATTGAATAGCAGGAGCATAGGAGCGAACGAAACGCGCGGGTGCAGCGCGGGAGACGAAGGCTGGCTGTCTAACCAATCACAGCCGTCCAAAAAGAGATATCTCGCCGTCACACCGTCTTCCCCCGCCAAAAACTTTTTCTCGATTAGTCGTCGTTTTACGTTCAGTTAATTCGTACGTAGTACTTGTTGGTGTTTTAAATTTTGGCTTTCCTATGGACTTCGATTTGTGCGCTGTTTTGGACATTTGTTATTTTGGCATTCCTATGGACTTCGATTTGCACTCTGTTTCGGACATTTGTTATCTTTGGCTTTGAAAAACGTTCTGCTGCTGCAATCTGGACTTCATTACGCCTCAGGATTTGATTACTAATTAATACTTCTTATCAAGGTAAGTAATTCATACTACATACTATCTTACCATTTTAGTCAACCTATGTAGTTGACCTAACCAAGTATTGTAAAATAATAATATTTGGGTACCTATTTCAATACTGGTCGCTCAATCAATCGTGATGATATCTTTAAGCAAAAAGGTGTATTTTGTATCTAAATTATGTATTTGGCAGATGTTTTAATCATTAATATTTTTGTAAGATATAATATCTAACAAAATAGGTGAAAATTTTTCTGTTAACAATAAGCCATGGTCACCCTATCGACATATTCAAGACGTATTTAAGATTCCGGTCTACAGCTCCTGAAATGTAAACCTAGAGTTTTTTTTTGATTTTTACCTGTTTTGACAAATTCAGATCTAGGTTTTACAAAAAACTTCAGACCTCTGCGATGCTTTTACAGCGAGATATTGGCGAAAATGTGTTTTTCACCGTTTCAATGGCGCGGCCATGGCGTATTAGTCTTATAGCTCCTGAAATATAAACCTAGGATTTTTGTTTTATTTTTACTAGTTTTGACAAATTCAAATCTGAGTTTTACAAAAAACTTCAGACGTCTGCGTTGCTTTTTCAGCGAAATATCGGCGAAAATGTGTTTTTCACCGTTTCAATGGCACGGCCATGGCGTATTAGTCTTACAGCTCCTAAAATATAAGCCCAGGATTTTTTTCTATATTTTTACAAATTTTTTACAAATTCAATCTGTTACTTACCAAAATTTCAGGTCTCTGCAATGCTTAGTTTTAAAGATCTCCGTGGCCGCGCGGTTCGGAGCGTTTCAATGGCGCGGCCACGTTCAAACCCTAGTAAATTTTTAACCATAGCTTTGACAAATTTATGGTTTTGGGAGTCTACTTTTACAAATTTTTACAAAATCTTGGCATATTTTTTTTAAAAAAAAAACGTCATGGCCGCGCGGTCGAAACGGACACAAATTTCTAGCACCCAAACAATCGGGTCCTATGATGTTTCGATTGTCACGGTTTGTGCCTACGCCAAGTTTGGAATTAAAGTTGCCTAAAACGATGGTCCAAGTTCCTTTATGCTCGCCGCATGCCTTGTTAAGCGTGTTGTAAAACTCCTCCACTTCGTCACCTGGGTGTGCTGATGTAGGAGCATAAACTTGGATGATGGTGAGTGTTTTCTCTACAGAAATCTTAAATCTAAGCAGAGCTATCCTATCAGAATACGAGTTAAACTCTACGATGTTTTGTTTCGAATTGCGACTAGAGAGCCGACGCCAGACTGACCTGCTGGGCAACCATTAAGGTAAAATAAGTTTTTGTTGCGTTCAAGTGTATCTTTGCCTTCACGTCTTACTTTTGATAGTTCTACTATATCCCAGTTAATGTAGTCGAAGGCGTTTTCAAGTTCGATTAATCGTTCTTCTAATGTTAAGAGGTACGAACGTTCCTTGTATGCCAGTACGTTTAATTTATCGAAGTCCTTGCAGTTAGAATTGGTCAAGAGACAGTTTGAGGCTTTGACCTGGAGATTATCTTCCCGAGCTCCAATAGTTCAAGGCATACTGTCAATAACATGAAGCCCCCCGGAGCTACAGGGCACTTCGGGATGACTTGTTGTGTGATTCATTGGGAAAGAGGTTAATGCAATATAGCTCACCACGCTTGTCTAATACGGTCTTTGAAAGCTTGACTGAGGGTTGGAAAGACAAAAAAATAATCGAGTGAATATTTACAAACAATTTTTAAATAGCATTTTATTAAATAATGCTATTTAGTCACATAATCATGTCATTTACGCCTTAATATATTAAATAATTCTAAACTTAGTAGCTATTTAAAGTATTTACAGCTTAGGTACATTTTTAGCAATCTAAATATTATCACTGATTTTTCTGAATATCTTCTTCATCTGTGATTGCTGTTGGAGTTGCTTTTTGTAGACGACGGTCATCAGGCAGGAATGATGCAACGATTGCCGATGCTGAAACATAGTATAAAGTTAAATTAAATATATTCCTACTTCCTTTACGACCACTGAGCATGTACGAAGAGCTGTTCAAAGAAGGCCTGTGTCCTAGCAGTGGTATAAGCTGACATACCCAAAATAAATATATACCACTGCTAGGACTCAGACCAGTGGGTTGTCTTCCCACGCGGGTCCAGCGCGTGTTGGCAGGTGACGGACATGTATTCAAATTTGTGGTTTTTCACGTTTGAGAAAGTTACACAGAGTAATGCGCCAGACTGCATTGCTGTTTCAGTAAAAGTACTAAGTAAAATGCTAATTTACGTTCAAACCCACGATTTCAAAATTGGAAGTTGAAACCGCTACCGCTGTTACCAACCAACACTAACCACTAAGTGAAAACCTTAAGAAAGCAGAATTATAATAGTTACCTGCAAATATTGACGAGAAGAGGTAGAAGCCAGCATCGCAGCTGCTTGACAACATCAAGTTGAGGATCTGGATGGAGGCAAACGTGCCGAGACGTCCAAAAGTCATGGGGAGAGCAATTGCCAAGGCCCTGGAAAAAGTAAGTAATACACACAGTTAAAAAGATATGCTGCAATTTTTTGTTGTTGTTTCATTACTTGCTCGCCTGCAGTGTTTCACTTCCAACCTTTTTTTTATTTACATGGAAAAAAAATACACATATCGTCTGCGAAACTACTGTACAGTTTGTCGACAGTGTTCTCGCGGATTCAGTTTTATGATATCCAAGTACTTATTGACTACCTTATACTATAGGTGGGTACACATTTACACATCGACGCGAAGTCGAAACAAAAACAAAAACAAAAAGGTCTAATGATGGACTCAGGTCGCTTCGCAGGCTGTTTTGTCCTTCGTTTTTTTCTAAATTTAACATACTTATCTATTTAAACAGGGAAGGGAAGGAAGGCAAGGAGCTCGTGGCTAAATAATAACAGCCGCACGGGTCGATCTTCAAGGTTAAGTAACGCTTGCCGAGGTTGGTCTGTGGATGGGTGACCATCTTAACATACCGAGACTCCTCCGTGCCTCGGAAAACACGCTAATCCATTGGTCCCTGCTGTCATTTGTAGATCTTTGGCAGTCGTTACGGATAGTCAGAAGCCAGATAAATCTGACATCAGTCTTGCCAAGGAGTATCGTGTTACCCAGTTAATGGGTTATGGAAGTCTGGTAGGCAGCCGTTCCACGTAAAATACTGGTATTAAACTGAATCCGGTTTGACTGGAAGCCGACCCCAATATAGTTGGGAAAAGGCTAGGCAGATGATGATCTATTTAAACAGGGAAGTTAATAAAATCTAACCTAGCTGTCTGAGACGGATCTAAAACCTTTTATCTTTTCTGTAACTTATATGGTGTACACAATTAAGAGTAATCTCTTCGATTCTGTCCTCCGCAAAGTAGGCGTCGCAAAAATCTACCTTAAATGCGTAGGGAACAGTGCCACGATGATGGCAGTGTACAAGCCTACGACGACGACGCCCAAGGAGAGTACCACGAAGAACACGGCGCTGCCGATGGCGTTGGGCACCAGGTTCACGACGATGCCGCTCACGCCGCACAGCGCCGTCACCACCAGCACCATGTTGCGACGTCCAGTCACACCCAACAACTGGAGGTAAAGAGAGTTGGTTTTAGTATGTTTATCACGTATTATTTATTTCTTGCTAAGTCTGCAACTGTCTATTAACGAATTGGAAGGAGGCTGCAGGCAATCGAGCAGCTATAATTGTGGTTAAGGCTATGTGTTTTGATAATGGCAGTCCTTCCCCTAGGCTTCTCCTGCGACCTCCCCGCTCTGGGCAACAAGTGGAACTCCTAGCACACCCGGCTGGTGGTCTTCTACTTTCCCTGCATCATCACCACCGTCTGGTTGTTCTTCAAAAGACAAACGACTATCTACTAGTTTATATATCTCGCGAATGAATTTGGAACTTACAATACTGATGATGATGTTGAACACAGACTGCATGGCCCCCACTCCCAGCACCATGAGCAGGGAAGATTCGTTCAACGCACATGGCACCGCGTTATCCTGTGGAAAATTATGATAAATATTACTGAATATGACCGATTGTTGGTTGGTTAATTGTGCAGTACGACAGCTGCTGCACCTATGTATGGGCAAGTGCTGTGATGGTGGATTCTGGTCAGGAAATATTATGGAATAGTGGGAGATATAATATTCCTAATGCATAAGAAAAATTGTGACAAAAAGTCAGTCCATGACTACCTACAGATTGACTAGAAATTATGAAGTGCTTGGTCCAACCATAGGTACTTGGATAAGAAGGTGCCTAACTGTTGATTCCTTATCAAAACCTGCTTTGAACAAAACTATGAGTCTTCGATTGCCATAAATAATAAATTCGAGAGTCCTTGAGATACTTACACTAGGAGGAGTATCCATGGTGATGATTCCGCACATGGTGAGGTCTGAGTTCTCGCCAGTCTGCAGGATGCGCACGAACTGGTCTGCGATGGTCGGCAGCCATACTAGGAAGGCTCCCACCCTGGAACACAATGGTGACGGCTTAAGAAAGAATGTAACACAGGTAGATATTAAAACTGGAGAACCCTAAAACTCAAGTTCTCGTTAAACATTTTTTTTTACTGTAGATAAGTATTATGACTATATGTGAAAGTGGCAAGAGTCGATACAAATAGATTCCTGCCGGCTCCTCTCCGGAACAATGTCTCTACTAAAGTAATAATTTATTTTAAAGTAATATAGTATTTAAACACCCACATTACTGGTTTTTAGTACATTACGTCCATAGCAGCACCTGAATTTGAAAGGTCTGATAACTGCTGCTGCGACTGCACCAAACATGACCAATATGACCATAGATTAAAAACGAATTATTCAATTATTACACATTTTGCCACCAACTTGTGACGTCCCGTTTCAGCTTGGGTGTTGACTGTCAATAGCTTCTTGTCTCGCTTCATCGTGTACGAGAAAGTAGTCAAGGACTACAATAATTCTAAGTAAAGAAGATCAGTACTCGCTTTGGTAACTCTAATTTGATGTAAAATATCTTACTCACTGTTGGAATACGTAGAGCGTTATCATGATGAGGGTTAACTTCAGGAGTGGATGCTTAAACAGTGGCACAATCTGGTCTTTGGGAGATCCTCCTGGTGCGCCTTGTGCGTTAGGTTCCTGTAGCAGTCCGCTCACCTGCAAAAAGTAAGTTATTAGTTTTTATTTTCTAATCAAGAATTATAAAAAAATAGAAGTAAGCAAGAGTATAACCTGAAATTCTTCCTTAGACCTAAGATGATTGATTCTGTGGATTGTTCTCAATATATCCATGGCTCTGTCTTCATCTCCCCTAATGAAGACGAACTTGGGGCTCTCCTTCATGAAGAAAAGCCAGACGGTGGTGATGATGCTGGGGATCGAGTACACCGCCAGCAGGGTGCGCCAGGAGTTCCACTTGATACCCAGGCCGTCGAGGTCATACGAGAAGCTTAAGGGAATGATCGGTATAGCCAACACTGGAATCAGGAAAATATACAGCCTTGATCATCATGATAGCTACTTGATGCCTTGCTGCATCCTCAGTAGCAGACTAAGCAAGAAATAAATCAAATGTAAGTAAGGCAAATTTAGCGAGGCGAGCTAACCTTTCACGTGACCTAAAGATTAGTAGGCTGTGCTCGGACTCCCCAGTAGAGCAGGGCCTTGGGCGGTTAATACATATTCATTTATAAAGTTAGGTTTTCTAAACTAATCTATGTATTTTGTGTAGGGACTATTACGTGACTTGATGGGTTTTAAGACGTCGTAGTGGGGCCTCTGGTACTTGTTTGTTTAGCGATAGTGAAGCTTGCTTTCATTGATAGATAGTCTCCCCATCGCCGAGTGCCATGGGCTAATTTTCATCTGTGGGAAAAGTACACATCCCATGAGATATGTCACTGAAGTCTAGCTGCGGGAAATAGTGTTTAATCATATTTCCTCACCCGCCATAAGGCCCTGAGAGAGCAGGAAGATGCTGGAGACCAGTAGCACGACGATATTCCTCTTCGCCATCGGAACACTCTCACTCAGCAGAGACATTGACATTGAGTACAGGCCTGAGGCGCTGTAAAATAAATGCGTAAGTTTTGAACGTTTTGATGCAAGTTAGTTTCACTTGTGGCTTCATTAAACCCTCGCATTTAGCTCTTTTCTCATCGGTTGTAGACAATCGCTCACGTGCGCAAACGATGATTTTCAAAACACTTGCGTGGGAAGAATAATTTAAAGCGTGCGCCGCGTTGGATTTTGGGGGGATGGGCGCCGATGCCAAAGTGTAATTTGTAAATTTTATAATAGGGAATATGCATGAAAAAAATATTTATTATCTAAACAGTTTATCTAGAAATATACAAAAATATAATACCAACAGTGAAAATAGAATCGAAATTGACCGAAAAACAAACGAGATAAAACTATTTTAAACAAATATATCTGTCCCTCTCGCGAAAACGCTGTTTTGTATGGCAGTTGTTTAGGCGACATAGTAGTTGACGTCCCAGTTGGTATCGGACTTCTCTTTCTAATTGTCAACTTTGAAGCTTAATAACTTCAACACTGATGAAGGTATTTAAAAAATTCTTTTAAATTGTTTACTACAGAAAATAAGTATTTTATTATTATTAATATATATACTTTATTGTACCTCATAATAAGAACAGGACAATCGAACATAAAATAAGTGTACAATGGGCGGTCTTATCGCATAAGGCAATCTCTTCCAGACAACCTTTGGATGGATTGAACGAAGGGAGATAGATTTAGGGCTGGGCTGTGTGTTTATTTTGCAAATAAAAAAAATTCGTGCATATTCCCTATTGGGGGCTAGCCGGGCTCTGTGCAGATACAGAAATACAGTACCTCCACCTTTTTTAAAGTCGGCGTGAGATACACTGCATTGCGAGCCTAAAAGAGTTACGTCAGGAGCCCATTTTCAAATATGTGTGTTGAAATTAATTAAACGTAGGTATTACTTATGTGAGGTAATTAATTTAGAAGGATGTCACTAACTATTTATTTGTAAAATTAAATACCTACATTAAATTCTAAGTCATCTTGAGTTGTGGAATGCCCTTTAAGAGCTACAAAGTGGACATAACTTTAACTAACTTACTTAAACTAAGCGAATCGAAAAACCACCTTTTAGTTGGTTGTTAAGAAGACATTTCTTTTTTAAGTTTTTTATTTGCTATATTAATAGTACCTAGATATGTCAGTTGTTCAGTAAATAATATAATTAGTCACATTCGCATTAGGTACACACGCTACTAACTTAAATTAAAAGTTAACTAGATATTTTTTATCATTTCCATCCGGTAGGTACAGATAAAATCATTCTTAAAAGATTAAAAGGTAAAATGATTAATTTTTGTTTATTCGAGTGTTTATTACTCATTGTTTAACGGTAAAGGGTAATGTTTTGTCTAATTTATTCGTAGTAAGATAATGATAAAGGTAAAGGTACCTTGTATTATCTTTTTAGCTCGACCTTATGAATGAATTAGTCATAATAAGGAATACTAGATTATTCTTAGCGGCGGAAATGAAGTACTAACTAGAGTGATAAAAATTCTACGCATTTATTATTGTAGCTATTCAAATCTCTACTCGGTAGTTAAGCACCTGCGCATCCCGACTCTATGCGGACGTTAGGACCAGTTTCATATTGGTCCTACTGTTAGTCTGAGACACAAAATGTGAAGTAGATTGGTGCAATACGCTTCATCATCATCATCATCATCGATTTTAGCTGTGAGCAATTCCAGACGTACGCCTCCCTTCAGCGTCACAATTTCGACTATTCCTTTATCTCAATTTATTTCATTTCTTCTTTTTAAATTTTCGTTTTTATAAAGGCAGTTAAGCCGTTGGTCCCGGCTGTCATTTGTCGATCTTTGGCAGTCGTTACGGACTGTCAGAAGCCAGTAAATCTGACACCAGTCTTGCTAAGGAGTACCGTGTTACCCAGGTTAATGGATTGTGGAGGTCTGGTAGGCAGCCGCTCCACGTAAAATACTGGTATTCACCTGAATCCGGTGCGACTGCAAGTCGACCCCAATATAGTTGGGAAAAAAGGCTAGGCAGATGATGATAAAGGCAGTTTGTGATGCAAGATACAGTCAAGCTCTCAAGAAAAACTTACAAAAGAGAAGCGATAAACTGAAATATCAGGAGCATGATCCAGCTGACGGAGATGCTGGCGATCAGGTTGAATATGATGCCTCCGGTGAGCGAGACCAGCAGCATCTTGCGTCTGCCGCGAGTGTCCGCCATGTAGCCCCACAGGATACCTCCCAGCATCGACCCTGGAGAAGGAGAGTTTTATATAGATCCAGTAAGTGCTTAGGAGTTCATTGAAGTATAAATTCACCTATAAATTGTAACCTTTGATTTTAATAGATATGTATTTGTATGCTGTTGTAGAATGGCGGCATGTCTTCTGTCTTTAAAATATCTATAACATGTTATTTGCAACTACTAACGTACTAAGTAACTTATAACGATTTGACTATAATACTTAAATTTTAAATATGTTGTTATAAAATATGTGGTTTTATAACCACATATTTAAACAGTTTCTTAAATTTATAGGTAAGAAAGTGAGTCCATCTTATTGGGCAATATAAGAAAAAATATACTAACAAACTATGCTTATATTCTTAACTACTTTTTTTAGTTTCCGAAAATAAAGATTAGGTAATGATTTTATCAATTTCGAACTTGGAGGCTTGTCCGCCTGTGCTGTAATGGTTTATACATAGTAATATCAGAATGATGGGGCCATTGAACTCAAAACCCAAGCTTCCATTAATAAGACGACGACATAAAAGTTATCATACGTAACAAAGATATTTTTAATTAACAAAACTCAAAAATATGGTTGACTTAGTTTTTGTTGTTTCAAAAAATTCAGGAAATACCAATAACAGAATGAAACATTTCAAACCAAGCATAATTTATCTAGCCACCCGGCTATTAAATACGTTAATTTATGCTGAAATAATACGTTTTTACACTCCGGTTTTATTTTAACCACTGGCAAAATATTAAAATTGTAGACCGGATATAATATATGTGTATATATTAGGTTTCGACACCAAAAAACGACTAAAAGTTCCGAAAAAATTACTTTTCAAACAGTTTGGATACAGTGGTGGCATTTAATTTAGTTATCACAGATTGAATGTCACCAACAGCATGTGACTGCTTGAAAAGTCTTTTGCTCGGAACTTTTTAGTCGATTTCTTCAATTCTTCATTGTACACCATAACAGCTTATATTCATTCACAGTGATTAAAATAGTTCATGTACAAGCGAGTTTAACTCAAAAATAAGTTTTCTACCAGCAAACCTTTGAGTGATAGAGAGAGATCACAATAGATGATAGGATCCAGTGCACAAATTTTACAATGCTACATTTTCAATCATACATACCTACATACAAATATTATGTCATAGGAAAAGGAAATCCTCTTTAACTTTCCTCTTGAAGACATCAAGAGAAGGGCTGTCGCGTAAGGAGTGTGGGAGAGAGTTCCAGAGACGCACTGCAGTAACAGAGAAGGATCCACAAAAAAAGAAAATATAAAATAAAAATAAAAAAATCCTCAAAAAAAACCAATATATATATATTTTTAAATCCAGCCGCTATGGTGGATCCTTTTCTGTTACTGCAGTGCGTCTCTGGAACTCTCTCGTAGCTAATATATATATATATATTATTACCCAACATGACCCTAAAATATGACCACGCACTGCTTGAACATCCTATCCTATCGTATATGATTTAAAGGTCTTACAAAGTTATAATACCTACACTTACCGTTTCTTTCCTTATAGTTTATAGGTATTTCAATAAACTTACCGACGACAGGTCCAGCAGCTAGTAAACCCTGTTGGCTGCCCGTGGTCCCCAGCTCACAGGCGCTGGTGGGGACGATGATGGTGCTGGCATACACGATGCAGACGAAGGAGATGATCGCCACACCCGCCAGACTGGTCATTATGTAGCTGTATAATCCAAAACCTGGCAGACGTAAAAATGGTCTATAACTACTAAAATGTCTAATAAAGAGTAATGAGCATGAATGGATGATGGGAGATACTTGGACAGGATAATGATGATGATTCCCAGTAGGTACTTGTAAATGTAAAGTCAATGATAGTGAAGAGCAAATTTTTGCGTTGTTGTCTAGGGATGCTTAAAACCCAAATTCTCAAGTAGAACTACCCCAGAAGGAGGGAAAAGTTTTAAATTTTTGAGCATGAAGAAACTTTGAACATAGACCGAAGTTATTATGAAATAGGTTTCGGAGTAATTTGTCAGAACTGTAACAAAAAAACTGCTCAGTCCTTTGGATGCTTCAATAAAGATACAGATTTTCAGTTGAGATAAGTCAGAATCTCATCCATTTCGACTAATCTCAACTGAAAATCTGTATATTTCTATTTCCCCGATGGGTCTGGGTTACCAAGAGACAGGTTGGAACTTGACGATATCAACTTCCGGATAAACCTGTTTACGAGGATAATCGTTAGATCGTCGATCGATAACACTGATCGAAGTTGATCGATGAAATTGATCAGACTATTGGTGGTAGCTTATGGTGCAATAGGAACTGTTGGTTGACGTCAACTGATTCATTCTTCCATTGTTTGATTGATGACGATCGATGTTCGATCAATTAGTTTGATCTTCTTCTTCGTGTCGATGGCACAGCTAAATTTTATTTGACCTATACTTCATTAGTTTCACAGTATTATAAGTGGCAGCATATAGGACTCTTCGTCTGCAGGTTTCGGGGGGGAAGGGAGGGCAGGAAAGCAGGTTGGACCTAGTTTGCGATACAATTTATCACCCATTAGTACCGATTTTTTTCGACTAATCCGTACTGGGAATCCAATACTTATTGGAATAATCCAAGCACCCCATGTTTAAGGGCCTATTTCCCGATGTCCGAATAGCCACTATTCTAAATAATTTAAAAAATTGGAAAAGAATTTGTACGAAGTTATCTGTCAAGTAAGTTAACAGGACTTAATCATAGGTGGTGAAACAGGCCCTTAGCCTCATAAGGAATAAACATAATCCAAACCCATCGTTGCACGTACTTTTGTAATTAAAAAGGTAGATGACTTCAGATTCATAACGTTTTACATAGTCGATTTTGCAATTTGCAATTAGCCAAGTTTTTCCAAGGAACCTAGAATGGAGACTCTTGCGAAAGTAGAAAACTTAAACAATAATGAAAATGATAGGAAGTTTGCAATTGGCACAATTGCCAAAGAACCCAAATGAAATGGGAATCGTATGTCATGGACATGTGATAGATGGAGAGGGTGAGGGAGGCCAAATAAAAAATAGATGGATTTTGGAAAGGAAGGATTTTGAAACAATAGTCATATGATAGCAATGAGGGTCAGTGACAGCATCACGGTGGATTTCTGTCAGAAAGGAGGAAAAATCGTGTTGCCGACTTCATGTAACATGGGATAAGGGCAGCAATATTTTAATATGATGAGGCAGTATATATAATATTATATATATATATATATAAAACGTATGTTGAGTAATAAATATGAATGTTGATGAATGCGGGAAGAGAACTGTAAAAATAAAATAAAGGGACGATACCGTGATGATTGACAGTGTAGATAAATATGTGTTGCCCACACCCACAGTAAAATGAGATAAGGTCAGGAAAATGATGATTGTAGTAATTTGTTTTATTAATGTACATACCTGCTTGATTTAATGCTGCCTCGAAGGGCAGCTTTTCTGAGGACTTATTGCTTTTATCCGCCATTTTAACGTTCACTTACAAGTAATAAATAATCGAGTTACAGAATTTAAAATAATATTCGGTTAGTAATCACAATATAAAGTATTATTTATTAATTCATCTACCTAATTAATTAAATAAATACAGTATTCTTAGACCTCCTCACGTGCAATCGCAAGGAGAGTCATACTTTGATTAAATACCAACGTTATATTGATACTAATATGTAGATAATCGCAATGTTCCGATACGGTACAGCTAATTTGCGAATTATCTACTAAGATATAGCTCATTAAGAATTCAGAGATGTAATGTTGCCTTATTAACTATTATTTTTTTTCTTTAAAAAGTCCAAATCTTGAACTCCTCGGCAGCTTTTACTAGAGAATCAAAAAATATATGTTTAAAATTTTCCTGGTCCGTTTATCCTCGAAACTTATCGTGTTAAGCAGTGTTTTATTCCCACCGGCCAGTGGCTTTCTAAACCGCAGTGTTAGTAGAGAAGAGAAGTTGTAGCCTTAGTATATAATAATTTACTTACGCACATAATCAAATATTTAATATCTATGTTTAAAATTTTGCCTTAAAGAGGAAATTCTGTACATACTGACTCCTATTTAAACACTTCGCACAGAAAGCCTAAATTAATTCCAAGGCCTGACAGGCACGCACGGTCCACGTTTCGACCGAACATCGATTTCTTGTTCAATTACCTAATGTTTTTGTGCAATTATATACATAATGCACTAGGTGAAAATACGTACACATAGGTAGATCCAGTGTAATGTATTTTAGGAAAACCGTCATTCACTTAAGCTAGTATTTATATCTAACTTTTACTATGGGTAGTCCCACCACAGGGCTACGGGAAATAGAAAAAAAACAGTTGTCTGTTCCCTACATTTTCACTTTGAAAGGTAGATTGTTTTGTTTCATATTTCATAGTTAGTCCAGCACTAAAAAAAAACATTTTCATGAGTACTTTCCTTCCCTTAAGTCTCTTATGTTTAACTTTACATCTTAAATGACAGTTCCATATTTGGTCCTTTGAGTCGGATGCGATATTTTCCTAAATTATAGCTTAATTATTAATAAATAATAATTTAGTGTTCACAGCTATTACTATTCCCAAAATGTTCGTGTACCAGAAAAAATATGGTGTCATTTGCACGTTATTTGTGACATTGTCTTATCTGTTGATAAAAATAATTGCTATCGGTTCAAACTTATCTGATATTAAATAATAATTTAATCTTATCCATTAATGGCCAATGTTCAGTTTAAAAGCGGGCTAAAGGTGGTTAGCTTTCCATAATCTATTTCTTCTAGCAAGACCCACGAGTACTACGTCAAAGATGTACCTGTTATCACATAAGTTTTTAAAATTAAAATTGAGATAGATAATGAATTTATTTTTCAGACATAATTCTCGTATAATAACAATAAGTCCACAAATACAGAGTAAAAACATCAACGATAAAAACTAGGTACTTACTGTTGGAATATTATATCAGTGCGCATTTAACTAAGTTTAGTTGTTAATACTTTAATTGTGATATCAAAAAAACGAATATGACCTAACCATAGGTGCTGTGGTGTAACGCATTAGGCTGCTAAAATAATACCATAATATCGTTTACTCCTCACGATAGAAATATCCGTTTACGTAAAACTTTTACAAGTATGAAAAATTTTTACAAAAAATACAACCGACTTCCAAATAATGGTTTTTTTTTTGTTTTAGTACTGACATCCGAAATTAAACTTATTTTATACTTAGTAGTGTTTTTTTATTTGTAAGTATTTTTCTCACAACTAAATTGATATTATTCCCATAATGAGTGGTTGCGCTATTTGCCGTAGGAGTTACTTTGCGTGCCTTCGTAGTCCAAGTCCAAACCTGAGGTCCCAGCACGAATGTATTTGACGTATAATAAAAAAATAAGATAAATAAAATAAATAATAATTTAAATTTTACTATTATTATACTCGTTTCGCACATATTATTAATTTGAATTGGATAATATATTCATATTTGTGTGTGATACAATTTGTGTATGTCGCATAAAATTAAACTAAAATATTATAGGGTTGTACTTTTTATATTCAAAATTCACTTACGTTAACAATATTGTAACGTTACAATACGTCAAAAATTTGTGCTAAGCCCTCAGCTCTTAGTTAAATATCTGCAATGCAACCCCAAAGGGTTGACATAAACCTAAGAACATGTCGCTTTACAAGATTTTACTGATTTTAAGTTGAGGAGGTCACTGGTTTATCTTTGAAGTTCTACGTCCAATACAAATGCAATATAGCTATAACTTAACCCAACGAAAAAAGAATAATCAAGATCGGTTAATAAACAATAAAGTTATGCCGAATAAAATGGAAATTATAACCCCAAAATCATGGAAATTCAGGTCGACTTGTTTGCGTCGTACCCCTTCACAGCATACCGGCGTGATGTTATGGTAGAACTGATGGAAACAATAAACAGTCATGCGATTTCAGCAATACCGGGAGATTTGCTTTAATTTTTGAAGAGTTCCGTTGCCCACCTCTGAAGTGGGATTAGTCCATGAAAATAAACTTCCAAACAAAAAAAGAATCATCCAAATCGGTTGACAATTGGTAAAAATATCGCTGAACAAACATTTTTCCTGGGATCCCATCATCAGATCCTGATTTGAATCTTCCATCATTAGCTCAGCAACATGAGATGATGACGATGATGATGGTGATGAAAACCAGGCACAAATTTCTAAATTGCGTTGAAATGTACATATATTAAAAACATTGTATGTGCCTATAAAATTTGAGGGTTGCCCTCGATTTCCCTGAGATCCCATCATCTGATCGCATAACTATGACATAATATGAATTGCCAATCGGTTAGTTCATTAATATGCTTATTTAACGTAATTTAATATGAAAAAAAAAATAAAAAAAATTAAGTGTTATATAATGCAAACCAAATAATTAATCTTAGTTTACTTGTTTTATTACCAATCAATTAAATAATTTTTAATTTAGTTTAAAACGATAATCTTGATTTGTCTGTTAACCACAACAAGATTATTTTTATCATTCATAATTCGCAATAAATTGCAATCATGCGTATCATCTTAGCGCATTGTCCCAGAGGTGGGACTCACCAATGTTGATGAGATGGATGCGGCTGCACGCTAGCGGTCCCTCTTTCTTATAGACTTGTGTTTTTGACAATCTATTTGTTTAAATTATATTTTGATTATTGTTATTATTTGACAGTTTTATTATATTTGATTATTATTATTATTTGGCTTTTCACGATTAATTGCACGATTAACTTTTATAATAATTTTTAATTTATTGTATTTCTTTAAATTTATTCATATTTATGTTTTTATATTGTTTTTTATGTAATATTATGGATTTTTTATTATCTGCAATAAATTGAATTGAATTGAATGGAAGTGTATAATTTAAGTAAAATAGTGCATGTGGTGTTAGCCTGTAAGTAATGGTTGCACTTATAAATATATATCGTTTACCTACTTTAAAATGAAATGTAATGTGTAAACAATCGTAGGCTAACCTAAATAAAGAAAATAAAAAAGATCTGATTCTGACTTGGTGACAATGGGACCACCTCATAAGTAGGTAGAGGCTTTCGAATTAAAAAATAATTTTGAAAATCGATCCATCGGCGGAGAAATCGGTGAACAAGCCTAAAAAAATACATATACAAAGGTTTACAATAACAAAGGCTTTCGAAAAAGAGTTTAAGACAGTAAGAGTAAAAAAGAAGAAAGGACAATATTAAGTCGTTGAACTCTAATTTAATTAAAAAGGTCTCAACCAACTTTTTAAAGCTAGGTATTTTACGTAAATGTTCGTATAAGGTTTCATTAAGATCGATACGCGCATTTCCAAGAATAAGAACTTGTTAGTTTGTGTAAAAAACCATGAGTTAAAGCGCTCTTAAAGCAGAATGCGTACTGGCAGTTAAGGGTTCTTTCAGATGAACGGCACAGCTTCAACGGCAGTTGGCGACGCTGTGCCGTTCGTCTGTAAGGACGACAGTTGGAAACGCCCGTTTTGATGATTATGATTGTGATACTTATTCTAGTAATAAAATTCCTATATAAATACGCGAATAAGCATTTTGATTTTTTGATTGATTGGCTCGACCCCATTCACATTCTATTTAAAGAAAAGGAAAAGCAAATATACAACTTATTGCTGGCCATAAAGATGTCTATTTTTATTACGCCAAGCAGATAGATAGGTACACGAATGGATAATTAGTAGAGATCCTAGATAAAATACCTACGTAATTAATTAAGATATAAATCAATGACGTTCTTTCAGCGGATCACCATTATAAAGCTGATTTTTGTAATATGTAACGTAATAATGAAGTCGGTGATATTTTGATTTTGATTTAATTTATCCAAGCAATCATTTCGGAGACAAGTCAAGCAAATACTGTTTAGTGAATAATTTGTGCCATCACTTATTCTCTTAAGTTGTAATTGTTTTGATATTCTTTTTAATTTTGTCAATGTGTCAACAATTCCATATTATTTTTCACTTTTATAATTTCTTCTCTTTTTTCTTTTCGCCACTTTCTAGATAAACTATAGCTTTGTCAATGCCGTGAAACTCTATTATTGGCTTAAGAGATAATTGTTATCATCTCGGCATCAATGTTCAGTCTATGCAGGCTTTAAGATGCCAGTAACTGTGTTGCAATTGCATTTGGCTGTTCATTGATGGGGAGGTGAACTGAACATTCATAACTCATGTATGTTAATAATAAGCTGTTGAGTTTCCAAATAAATAAATAAATAAATTTTTAATCTTTCAGGTCACATAATTTTCAGTTTATTTCATAGGAAATTAAAGAAAACAAAATTTAAATATTAATTATGTACATTTATTACTTATTTTTCTACTTAAACGTATGTATCTTAAGATGGTTACCTAATTAATTTTAAAATATTAAAACATTTTTTACTTAAACTCAACATAATGGCCTGATCAGGTACATTTAGATTTAAAAAACCGTGTTTGTGTTATTTACATGATCAATCATTAGAATAGCAAAAAACAACTTACACATTTACATATTATGTTTTATAAAGGTTTTATATCATTGTGTATAAATCTTTTACGATAATTGTGGGAAAAAAAAAAACTATTTCTGCAATAATAAAGATTAACAATAATTCCTTGATTACTCTTTTTTACTATACGATACAGTTTATGGCTCTAGAGATAGCAAAATATTATTTTTGAAGTGAAAACTTCATTAGGCGCGTTGAGCACTTTTTGGGTGAACAAAAATCATGGAACTCGCGTCATAGTCACCGAACGCTTTCCAAATTCAAAAATAATAATCTAATAACTCGACGATACGATTCACAAGTTACTTAGTTTTTACTTTTTTGTGGGGAACACAAACTAAAAAAATGCATACAATAAAATTATCAGTCAGTCTGTAGCATTTACATAAAACACAGAGCGAAAAAGCAACTAGAGACGGTATTATTAATAAAATTAATATTTGTGCCCGTTCAATGTGCGCTTAGCTTAAGTTTCAGCAGTCATCATCAGCTATAGTTCGAACAGGAATTATTCCTAAATAAAAATAATAGGTAATTCTTTTTGGTCTGTTACTTAGATTATCCAAAAACAATGGACACGATTTTTGCCCTATCAATTCAAAGAAAATACAAAGATAAAACGCATCGAAGTTCGGAAGTGGAAACTTGTGACGTCACTTCTAGCTAAAAAGTGTACCAAAGCGTCACGTCACGCTAAATTACAACGCACTGTTTCGTCTTGATTATTTGTTTACGTTTCAGAAGAAAAAATACGTATCCAATAACAATCTGAGGGACCAAATAGATATTTTTAGGAATCTACACTAACGGGCTTGGTTTGTATTGAAAATTTTGACAATGCCGTCTCTAGCAGTGATCCTTGATGCTCTGTGACATAACACAAAGCTGGGACTCATTCATACATTATGTACAACTAAGAGTAGGAAAGTTCAGTCTTCAGCAGATCCAGTCATGTACGTGAATCTTCACTTCTTAGGAGCTTTGTCTTGTGGCAGAAACCAAGCGACTGCTATTGCACCTGAAAAAAGCAGAAAAAAAAAGTTACAAAATGAAACAAAATTGGGATGTTTTTCCAGAAAAAAAGGTATACCTCTTAAACTTACAAAAAAACATGATCTTTCAGGAAATTAGTTTGGAAATGTAACCATGAAATAATATGTGAATATTTTTGTTATTTTTATATTCCTCGAGGTGGCCTTATAATCAGCAAATCATTACGGACGAATACGGAAATTGAAAATTATCGGATATAAGTAATTAATTATTATCGAATGATTACATTTGAATGTAATACACTAAAGTAGGTTCACACTGCTTTCGTGTTTTCAAAACAAAAATAAACGAATATCATTTGATGAATAAAGAGGCTAGTTGCGAGATGATCCCTATTCTAATCTATTATTTTTGTATTTAGGTTTATTCTAACAAATACCAAAGGACTATTTTTGGTCCTTTTGTACGGATCCGTTTCGAAATTATAAGTGAAACTTTTGTGGTCTGCTTAGGTTAAAGATGTTTTATGGAAACTACTTAAGGTCGATTTAATCAAATTGAAAACTTATGGCTTTTACTATTGTAGCACATTATGTAGGTATAGATATACACGGGGGGGTTTATTGCATCATATTAAATATCGACGATAAAAAAGGGAAATAAATATTATTATGTGTTATCAGTTATGTAACTTATTTATTATTTATATGGCTTCCTAATCAGACTTGAAATAAAAACGGTTTATTTATTGTCATGTGCTACCTTGTTATATTGCATATTGTTGAAATTAAATGGCACGTGTACTCAGTATACAAAATAGTATGTTAAAAGTCATTGGTTTATGATTTACGATATTATTAAATTAATTTTGGATTAACTGACAGAACAATGTCGACACAAAAACGGCTGGTTCGACACTCTAGAAATGTGACATTCGATCAGCGATTCCGATTATCGTTAAGTCAAAATTTAAAGGCTTACAGAATTTTACGCGCTTTTTTTGTGAGTTTAAATTTAGGATTGCGCTACGGCGAAAATAATGGTTTTTATCACCCAACATTTCCTTAAAGCCAAGTATCACTTTTTTCCAAAACCTTTTCGTTTTTCTTTATTGCCACGACACAAACGTATCAGATTTGTAGTTACACCCTTTGTAGCAAGGGTCTTGATAGTGATTGTGAAAAGGATCGATATGTAAGAAGACAGTTAAAAGGTAACTTACTCAGCAACAAGAGTGCCCAGCCATAGAAGGTGGCCTCGCAGCTGGTAGATATCAGTGCACCTATCGCGTTCACCCCCAGGAATGCGCTCATTCTGCCCAGCATCACTGACAAACAGGATACCATTCCTCTGTAAAAGATTTTTTTTTTTTTTTTAATAATTGAAGGTAGGAGGAAACCAAAGTGTGTATATAAACCTCTCATCAGGTCCAGCAACGATCTGGTGAAGGCCACATAAGCGCAGGACCTATTGGCAATGCTTGGCTTAGATGATAATAGTAAAAAAAATGAAGACAGGAGTTTACCATTGCATCGATTCAAACCCAACCGGACGTACCCATTGCCGTCATGATTGAGTTGTGAGAAGGAGACGGAGCTATATCCCGTTAGTATCCCGTTTTCACACCAAACTATGATGACATAGGAACGGAGCAGGTCCTTTTCACCATAAAATTCAGTCTAGTTTAATAACCTAAAATTATAGTTTGGGTGACGGGAAATAATATTTTCAAAGGTTTTCAGTCGCAATTGTATTGCCAATATTTCCTTGATCCATTTTCCAAACGCATTGCGCAGTAATTAACTAGTTTATTTACGACATACATTTTAAGTGCCTGCAGAGTGTTGGCAGCAGCAATATTGTAGTTAATGCGTTGCTCGTATAATTTATTGAGATCGTTAAATGCTATCGGAATTAATCAGTTATACATTGCCTTCTACCCTCTTATTTATACACGTTCCCTGGGTAAAGTTAACCATCAGGTTTTTCAAGGTTTAATTTTGTCAGTATTTTTCTCCGTCGTTTTTAACAAGTGGCTAAAGTATGTATAAGATGTTCAATTTACAGAATAATAAGAAGATATTGATCAATTAAGAAGAGTACCAATTATCAATTTCTTTATTAAAATAATTGTTTTCACTCACCTCAAAGAAGTAGGATACAGCTCCACAAAATATACGCTCAAAAGCCCCATGGACAGCGCACACATAAGAAAGAAGAAGAAGAAGATGCCTCCGGCTAGAGGCTCGGCGACCACGTTCAACAAGACGGCGGCGACGGCCGACATGCCCAGGATGCCAATCATAGCCATTCGCTTACGACTACCACACGTGAGGGAGAGCACCACGTTGGAACAGCTCGCCATAGCGCCGTATGTCATCGCGGAGAAGAGAGTAGTGTTTTGGATTGTGTCGTCGCAGATTTCAATGTCCTGGAAAGGAAGAGATGAGATGGTTAGTTACGGAGAATGTGGTAAAAATAGATAATTAGCTACATCCTAATCATCACCTGCCTAGCCTTTTTCCAACTATATTGGGGTAGGCTTCATCCTATTGTTTTACTAAAATTATCAAGGTGGAAATCATTCTACCCAGTCACGCAGTCTCAATTCCCGTGGGATATTTTTTGGAATCGGTCGAAGTCGCTGGCGGAGGCTAGTAAAACATTACGTTTTGCCATTAACGTAAAATGCCATTTTGTCATTTGTTTGAAGATTGATAGAGAAGTTCAAAAAATATATCGTCCGTGTCATGTTGTTGCAGTGTTGTTAATTGTGGTGTTGTTTGCTTAGGGCGTTCTTAATTTTTTTATGAATGAAGTTGGTCTTTCGAGCTGGATAGGTTCACAGGAACCTTTTAAAGAATTTGCTTATGAGGTCGGTCTGTCGGCTAAGGGACTATGTGCAAACGGAATACGTATTTGGTAGGTAAGGTAGCATAAGGAAGATTAAGACTTACAGTCATATTGCCAGTAGCGAAGCCAGCAACAGAGGGGTACTTGATAACAGCACACAGGTTCATGCCGTCACCACCGCCAGCCTCCAGAACGAAGAACAGGTTGTTCATGATGTACGGCAACCAGAGGATGAAGCCACTGCCACTATAATGAAATAATCTTTTATGAAACAGCACTATTGATTAGCAAAGTGAAATTAGAAGAAAAAGTCTTGAATCACTTTTTTTTGTCCACATCAATGTAAGTAGAAATCTTTCAGAGGACACAATAGTCAGTTGTTGTTAACAAAATAACTCTTTAAGCAACCACCCTATTAATAGTCTCATTGCACGCCAAAGAACTTCCACACAGAGAAGGCACGACCAATAAACACCATGTTTGGTTAAGACGGGTTGGCGGTTTCAGGCCTATATTAAAGAGCTTATGGCGATCTAAAAACGCTACAAGAAATGTTAAAGGGCTAGTGAATTGTCCGGAAATACTTACGTCATATAAATAACAGCAACCAGATAGAACAGCCTTAGAGTTTCCTTCAATAACGGTGCTCTGAAGAGAGGTACTGTCTGCTGCCAAACTGACTTTAAGAATGACACCTTAGCTTCAGTGGATTGGTTCTCATTTTCTTCCAGGAGCTTGTGGACCTAGAAAAAAATCAACGCTTTAAATTAGTTCATTCTAATTGAACATCTTAAAAAAAAATCGAATAAAAAAATCTATTAATCTATACATATAGATTAACAGATTTTTTTTATTCGTGTTAATATACATTTTCGCAGTCAGGTCACATCTATTTCTGTTCCAAAATTCATAAAAATCGATTTAGTTGTGAAAGCGTAACAAACAAACAAACAATTAGATCAGCAAACAAACTCACTCACTCGCATTTATAATATTAGTTAGGATTTAATTACATAAAATGTACAAGCATTGCTTTAAATTTAGTATTATCAAGCCAGATATAAACCTTAAAAAGGTTTCAAGCTAGTTGAAACTCGCGGAATAAAGGACCAAAAAGTCAGTCAGTTAAAAAACATCTGAAAATGATTCACATTGCAAATTCTACGAATTCATTTATTAGGATGTGTCAGTCACTTGTTTGTTAACAGATTAGGTAGGCATCCTCGTCGACCTTTAGTAACAGTTCTTTATATGCCTGTTTAGTGACAAAGTCAAGTTGATGATACCATAGTGGAAAATTTTTACTATTCAACACTTTAAGGTCAATAATATTATGTCTGTCTAAATATGTTCATATAGATCCAACAAATGGCAAACATTCCAAACACTTACGGGAAAACTATCAGCCTCCTTGCCAGTGTTTGTAGCATAGATATTCTTCAAGACTTGGAGAGCTTCATCGAGTCTCCCATGGCTGACGAGGAACTTGGGGCTCTCGTAGAAAATTTGCAGCAGGCATGCAGTGATGGCACATGGCAGGGACATAACGAGGGCCAGGAGACGCCAGGGGCGGTACGTGATGCCCAAGAAGTCGATATGGTACGCGAACTGCATGGGGAGGATGGGGTAGGCGAATACTGGAAGAAGATAGAATTGCTTTCAGGTTAGTTTGATCTGCTAGGTAAGTAATGTGAATAGTTACTTGCAATCGTACAACTCGGGTACAACCACCGTAGAATAAAAAGACGGATTTTAGAACAATTTCTAAGGTGCGATGTCTAAAATGCAGACAAGAGCAGTCATTTTGTATCGAAAGAGGTGAATGAATAATAATAGACATTATTAACCCAAGATACTACAACATTATTTACAATACATGTCAGACAGCATGCAAATGCAGCCATCTTACAGAGAAATGTATGCAAATAAGTTGCAGTCATTTAATTCGGGTGTATGTGGAGCTAATGCTAAAGTCAACATACCTGCAACAGTTGCTTGCGAGCACATTAGCGCGCACGTGCACAGTAGCATGGCACGACCGCGGGCGCGCTCGGAGCAGCTCTCTCCTAGCAACGTGTATGCGCCGGAATTGCTGGCTGAGGTGCTGAGGACAAAGGACCAGTTATGAATACACAGCAAAGAAGTAAGAAGGATGGCTCAACAATACAAGAACTGAAAACATACATTACCTACTTTTATTTTTGCATGCAGTAAGGTAAAATGTATTGATACTCTTTCCAAACAAAACCTTATTGGACAATAAATGATTTCTATTATTTTCTGTTTCCTAGCATTTTCCAGATTTTGTTAGTAAAGTTTAGCTTTTCGGCGATTCACTTTAGCGCTAGTTATACAATTGCATTGCAGAGCTAGAGTAGTTAGAATGCACATCTAAACTATTGAGATAGTATAGTTGATCTATAGATTTAAGTTTTAAAATTATCATTTAAATATAGGGTGATGCATGGTAGGCACACTTATGGACCTGACAGTATATATAAACGTAAAAATAGGTACGTACAATTGAAGTAACGACTTCATGTTGCACAACGTGAGCTTGGTTCAGCTAATTTACACCGCATGCAAAACACGTTGAACATTCACCTGTTTCGGTAGGTCAGTTATCGTTGTTTGCTCCACGCAACAGTACAAATAGAAATCACGCCATGTTGACAAGCTACTTTCAGTGTATCATTGACATTCTTATTATAGAACTGTGTGTATTCAGTAGTTATCTTGTCTTTGTCTCGCCAGGGGGTTTTGTTATCTTTATCCAAATACTTGCCTACTTGGAAAAGTTTGCATAATACGATAATATTATCGCCACTTCCATGACGTAAATTTTCACTACCGCGAGCTGTGTGACGTCATAGATGTTTGCTTAATTTCAGATTAGGTATACGAAGCTGAAATTATTTCTATTTTTGTACGAGACGTCTTTGATATTTAGTCCTGACGTCAAATCACGTGGAAATTATTTTACTTAGAGATTAATTGCAGTTTAAATTTTCAGTATCGCATTAGTGGCCAAATTTCGAGACTGCGCTGTGCCATGAAGTAGGTACTCTATTTCTACAGCAGAAATGATGAAGCATTTAGCTATCTTAGCTTCAATTCTTAATCCGTCTGTACTTTCAAGACCACTGATTACTTATGGGACAAATCCCATAAGGAAACAATGTGGTTTCAAGCCTATACGACCATATATTCGTCCCAAAGGACCATTAAACGTGCCTGAAAGCCCCCAACGTGCGGTGCCTGTAACTGCCACTACCAACATTAAAAAAAAGAAAGATTGGTACATTTCCGTTGCTTACAGTCATGTTATTTAAAGGTTTAAATGACGCTATTTTTACGGTGTTATCTTGTAACTATGTTGACCTATTAATAAGAGGTTTTGAACCACACGTTTTGGAACACGACATTTTATGATAACGTGGGGAAAAACGCGAAAAATATTTGTGTAGTCATCGTCGTGGCGTTTCAGTTCTGATTTTCGTTCTTCCAGTCATCTTATCTTTGATTACCATCTTAATTTTAACATAATAATATAGCCTTAGGCAGTATTGAGTCGAGTATATCAATATAACAATAACCATTACGATAGTTTACTATTTAATTCATTGATTGGTGTAGCAAGCTCTGAATAATCAGTTGCAATGCTCTACAGAAATTAAACATTGAAGTTGTTTTGGGAATGTTCTATTTCCAGAAGTTTATATTTTACCATTCTTTACTTTTAATGCAAAATTTTTCATAGAACCCATATTTTTTACGTATTAGAAAGAATAAAAAGCTGAAGAGGTTATCAACTTACAAAGTAGATGAGATAAGCTTGAGGATAGCCATGGTCTGCCAGTTGGGAGACAAGCTGCTGAGGGCCGCAAACACGAAGCCAATTGACATCGACAGCACAAGGGTGAGCCGCCTGCCCTTCGTGTCGGAGACGTAGCCCCACAGCTGAGCTCCTGCTACCACTCCTGCAAGAAAATGTAAACATGGTAAGACTATGTTATTGGTGGCTTCAGTGGCTTAAACATAGCTTGGCTTAGTAGGTACAACAAAGCTTTGTTGATTTTCAGGATGGTGGAATCACTAAGTAATAAGAAAGACAAAGTATCTGGATGTCATCCTATAACGATTTTGGTAATGCACCTATAGCATGTTTTAATGAATTAAATAGGTCCTTCTTAAGGACGACGTACTCAAAGCACCTATTTCATTAATAAAAAAATGCAATATATTAGTGTTACAATTACAGCCTACAAATAAAATCCTTTAGCATAGCTTATAAAGAAGCTATAGCTTACCAAGAAGAGGCATAGCGGTCAGCAACGCCCTCTGCTGCAGGGTCAGCTCCAGATCGCAGACCGCTGCAGCCACCACAAAGCTGGTGCCAAACATGTCCATTCCCATCGCCTGCAGGGTCCAGCTGCATACTACAAGGAGACCGAAGTTGTATTTGCCGAAACCTGAGGAGTTAATGAATTGATTTATTTAATTTCAGAATTACCAACGAGAACAAAAACTTCAACAAAATACTTAGTACACTATATTTTAATGTTTCAATGTATCCGGTAGAAGAATGGCTAATGAAGAAAAAAGATCTTCTTAACAATCAGGACGACAACAATAAGGGTCTCGAGTTAAAAAGCATTGGTTGAAGTTGTTTTTACTCAGAATTGTTCTTTGGTAACTGTGGTATGACGCCATTTGAAACGTCAGCAGTTCACGTATTCGATTCTTCTTTTTCTACCTGCCCTCATCTCTTGTCTACAGGTAGTTAGTACTCACCGGTCATAGACAGAGCCTCTTCAACAGAAGCTGAGTACAACTTCTTCTTCCCAGTCTCCACCACTGCGACTTCTTTTGTAGTAGTCTTACACATTGTTGATTCTGCAAACAAAATCATGAAATTGTACTAATTATAGTCTCAGACTCGCTCAGATGTCCCCGGTGTCAGCTGCATTATGCAGTTTAATGCAATGGCTCACAGTTTCCTGCGTCACTTGATAACGGCTTGCAAACAGTTACAGAAGCCTTGATTACAGACAGATACCTTGGTTCCAATTATAAATTATCTTCTGTTGATACTAAATCAGGGAAATAAAGATTGATATAATTGTAATCTAGCTTTTTCCCGCGGTTTCGTCCTGGTTGTCTAACCCATCGCACTGTGCAATTTTACCCGACTGCCACGGAAGGAGGGTAACGTTTTACGGAGATAAAAGTAGCCGAGACAATCAGTACCTACCAGTGAAGTAATGCACGTAGTTGGATCAGTACTTCCAGAGCTGACTTTTTAGAAATATACAACAAATAAACAATTTAAAAATTGTCTTTAGTTTACATTTGTAAACTTGTCAACTGAGGCCAATAAGCTACCCACATGTGAATAAACTTATTGGGCATTTAATGAAAAACTTCCTAATGAATAATTTGCCTACTAGAAATCATTATTTTGTAAAAAGATTTTGGGTTGAGTACCTACTACATCCGTTATATCTTTGAAGAAAATAGATTACAACATAAGACCTTACAACATAATGGAGAGTTCTATTTACAGTGGACTTACTTAGATGTATTTTTAGCGTACATTAATTTATGATATCGCTCTACAAGACATCTGTGTATGATTCGAGAATTCTTCAACCGAGTATCTAAGGTGCTCCCTCACCCGGAGCATTCGCCTGTAACGCAACATTAGATTCATTCATTATGTTACAAGTTGTATCTAAATATTACACACTGTAACATCAAGTTGCGTACTGTAATGCTCGGTTCTGTTCCCTCATCAATGTAATATTCGACTCTATAACGTTACATTACAAGCGAACGCTCCAGGTGAGGGAGCACCTGAGGCCAATTCTTCTAACTTTTAAGCAACGATTGCATGTGCATCTCCGTCACAAAAGCCTCAATGTTCATACATTTTTGACAGATTGCGAAACTGAGTTGCGAATGCGAACGTTGCTTAAGGTCTGAGTCAACAAGACGAGTTATACAAATCAGTATAATGATTGAAAATAGTATGTTACCGGCGTGCAAGGGTGTTTATTGGAGTTTCTTGCACAGTAAGTAATACCCTGTACGCCAAACGTCACAAATATGTGACAAAAAGTACGGCGAATTTGTTGGTCTGGAGTTCAAGTTTAAAAATTAGTAGAATTGGCACTCCTATCTCCTACTCACATGGTACGCATGGTTTCATAGTAATATCGCGTAAGCGCAGTGGCTAAGCGCTGGAAATTGCACATTAGTCAAAGATTCGATTCCGGCACAAGTTTTAAATAAGTTTTTTTTTGGATGGTGATAGATTTGTGGTGTCGGCAGTATTTGCAATATACATAAAGGAAGTTGTCTATCTATCCATTCTATAATATTATGAATGCGAAAGTAACTCTGCCTGCCTGTCTCTCAGTCTGTCTCTTTGAATCATTTTTACGCCTAAACCGCTGAACCAATTTTGTGGATTTTGATATATAGATAGATTGGATCTTGAAGAAGAACATAAGATACAGGTTTTCTTGTTATGATTGGGCAAATGACATACACTTCTAAATGTTGAATGCGGCTCAATGAAATTAATTTAAAGCTATGCTCATAATAGGAGTAGCACTGAAGATGTAAGAAAGAAATTAACCATACATGGATTGAAACTGGAACTATTTGAAAGGTTTAATGACACCATCTGGGAACCAAACTTAAGATATAGAAATTCCTAGTACTGTACCGTACCGAAGCTTATCAAGTTCTGCAAGGAACTCAGGTTTTCTTTCAATTTCCTTTTCAATAAAATTAGCAACAAGTTCTCTTCATTATTTACAAAATCACAGGGTAATCATTTTCCAAATTTCATTTTAACATTTTTATTTAAATTATAATTTTCATTTAACATGTGCAGCCTTACCAAAAAATATCCAATTTAAATTGCAACTTTTTAATTAGTTGTTTTTCGTTCAGGTATCTCGCGCACGCTTGTCTGAAGTACTATGATATCTCCTAATAACCGTTGACTGTCTTCTCCCGTCCTTATATATTGCGTTATATACGTCACAATCAGAATTTATCTCATTTCTTAGTTCGCAGTCATCGTTACGATCGTTACAGCCGTTGGGAGGTAGTTTGTTCTGATTGTTTGCGGAAAAGCCAACTGCAAATAGCATGTGTCTATTTGGTCTTTTGATCCGCGGTTACAGGTGACAGCTCCTAGGTTTTTTTGTTTACTTTCTATTTTTTTAATGGAAAAATTTGGTTCTCAGGCATTTGGGGAAGTTGCGGAATTTGTTCGAAAGAGTCACCGCAGCCCTGGAACTCAAAGGGCTTTAGAAGGAACACGGATGGGCTTTAGTCAGTAAGAGACACGTCCTTTCACTCCAAACAGAGCGGAAGAAGTCATTTGATGATTTCCCATCCAAAAAAAATAAAAGTGTAATTTGGGGAAATTCGGATAAGATACATAATAATCATCCAGAAACCAGTGTCAATGATACTGAGTTCTCCGGAGAGCAGAATATCGTTTAAAACACTGTCCATACTTCGTTTAATAAATATTTCCTGGAGAAAACTCAAGTTTCAGCGGTTTTTTTAACTAATTATTTAATCACTGTGTACTTTGTAATGTTTGGTGTACAATAAAGAATTAGGAATTGGCATCATCGAACTGTAACATCCTATTACCTGTCATCATCTGCTTAGCCTTTTCCCTACTGTATTGGGGTCGGCTTCCAGTCAAACCGAATTCAGCTGAATACCAGTATTTTACGTGGAGCGGCTGCCTACCAGACCTCCTCCTAACATCTTATTACCTGTGTGCACCAATAAATATGTAGGTACTGTTATTTTTTTAATTTGAGATGGGTTTGCTCTTGACTCTAGTCTAGGTCATAGATGACAGAGACAAAGTCGACGATGGAGCGAGCTTACCCAGAAGAAGCCTGTTCACTCTAATTTTGAAGAGATTAGGGTTGTATGCGTTCGGAAACACACACGCAGGCAGAGAGTTCCACTCCTTTGCTGTTTGTGATTTGATCGAAGACTGATTTATGACTTGATTTTTACTATTTGGGCAACACTATTAAGCTATTCGCTTATTTCTATATCCTGGGGTGCTTTAGATTAAACTCATCAGTATCAAGAGTTAGTTTGACACACCGTCCAAAGATAAGCCGAATGAAGGATTGACATGTATAGCAAGGGTGGGCGATGCCTCATTGGTTTATGAGACTATTATTTTTTTTTTATAATCAGCCTTTAAAATGAGGAGCTCGTGACTAAACAATAACAGCCGCACGGGTCGATATTCAAGGTTAAGCAACGATTGTCGAGGTCGTTCTGTGGATGGGTGACCATCTTAACATACCGAGTTTCCCCCGTGCCTCGGAAAGCACGTTAAACCATTGGTCCCGGCTGTCATTTGGAAATCGTTGGCAGTCTTTACGGATTGTCAGAAGCCAGAAAATATGACACCAGTCTTGCCAAGAAGTGCCGTGTAACCCAGTTAATGGGTTGTGGAGGTCTGGTAGGCAGCCGCTTCACGTAAAATACTGGTTGGTATACTGGTTACAGTATTGGAAACCGACCCCAATATAGTTGGGAAAAGGCTAGACCCACCGTTTATTGTCAGAAAATGCCAGCTAGGCCCCTAAGTATTCTCTTCCCATCAACTTATGAATTTTTTATTCAAATATTAATTTATAATCTGCTTAGCAATACTTAAGCTAAGCTATATTACTTCGTTTTTTTATGTAAAAACCTATAAGTTCTAAGATCACTAACTGCATGAATGCATTAGCCATCTAACTGGCTCGCATAAGTCATACCCATCAACAAATAGCTGACTTGGACTCATATTCTACATTTATCAAGAAAAGAGAACCATTAGCTGAACATTAACAAACATCTTACGACCTCAATGTAAAATTCTGTGACCGAATTTTCTCCACTTTTCTTTTAGGCCACCTGTCTTGGTAGTTACATCATAGATACTGTCAAACATTTCCATTTAAACATTTAACCATATAATCAACTTCTGCTTGACAGATTTTTAATTCAAATTCACCATATAATTAACTTCTGCTTGACAGATTTTTGATTCAAATTCACCATATAATTACCTTCTGCTTAGCAGATTTTAAAACTCAAATTCAAACACATAGATACTCTCAAACATGTCCATTTAAACATTCAACCATATGCTTGGTTTAAGAACTTACTGCTTAGCAGTTTTTAAATTCAAGTTCTTTAAAGAAAATTAGAATTGAGAACCCATAACTTGATTGGAAGTCGAAACCAATCAACAACGTTTGGGTTTCTGGTCAAATTCGAATTAAGAATCTATCAATCGTTAGTTAAACTAATCATATGGTTTAAAAGTTTTATACGCTGACTATGTCCAAAGATCATTTACTGCATTAATGCACAGTTATCTAACTGGCTTGAACACCCACCAAACTAATCTCTAGCTGAATTTAACTTCCATATGCTTGGTTTAAGAACTTACTGCTTAGCAGTTTTTAAATTCAAGTTCTTTAAAGAAAATTAGAATTGAGAACCCATAACTTGATTGGAAGTCGAAACCAATCAACAACGTTTGGGTTTCTGGTCAAATTCGAATTAAGAATCTATCAATCGTTAGTTAAACTAATCATATGGTTTAAAAGTTTTATACGCTGACTATGTCCAAAGATCATTTACTGCATTAATGCACAGTTATCTAACTGGCTTGAACACCCACCAAACTAATCTCTAGCTGAATTTAACTTATCTTCTAGATGTATTGAGAAAAGAAAACCATTCGCTAAACACATCAACAAACATTCCAACCCACGACCTCAATGGAAAATTCTGTGACCGAATTTTCTGCACTCTTCTTTTAGGCCAGCTGTCGTGGTAACACATAGATACTGTCAAACGTGTCCATTTAAACACTGCAGTAATATTTACGGCGCAGATAAGGCGTCGTTACTTGGCTCACATGTTTGGTGTGCAAATATGCTCAGGCATCACGTCCGGGGGGGTCTGGTGCCAATCTGTTAGCAAACATAAGATTCTACTATTGTTGTGCGTAAGAATAAGGTGTTGTCCTATTTGAGCGATGGATGCGAAGCGATTGTCAACGGTAGCTTCGCTTTTTAGGATTCCGAACCTCTGTATGAAAAAAACGCAATCCTTTAAGATCACTCGGTTTTAGTATTTTTGTTAAATATTCCTTTACGAAGTTTTTAAAGAAAATACATGAAAATTGACCTTAATTTATCTCCGGAACTGATGAGCCTAAAATTTTTGAAAAAAAAAAAACCTATAGATTACAGGAAAACCTATAAGAAGTGTATAATTTTAAAGTAAAATGTTAACAAATATATTTTTCGTTTGGAACGCCTTGCACGCGAGTCCGACTAGCACTTGGCCTGTTTTTAGCTCAGGCTTTAAAATTGAAAGTCTCAATTCGGGGATTGGATACTAAGTTCCGCCAGCAGCTTTGCCCCCGTGAAAGTCTAAAACTATTCCGGGGACGTAAAACCCACTAAAAATCATGTCCCAATTCAGGTTGTGCTAAGTTTGTAGTTTTTGCTGAACAAACATCCAATCTGCCCCTACTCTGTCTGTTTCTCCGGATACTTCTTACAACGGATTTTGATACAATTCTCAATAATAGAATGAGAGGTAAACGAAGAAGGTGGCAGAACCAACTTCATCATTTTGTCAATTCAAAACCTTGTTTTTTTGATTGTCTTACACCTTGGCGAAGCGGGGGCGGGTCCCTAATATGTAAGATAAAATTCTACTACTTGCCAGACTTAAGTCAATCAAATTGAATGCCATGTAAATTAATTTTGAAACATTTAGCCACCTAGCCTGGCTCTAACTTGGATCATTAGACTACGTTCGCCGAGTTGTGGTCACAACTCAAGATCACTTCATATACTGATGAACTTGGGTTTATATACTGCCAATACTGCATCGAATGAAGCCTTGTAAAGACGCCAGCACATCAAACTACCCGAAACTGTCAAAATTTCCCAACCAACCTTGAACCTAAGTCTTTAGCGATAAAGTTGAAAATCTATTATAGAAATTTGACAGATGGTTGTTGCTTAATATTCTGGCGTCTGTACTTTTATCGCGTATCCTGTTACACTCCTGGACAAAGGGTTATATCCATCGTTACTGGTTTAGCGCTACTTGTTTTCAATAGTAGTATAGTAAAAATAGCATCTGATATTTTCTCATCGCATCACAGTACACTATCTCGCGTAGGACGACAGACGAAAAATGTTGTTTGTGTCACTGAACTTAGGTAGGGCGAGAAAATGGTGCGCAGTTGCAAACTATAGCTAAATGTACATAATATGTAGTTACTACGAGTTAATTATGTGTTTTTGTTTTTCGTTATAGGACTATTTGCTTGTTTTGAACCTGTTGACGTGATGATCTTTTGTTTTATTTGTGTAAAGTTTTAGAAGCTCAGCGTTCGAGATTGACGATTCGGTCGGTAGGCGATCGGTAAACATGACGAGACTTCCCGCCCTGGAAATGGTCTTAATTCATTACCTGCCGGATGCGTTTTTCACAGGTATACTGTTTGGATGGCGGCCTGCGGGTACTTTGGATGAAAACATTTTGGTTTGTACTACACCAATTTAATTTAGTTTTGAAAACTTAACACGGAATTATCTACATAATAACAAAATCTATGAATCGGGCAAAGTTCGTGGATTGACTACATCGCATTTGCATTTGTTGATTGCATCGTTATACATGGAGAGCTGTTTTTATAGCTCACTAGCTGTTGCCCGCAATTTCGTACGCGCTTATCCCGTTTTTTTCGTTCCCGTAAGAATTTCCGTATAGCATATAGCATTCCTCATGAATGTGGCATTCATATACAAAAAGAATTTCCAGAGATTACCCCCTACATACAAACTTTACCTCTTTATAATTTAAGTATAGATTTATTAATACATCAGGAAAATCAGAAATTATGGATAACAATACGTGCAGCCGGATTGGCTTGTACAACAGAGTCTTGAAGGATTTTCTTAGTCTTAGTTTACACTGTGTGCGCTGCTACTTACTTCATCATAAGCTGTTATTACACAGGTGATCAACAATAAGCGTCATACATTCGCGTGACAAACGACGCCGATGTCGACGTCATCAAAATACTATTCTCAACACACTCAGTACTCGTAAAGGCGGCTACTCTCTAAACCTGAAGTCCGTAGTTTTGGGCTTAGTTGCGGGCGTATTCTACTCCGTATCACCTACGGACTTACGATTAATTCCGAACCCGAACTAAGAATGAATGACAGTAACTGTCAAATCGTGTTGTCATTAATTCTTAGTGGCTAGGTGACACGGAGTAGAATGCGCCCGAAATTAAACTCGAAACTACGGACTTCAGGCTTAAGAAAGAAAGAAAAAATGTTTATTTGGGACTCGCATAAGACAAACAAACCAGTAAAATAAAATTAATAACTAAACAGTATAATAAAATAATTATCTGTGCGAGGCCAAAATGGTCCCTATCTCAGCTTATGCTGCGATATCAGCACAAGCTGAGATAGGGATAGGCGGGAGATAGGCTTAGAGAGAAGCCCTCCTGACTCCTACCCGTTTTCGGGTATCTATAAATGTGTCTGTCCGTCTGTCACAGCCAATTTTCTCTGAATCTACTGGAGCGATTCTGTTGAAATTTGTCACGCGCATATGTGTGACTTTAATACGGACATCGGGGATCAAATTTTGAGGGCTAAGGAGCCATCCATAAATTACGTCACATGTTAAGGGGGGGCGGGGAGTGACATTGTGTGACAAGGACTGGGAGGGGTCCTAAATTTAATATATAAATGAGGATTTAAAAACCTTAATTTGAACTATAAACGAAAAATTTAAAATATTTTCAGTCCTATCTGTATTATCATAAGGTTTCAGTTTTTTGCTGTTATTTTTTAATGTTTGATTTGATGTCGATTTTATATAAAAAAAAAACGTATAAAATAGTGTCGGAAATGCTGTTTTAATTTAATAATTTCTAGATGTTTTACATAATATGTCGTGTGTATTTTCATTATTTTTAAAATAAATAGTTTTTAAGTTATTCAAGAAATTAGATGAAAAATTACCTATCTACACCCTTACCTCCGAAACTAAGAAGCCTAAAATTTTGAAAAAATAAAAATGTAGATGTCACTTCTTTACCACTACAGATAAAATAAACACCTACATATAAGAAGTCCGCGGTGTTAAAACAACGTATTACAAAATGAGATTCGTACGGAACCCTTTGCACATCCAGTTTTTTTTTATTTGGCCTATTTTGTCTAACTGATGGGCAAATGTTTCCACCATATTTTTCTAGCTAAATTTATCACCTTTTTATGGATGGGAAATCCTCAAATGACGCTCCTCCTCAAATGACACTCGCTTCCACTCCGCCCAGAGCGGAAGAGAGTATCAGACTCTTAGTGACTAAAATCCATCCATGTTCCTCCTAATGCCCTTTGTGTTCCAGAGCTGCGGTGACTCTTGCGAACAAATTCCGCAACCCTGGCTTCTTTTTCACCTGGCTTCTCCGGCCAATCCGTGAGGAATGAGCTCAAATCGTCACGCCAGCGTTTTAGAACTGCCGCGGTTGCGACACCGTCTTCGGGGAAAAATATTACTTTATAGTACCTGGCCAAATGAAGATTTATTTCTTGATAGAAAGTTACAATACCTCCAAATCCTATCGGATATTTTTTTTAGCCTAGAAAATGGTCGGTCTAATGGAAAAAGGCCATAGAAACGACGCCAAGAAAAAAAATATTGTTTATCATAAAATTAGGTGACTGATTGGCCATTGTGGCAAGCACCTAATTAACATATTGATGGAATGATACTGGATAGAATCAATCAATAAAATCTAGTTTATCTCGATCTGCGTATAAAGGATTATCCAAACATCCTGGTGGACCGTGTGTATTGAGAGCAGGGTGTAAATTACTGTTTGTTTCGCTGTAAACACACTGTTGACAAAGGTTGACCAATCACGCCATTGACTGGTACTGACAACTTAGGCTATGATGTTGTTGCTAGGCGGAGCGAGCGCGATGCATGAGCTTTTTTAAGGACTTCACGAAGGACCAGTTTTTATATCGGCCCCTGAGCCCCTGCGCCATTTGATAAAATTCAATTAATTTGGTAGAATTGTGTCATATTGCCGTTACTAAAAAATACAACAAAATGAGATTAAAAATCTTTTACTATTGAGGTTTTCTATCTCCATCTCTGATGGTTAATTCCAGATACCACTTGGCAAATCCTTAAATAAACTCAAACCCTTTTTGTCTGCTATTATATTACAGAAACGTTTGCCTTTTCCCTTTTCGAATATGGAACTACAAGCATTCCATTAGATATACATTTTTTTTTAAATGCACACTTAAGAGAATTTCCAGCTATTATAATACTTCGTCCTTTTGCAATTCAAACCAAGAGGTTTTAAAACCTTATTTGCTGCATTGTTCTGATTTGTTACATATTTGCTCTCTAGTAGTAAAATCTTGCTAGAACCAGTCTGGATGTGTTTTCCCTACACATGCATAAAAGCATTGTCCTATTTTCAAACAAAGACGAAACGTACCTAAATGGGGAAACCCGTACTTTCATAGCTGAACAAATAGAATCATGTTTCTGCGTAAGAAACCCGTGTATGTGTCTCATATATGTACATTATATAAGAAATCGTAGGTATTTATGTCTGTATCACGTTGTATTGTTTGAGCTGCTTTCGTTCTGTTTACATACGCCATGTTTGTTCTATAATTAGACGAGAGAGTATTAAAATTAGACGTGTTTTTTAATTATAAAATTATCACTAGCGACACACCTTTATTTGATTAAGAGGCAGGTAGAAATGGGTTTTTCTTTCAGACTGTATTTTAAATGTTACCTTTTTCGTGTTGAATCAATTCTTGAATATCTTTCTTAGCAAGGCGGAGGATAATGTTGGACAACGAGCGACTTTTACGACCCGATGACGTATAAATCAAAACTCACAAATTCTTTATGATGCTTAGAGTATCTTCGTATCCGGCGGTAGGGACGAAAGTAAAAAGAACCCACCCGCGCTTACGATGACACAAGGGGGCTGTCAAAAGGTACCTAATATTTTTATTTATTTTAAGCCCATTCCGTCCCACTGCAGGGCAAAGGCCTCCTATTCTTCCTTCCACTCTTCCCGGCTCTGGGCTAGTGTAGGCCAAACCTGTCGATAGGCGTACAGCTCGTCCCGCATCTCTGCCTGGGTCTGCCGCGATGCCGCCAAGGCGGACATTTTCTGGGACCCACTTGGTTGATAATTACTTTATATGTGGCAATATTATTACTTTAATATATAGTAAAAAAGCGAATGCAGACGTGATAAAAAATCGTTCATTTTGAACCAGACTCTTACACATTTAGGTACTAACATTTACCAAACTTCATAGCAGCGGGCGTACAGCGCTCTGCGCGTGCAGTACAACAATGCCTTCAGGATACTTTTAGGACTTCCGCGGTTTTGTAGTGCTTCGACTATGTTTGCTGAGGCGCGGACCGATGATTTTTTCGCGATCATAAGGAAGCGGAGCGCTTCACTTTTAAGTCGCCTACGGAGCAGCTCGAACAGTCTCCTGAGGGTGTTGTCTGAGCGGTGGGACCTGTCCCTGATAAAGAGGTGGATGCAGCTTCATGTTAGCGCCTCTCCTCATATTTTGTGACATAATTTTATTTTTTGTATTGTGTGTTGACATTGTTTATGTAATTATAATGTGAAATGTGTGTGTTAAATTTAATTTATTGTTGATTGTTGTAATGCGATTCGTTTTTATTGACTTTTAATTTTTATATGATCTATGGACAATGTCTGAAATAAAATGAATTTATTATAACAGTTTGCCGGCGGGATTTATGTTAAAGCCGCGCATCCACTAGGCAACATTTGACGCGCAACACGTGGCGCTCAACCTGTTCGGTATCGTTGCGCAACAACGCGCACAATATGAAAACGATACTTAATAAGGGCTGCTCGTTGCCGTTAAACATGATGAGCAACATGTTGTGCATCATGTCGCGTGTCAAATGTTGCTAAGTGGATACGCGGCTTTATATGAATTAGTGAGTCCGAGTGGGCTAGGTCCTTGTAGTTTTCATAAAATACATAGCTTAAATTAATTATCATCAACACATTTCATGTTGGTCCTTGATTCGGCGTTTGATAGGTAAAGTTATATTTATCCCTATTGAGTTCTCCAAAAGGTGCAAAGCATTTGTGGATAAATTTTGCTAGCCTATTCAGTCCCACACCTGCGCAATTTTCAACAAACGAGTTTAAACAAGGCATAAATTAAGTTTTCTAAAATGACTTGCACAAATTTTAACATAGTATAAAACAAAGTCGCTTTCGCCGTCCGTACGCTTATATCTTTCAAACTACGCAACGTATTTTAAAGCGGTTTTCATTAATAGACAGAGTAATTCGAGAGGAAGGTTTAAATCTATAATTCGTAAAAAGACATATAGGCGCGTACGAAGTCGCGGGCAGAAGCAAGTTAGTCAATAAATACAAAGAAATAAGACATCACCAGGGTCTACGACTTGAACGAACTTACTTATCTCTTGTCTTGTCTTGAAATATAGATATTGTTTAAGAAAGCTGCCAGATAATTAATTACTGTTCATAAGGACCAGACGACCCGTCTGAACTTTATTATCAAACGACTCGCTTCCGCATTCTACTGAGCCAATCGCAATCTACAATTAGACATAGCGACAGTGAAGTTCTCACAGTGCGTGAGTCAAAAAAGTCTACTTTACAGGAGAGTAATAAGAAAATAAAATATTTCTTTATCATCATCATCATATCAGCCGAAAGACGGCCACTGCTGGACATAGGCCTCCCAAAACTATGTTTATCGAATGGCATTCATCATCTGCCAAGCCTTTTCCCAACTATATTGGGGTCGGCTTCCTGTCAAACCGGATTCAGCTGAATATCAGTATTTTACGTAGAGCGACAGCCTACCAGACCTCCACAACCCATTACCAATGTGCGTCATAATGCCCAATTCCCAACTTCCGCATCACTTCGACTTACTACGTTATCCAAGCTGATTAGCACCGTTTTGAACAGGTTTGGGGACAACCCAAGTACCGTCTTCTACTTAAAACTCTCACCTCTGTGCTATAACCGCTTCTTTACAATTAGCACCTTCCAATGTGTCATTGACAGAAAATCCCTGCGTATTATTAGTCGAGTTATAGCCAAACAGACAAATCTTGGAAGTGTTTGTTGGTAGTAGTTGTACTAGGACCTCACAAAACTATCAGTTTATAAAAAGAAGTGGTCACAATTACACATCAGACTATCAAGTTGATTGTACCTTTATATTGACGTTATTTTCGGGAGCGTTTGGTGGAAATTGCAGAATCTGGTCAGGAGTGCATTGAAAGAGATCATCCCCTGACGATAAAAAAAATTGATAGTGATTTACGACAGAACCTAATTAAAAAGAAACCCTTTTGGGGATAAAGACAGTTAATAAAACCTTCTAGATTTTTAACAAGTTTAGTGAAAGCAATGTTATTGCAGACATTGAGTGCCGAAAGTGTGCCCAGCAGTGAGACCTACCAGTTGTTTCAAATCTCCTTGCTCGTGCGAGTGTTATTTGTGTGCAACGGACAAGACACCGGCAGTCCTAACGTCGGACCTCTAGTGTGAACTGACACCCTGGTACTTGTGGGACAAGCAGTGATCACCGACTAAGGTGTACGTGCCTAACTTTTACCGTGGGTATCCCCTTATCGTCACAATTAACGTCCAAAGGTGACAATTGGTGGTATTTGCGGTCATAACACTATTGTGAGTATTTGTTTGTGTTGATATTATTTGTCAATGTTATATCGCACCTCATTCAGGTTTTGTGATCTAGTAATAAGTGTCAAGGTGCTGGAATTCCCAACCAATATTCTTGATTATCTAGAAATAGCGAGATAAGAAGTAGAAGGAATACCCCGCCCAAATTAAATCTATGAAACCACCATTTTTTTAATTAATTCAGTAATTAAACCCATAATCCAGTAGAGTAGTAATAAGTAGTCCATAATGTAACCTGTAAACAAGTATCAATATACAGAGCGATGTTACATTCACTTGCAAAAACAGGTAAAAATAGAGCCACAAGTTACGATGCCCTTTACTTTTTCCTTCCTCAGCACCTAGGAAAAAACGTTAAACCGTATACTGACATTTATAGATCTTTGAAATTTGTTACGGGAGAAGCTAGAAAATCTGATACCAGTCTTGTCAAGGGGTATCGTGTTACTGCTGACAGGACTCATGAGGTCAGATAGGCAGATTCTCCATGTAAAATATGTACTGTCATTCAGCTGTATCGGGTTGGACTGGAAGCCGGGTCCAGCATAGTTTTGAAAAGCTAGGCACATTGCTTGTGGCGGGCCGCGTGAGGGACAGACAAGCCCTTCGCCCAAACCGCCGCAACAGAAGAAGACGCCCCGGCTTCGGGAGTCATCGAAGGCGCGGGTCTGCGGACGGTCACAACCAGGCCCGGGTCGATGGCGAGTTATGTTGCACGCGCGCCTCAATCAAAGAGATATCAGCATAGGAGACGGGGCTCATTAGGGCCAGAGCCTGCCAGGGTTGCGGAATTTGTTCGAAAGAGTCACCGCGGTCCTGGAACGCAAAGGGCTTTAGGAGGAACACTAATGGGTATTAGTCCGTAAATTGACATGCCCTTCCGCTCCACCCAGAGCGGAAGAAGTCATTTGATGATTTGCTATCCTTAAAAAAAGGCACATTGATTGTACTCGCCTAGACGAAGGACCAAAAGTTTTACATTGTTATTCGAGTTCAACAACGACATATTTCAGTATCAACTGCACCGTGTTCAACATAAAAATACAAAAGATGTCCCTGAAACTGGTTTGTAAGTCACTCAGATAAGGCGGCTCTTCGTAGGGAAATGATCGGTAATCCACTTGAATCACACATTGCCACTGGCACCTACTGCAATTAAGATAATTTTATAGGCACTGATAGTGATTATTATGCTAATAAATTGCAGTGATAAATGTCTGTTTGTACGTTTATTATAAGTTGTCTGAGCTTTGTGAATGTCCACCGACTACCGAGTAGGTATGTATGACTCTTGGATCGAACGAGGAAATATCCTAACCCATCCTTGGGGGTTTGTAAACTAACATTATTTGCTTAATAAGTTTACCTCTGCTGGTAATACTTTGTTCCTATAAGTAGCATACTCTGGGTGCTGGGTAATATTAAATTAATTTTTATATCCCAAACATTGTTAAACCATTATTTGAAAAGAGTAACTATGGAGCTTCTTGTCCGTTCTTCTCCATAAGAATCTACCTTTCCGAATGGACAGTAGAGTCACTTTATTAATTGAATACTATTATTTTACCAAACTGTAAATGATGACGTTCAAAAGTGCCGTTTAATGGCCTAATTGAAATAAACGCTTTGACTTTGACTTTAAAATAAACTGCCTGAAACCAAATATTTTCTTTCCTCCCACCTTACTTCTAAGTATAAGTTTTAAATGGAGAGTCACAACCCAAAACTCCTACTAAGTTTTTCACTGCTGGATATTATTTATTCCATTTCTGACTTGATTACTTATCCAGCTCATTTTTATAGTCTTAAGTAGGTACTTAGATTTGATGCATATTAGTTACATTTCCGAAATCTAGTTAATATGCATCAAATCTAAGTTTGAGCGATGTATTGAATATTCTTATGTGTATAATTATGTAAATACATACTTGTTATTGTCGCGTATCATATTTTGGTCAAGTTACAACCTGACACTGACCTGTAAATTGCAAAAAACACAAGAAAATTTGAATTTCGCGGGCTCTACAGATCCCCCATAAGTAAGTGGCGAATCTATTAGCAGTATCCGCATTAGCGAGAATAACCTCAGTAATGGAAAACCCATTTTTTGTGCCTTAACCTACGACAACACGCTTTGTAATCATCACTTTCAACCACTGGACTACAGTCACTGGACTATAGTCAGTCATAGGAATTACTTAGTACCGATTCAACGTTTAAGAACCTATAAAAAAGGATATAATAAATATCTACAAACATAAATTATCTTTTTATAGACGAAAAATTGCTGACTGTTTGTTCTGGTTGAAAATCCTCAATAACAATATTGATAACCCCAAGTTATTGTCAAAATTTTATTTAATGTGCCAAATAAAACATTTCGTTTTAATTCGTGTATTTCATACATCTTCGAATATTATAGGCGGAACAGTTATATTGTGCTTGCAAGCAGTAATTTCAATGATATATGCAAGGAATCTGATTTAGATCCAGCCTCAAATGTTTCAAGTAGCGGCTATTATTTCAGTTATATAATTGCAAACCAAGATTGTTTCTTCTTTTGATTACAGCGGTGTGTTCTGTGGTTTTATGCTCACCCCATAAATTAGAACTGTAATTCTATACGCGAGGATTTGTAATTTGGCTTTTTGGTGACTATGGTTTCCTTTTTACTTTGTGTTCTAAAAATAAATAAATAAAGAAAATAAAACGGTTGTTAAAGCACATGTGAGTCCCTTTGAAAAGGAGGCAACCGTAGAGCAATAGAGGATCGAGAGGTACGTTAGCGGCCTCTGAGAGACTGCATTGTCAAAACCATGAATACGAACGAAACATGTCACCATTTACTCATTGAAGTTGGCGGTCCGTGGCATTTATGACTATACACACAGATATACAGTACACGTTGGGGCTCGAAATTGTTAGTAATGCCGTGTCTGGGTAGCGGAATAGTTCGAAAGAGTTACCGCGGCCCTGGAACGTAAAGGGCATTTGAGGAAACTCGGGTGGGTTTTAGTCAGTTAGGGCGGTTACGCACTACGTCCGATCCGAATCCGATTAGAATCTGTCAAAATACTGTCCGAGAAAACTCGGACCGAACTCGGATATTGCTACGCACTATCTCCGATCCAAATCCGTAATTCAGACGCCATTTTACGCGGAGCCGCTACAGAGCGTTCACATCACTATATTATATTACTCTTAGTCCATACATTCCTTGTCGATATTGTGTTTTTGTAGTCGTCTATAGATTTGTCCCATAAACAGGGTCTATTTTCAACATTTTCAATTATCGCAAAAACATCGCCAAGTCACGTCACCCCCCACCCTTCGACCCCTCTGCCTCTTTTCTCGGACGCAGCTTGGATTCGGTTCGGACGTCGTGCGCAACTGTTCATACAAATAATACTATAGCCACTTCGGTCCGTCAATAATCGTATCCGAAATGAAGATTCTCGGATGACGGAGAAAAATAACGTAAATAATTATCCGGATCGGATGTAGTGCGTAAGCGCTCTAAGGGTCTGACACTGGCTCCGAAAAGAGCGCGAGGAGACACTTGATGGTTTCCAACCACAAAAAAAAATGGAGCGTCTAGTCTCTGCCGGAGTTATTACGTGCTTTTTGGGGGTAACCAAATGATGACGCTGTCCGTTGGTGTGTCTAAATACTATATAAATTTGCTGAACAAAGTCAGGCGTCATAACCATCACATAATTACAATAGTACCGGACAAGACGGACAGTGCAGTGCAAGGAACAGATAAATAATTCATTCGCTACAGTTTTGCGATAAATAAGTGTAAACAGTTGTGGGAAACAGTGCGCTATCGTATTCATACAATTAATTAAAAAAAGTGTCAACAATTTTTTCCGGGTTTGGTCGTTTACCTGGAAGTACGGTCCCTTATTTAAAAGGATCAGGTTAGTTTTTCGCAATTATTTTTGCTTTGCTGCAGTTGGGGTCTCTACTTTATTCTTTATATCTGTCACCATTCTTATTATTTCTCTTAAACTTGACATGATGGATTATTGTACGTACTCGTATCTAGGTATAACGTAAGAGGCTTATACTGCGCCCAAATTTCGTAAGTACACTGGCTTCTAAGATACAGGTACATAAACCTAGTTTAGAAGTCAAGATTTTTATTATAGTCTTCTATTAGCCATTTATTGTTGGTGTACAAATTTTGATGTTATATATTGAGAAATAAATTTATTATTTATTATTATTATTATACCGGAAAATTGCTGACTCCGTAAGATTGTTAGAAATCTTTATTAGATTACTAGCTCTTGCCCGCGACTTCGTCCACGTGGAATAGTAACTTGGGGCGGACGTTTTCATTTATTTTTAAGATTATGAAGTTTAGTAAAGTTTCAGTCAATGCTACTGAACAGAGAAAGAGTAGATAGATATAGACGGTTTAACAAATGTTCGACGTGATTCTTTAAATTGGCATAACTTTTTTAATTATGAACCGATTGACATGAAACAAACACTAAATGTTAAATGAAGCTTACCACAATGTATTAGTGAAAACATAAACACTCGTCTAAATCGGATAAGCCGTTTCTGAGATTAGCGTGCACAAACGCACAGACAAACAAACAAAAATTCTAACAATCATGGTGTGGGAGCTATTTGCGTTGATAAAGGCCCCAATAATATTTTTTCTCATATATCTTCCATGTACAGACAGCGATCCGTTACATTTTTAATACATGTATAGAAGAAGATAGAAGATAGATTTTCTCGAAATATTATGAGAAAATTGCTTTGTATGCCACCGGCTTCTGACCTCAATCTCGCCTGATAGAAAACGATGGATGAGGTCTACGATGAAACGAGCAAACCTAGAAAATGCGGTTCATTTTCAACCCACGTCCAAAAGAAGGAGGTTATCAATTCGACTGTATGTTTTTTTTATATGTTTGTTATGTAATCATTCCGTCAGTTATGATTTTTGTAGGTTCATTTTTACTTTGAAAGGTTCTGAGTGGTAGAGAACATGAGACCCATTGGTAGAGAATTCAGTACTTTGCCGTAGCACTTCATGTATTTCGCTTAAGATTAGATTTTAAAAAAGAATTTATAATAATCTTGAGAAGGTATTTTAATGATTATTATCTTTATAGCATTCCTGTGCTGAACAGCAAAGCACGTTCGACGCGCGTTGCCATATTGTAAACACACGCACGGACAGTGGCGTACCTACTCAGCAAAAATGAGTCTGCAAAGTTGACAGAAAATGTTGTTAATTCACTTCAAGTTCATTTAAAACTATTAAAACTAAATTGTAGTTTTACTTGCTTTCAATTTGAGTATTTGACCCACAAAAGGGGTGAATAAAAATCAAATTCCGGAACATAGGAACGTCTTAAACATCGTCTTCGGATAAGTACAATTTATTTTTCAACAAAATTTCTCGAAAACTGGCTCCTACCTCACTGCTTCTAGGCACGAAATATAGTGTATCTTGCACTAGTGCAGAAATGTTGCTGGTCTGCCTCAGTCTACTCAATCGATTATATTTACGACACCAGTCTGGTCGCCCGGCAGCCTTCACCGGTAGGCCGTCAACCCCCAGGCAAATCGACGTCGGCGAACGAAAAAAACCAGGAGCCATTTTTCACAGTACCTACTTTATTACTAAATATTATGATTTTATGTAACACGTCGTTTGATACATGTGGGCATGTGTCATTGCAGTTTTTCGGCTCCATAATAAACTCGCTTTCGGCTCCTATTTCGCCTCGGCTGCATTGACAAACTATCCCCACTTGCATCAATATGTACTATTTTAACACATTTCAAACCTAGCTCTTATTCTACTATTTTCAGGTTTTGATTCCAGTGTTTTCCACACACGTGTTTATTTTCCTTTAATTCCTACAAGTCCATTCTAATCCAATGTGACTCTATGGTTATCCCATGGTTAAAAACCCAAAATAATGACGAACAAATATAATTATTTTTATTTATACTCAAACTTAGTAACGCATCAATTCACTGGTAGGTACCTCCCCTTATCGTACCTAAGGCCATTTCACCTAAATTCCTGTTTGATAGACATGCACATATGTAGTTATTTTTTGTACAATGAACGACGGTAGGTAATACGCGACTAATTTTGGTGAAATTCGTTTCAGAAGTTTTCTGTGTTTGTGACGAATAAATGTTTTCTAATCTATTCGATTCATAAAACCCGGCCAAGTGCGAGTCGGACTCGCGCACGAAGGATTCCGTACCATTATCTATAAATACGGCAAAAAAATCATGTCTATTTTATGGGAGCCCCCTTAAATATTTATTTTATTATGTAAAAAACATAGTATTTGTTGTTATAGCGGCAACAGAAATACATCATCTGTGAAAATTTCAACTGTCTAACTATCACGGATAGACAGACAGACAGCGGATTCTTAGTAAAAACTATTGGACCGAAAAATACTTAAAAATACAATTAGGTTGTGTTAGGTTGTAATGTCCACCACTTACCATGGGAACATTGAAGAACGGCATCAATAATACCTAAATGAAGTAAATTTATGAACATAGATATTTACTAAATGAAAACTGGCCAAGCAAATTAGGGACCAAAAGAATCACGTACTTAAATGGACCCAGTAATAACGGAGAAATCGATATGTACATACATACCTGCTTAAATAATATAAAAGAACTCGCTGACTGCGTTGCGTTCTCCTACTTTTAAGTGGAACTCCTATTCTAACAATTTGCATTTAACTTACATAATTATTGTTCATATAGAGGTGAACATGTTAGGTGAAAGGGGTCGTATCGCCAGTTATCGGAATCATAACCCTGGACCACAAGTACTTAGTTAACTGACGCCAGATTACAGTATCATTAGAGCAGCAATGTATTAATCTTTGCTTCAAGGGCTAGCCAACTAATAGATATTTTACACACTTATACACGTACATTCAAGTCACATAAGTACCTCCCATCCCTTTGAAATAATAGCTCATAGTCATGATTATCTGCATTAAAACGTGTCAGACTGCCAGACTGTTTGCATATAGAGCAAGTCCCATATCATATCTATCTGGGATTAAACACACTCACACAAACATACTCCAAACAAACACACTCACCAAAGGGGAATGCCGATTTTAGGCCTTGCGATGCCCAAGAAATTTAATTTAGTAAAAAAAATATGTAAATTTTACGTAATTAACTCTTCTATTCACGACGCGATACAAGTCGGTAACATTTTTTAATTAATAATAAATATTGAAACGATACAACGAAATAAACAGACATTTGCTAGGTTGTCAATTTAAAATCCGGGAAAAAATTAAGATTTGTTGCAAAACATTGATTTGACATTTACACATATTGTACTTTATTTATTTGTCCTTTTGTTTATAGAAGTCCCAATGCATTCGATGTTACTTGTGGGCACTCAGGGCCTAAATCACTATGGCGGCTTGGCATCCCCCTTTCCATATTAGCGCAATATATCGTACAGAACCCTCCTTCAAATGTACACAGCTCTTGCTGAGTCGATAATCTCCGGGACTCACTTGCAATGGACGCACATTTAAAACTTATCTAGACAAAATACATAATTTGCAAATACAATTGTTGAAACTTGTAGTACCAAACTATGTCAAAAAATAAATACCGAGATAATTACAAAGCAGTTATTTAAACATTGCAAAGTATGACCTGTCCTAGCGCACGCTGAGTATCTGTTTCACATAGAACATTTTGATAAAAGTGTCTGTGTGTGTGTGCAATATTCAAATTCCAGTAAAGTATGACGTGAATACACTACAAGCCAAATGAAAATCATTTCAAGTGCCACGCAAAAATAACTTTTACGGCAGGCGTATCGCTTCTTTTGCAATACTCAATTTACTAAATCAAATACCTGTAGACATTAGAGACTCAATGAATAGTATAAAAATAATAAAGAACAATACCTACATCAACTCGATTATAACTTAACTGTTAATAGCACGTTGTTATCTCAGGCCATGGCATGCTAGGACAGACACCAGAAGTCTATTTATGAAAACAAAACTTATAATTTATAAATTCAAAAAATATACATAATTATATGTTTAACTCACTCACATTGTCACTATGTTACTCTTGATCATCTCATTGACAATATTTTACAATCTATAGTAGGCGCCAGATAATCGTGGAATAACGGTCATTGACCCACCTACAATTATTGACATTTTTAATTTGAAAAACGGAATTAATGACACAAAGCTGTCCCGAATCATCATCTCTCGTGATCCTTAACATTGTCTAATAATGAAAAACGATTCATATTTAATTGTTCAGGTACCTATGAACAGTTATTAGGGAAAGGTCAATATACTTTATTCCACATTTATCTGGCGCATACTATAGGAATCCTATTCCGTAAAATTCTAAGAACTGCTGAAAAATTTTGAGATCTGTCCCTCGTGTAAACGTACAGACGCTAGCACATCAAGCTATCCAAAACTGTCATTTTTTTCCAATCAACCTTGAACCTAATGCTTTAGCGATAAAATTGAAAATCTATGAAAGAATTTTGACAGATTGTTGTAGCTTGATGTGCTAGCGTCTGTACTAATGCTATCGTGATTCTGTTGTCAAAAAAGGAATAGTGCTATGCGTCTTGTATAGCTCCATCTCCCTCCCACATTAGGAACATGATAGTTTTAAGATCTCATTGTGACGCCTCTCAGCCGTCAATTCTTAGCGTCCGGGAGAATAACAGCTGACTTGACACAAGCTTTCACAGGGAAAACTAAACAGCAGAATCCGATGAAATTCTAGTAAGATTTTTTTTCACAAAGCAAGCGTCATTCAGCTTGAAAGGATCTAATAACCGGACCCAGAAGGGTACCCTGAGTAAACTCACAAACGGTGACTTTTAAAAAAGTATTTTCTAAGACCTGCCCTTATTTCCGTATTATAAACGTTAGCAAAACAACGAAAAAAAAAGTGAGTCATAAAAGAAAATTATCATACCCTGTCGAAGGCCTTTTTAAAGTCTATAGAACACTTAGTTTCTGAATATTGAAGATTCTTGGTGTATTCGTAGCTTTGTTTTAATGACCTTTGATAGGACAAGCAAGAGCGTTTGAAATCGGAAAAACTGAGTTAGTTTGTGGAATTCAGTACCTACGTAGACTTGTTTTCCTTCAAGAATTAGCTGTAACTCGAGCATTTAACCAAATCCTTGGGAACTCAATACCAAACTTAGATAAGAGAAATATAATTGCGGGAACTTTACCCCTCTACAATCACGTGGTGGGAATATAAAAGAGAATCATTAAAGTACCTATTACTATCTCTTGTTAATGTACTTACTTCTGTTATTGTCAATTTATAAGAATAATGTGACAGACAGATAGATCAGTCGTTTGTTGGAGGATACGGCGGTCTATTGTCTCTCAAGATTAATTTATTTGTTTGTTGTGTTGTCTGAGAATATTAAGTGCATAATATAACGTGAAAATGTATTACGGAAGGAAACGTATTAGTTTTCTACACGCGAATATGATCAAAAGGTTTGTTTTGTAAAAAGATAAAAGCAAATATTATTACACCTCCTTTTTAAACGCTTTTAAAAATGGGTTGGTACTTGGTATAATTGTTTGTTTGTGGAACTAAAAAGCGCAATGATCCGGTAACAGAAAATCTTGTACTACAACAAAAATATAGGGCCTATGAGATAAACCCTGGGAAAAAATTTAGGCTGTACAAAAAGTGGCGAACCATTGACCAGGCCATATCTAGTCTCGCTTTTTCAAATAGAAAAGCCATTGAAACTCCTTGACAACAAGGTCACGTCTCTGTGTCATCATAGTTTTCCCCACTTTCCCAAATAAGTACATTTTGCTTCATCACCGGATATGAGCGCATTCTGTTTTGTGTCTATCATGTAGCTAGGTATGCGTTAAGCACACAAGATTAGTCATTCACTAAGTCAGGTACTTTTCCGAGATGAAAAAGATAATATTTTCCACGAATTCATTTCTCTATTAACTCTTGAAGGCTTGTGAAAACTAGAATTCTGAACCTAGTCAGTATTTGTTTTGTGAGTACTGTTATTTACGTTTGAAAATAAGGGAGTGGTGACAGTTTCTCTTATAAGTATCAAAGTAATGACAGTTGTCTAATTAAATCAAGAATGTGGTGAGTGCAGTGTGTGGTGTGGTATATTGTTATTTTCTATGTTGATACCTATTTATTTGATAAAATACTTTTTCTTTGTCATTGTTGTTGGTAGGTAAGTCTTTATCGATATTTAAATGGTTTTGTTTTGCGAAAATTTGTTTTGTGAAAAGTTTGGGGGCATTGCTAATGAATGACTGAAATGTTGAGTTTTTTTTGTGTAGATCGGTTGTCGTGCTAAGGGCATGTGTGCTGTGGAGAAACGAGGATGTGGATTGTAAATGGCTTTATGAGAAGGGGAAGGATCTATGAATTGTGTAAAAGATGGTAAAGGGTAGAAATGAAGTGACTTTGGAGATGAAGACTCATGTACAGTCAAGAGCTAATTGCGAAACTGATTGGGGCAAAACAGAATAATTATAATGAAAAGCAGCTGTAAGTGAAAATTATCATACCCTGTCGAAGGCCTTTTTAAAGTCTATAGAACACTTAGTTTCTGAATATTGAAGATTCTTGGTGTATTCGTAGCTTTGTTTTAATGACCTTTGATAGGACAAGCAAGAGCGTTTGAAACCGGAAAAACTGAGTTAGTTTGTGGAATTCAGTACCTACGTAGACTTGTTTTCCTTCAAGAATTAGCTGTAACTCGAGCATTTAACCAAATCCTTGGGAACTCAATACCAAACTTAGATAAGAGAAATATATGGGTGTCAATTTTTGTCTGCAATTTAGTGTTTTCCAAATCTTTAATGTATTCTATTGGGTTTGTCAATATAAGTTTACAATAATATTTATCTAGTGTGGACCGAAGGACCACAATCGTTTCCCGGGATAGACGGCTCCAGCTCATTAGTGATACTACTATTGTTTACTTTGTAGTGATTGAAGCAGGGAATCATTTTATCAAAGTTCAACGTTCATTTATTTATACAGTTATTTATACAGTATCTCTCAAAGCATTTAGGTGCTAATGAGATACGGTGGAATTCTTTCTCACTAACTGGAAGGATATGTTGTTGTTGCGTGTGTGTTGTTAAGGTCTAGCCAAATAAATAATGATTAAGGTATCTGATGTATTGTAGTAAATGTTTTATATGTACCTAAGTTATAACATCGCCTTGGATGTATCTGTGAGTTATAATAATGAATGAATAAATAAATGTTAGATTAGGACATCTACATTTTTTTATACGTGTATCCATTAAGATATTGAGTAGAGAATGAGAGAAAGGCCAAAGATATGGTCGGATTGTGTCCCTAACACAATCCGACCATATCGGGATAAATGTAAAGTGAGCGAATGATAGCGTGACAGCTTGAAAACGCGTTGCTTCGACCCCAAGTAACATGGAACAAAGGGCGGAAGATTACGATGACTCATTAGTTCATTACCGTTAAGTAGTGTGTTTTTTTTAATATCTTTTTTTTTTATATCTTCGGACGACTCAAACACGGTCATCCGATCCCAAACTAGGCAGAGCCTGTGCTATGGCAACCAGACAACTGATAAACATACTTATATATTTCTAAATACATACATATTACAGACAAATTAGACCCAGACACAGAACAAATGATCATGCTCATCACACAAAGATTTGTTCTGGGTGGGAATCGAACCCACGACCTCCGGTTTAGCAGGCAGGGTTACTAACCACTCGACCAACAGGCCGTCAATTGTGTGACCCAAGTGAACCCAAGTGACCCAGAAGGATTTTTTTCAAATTTTTTCAAACATTGTAAGTGGTTTAGGACCACCAGCAATCAGCTGGCTTTCCTATGTTTAAGCATTGTGTGCAAGTAATTTTGTTCATTCCAAGTCCTCCCTTCCACAGTGTTGTATAATACTGCATAAAAGACTGAGATCCCAGAGCTACCAGAGCTCTCTTATTTTTTCACTAACAAAATTTTTGGGATAGTGTTAGTATGTACTTTTAACATACCTGCTAACTTGGGCCGACGGCCAATATTTATATATATATTTTTTTGTTTTATATCAATTTCAGTAGTCAAGGAGGTAGTTTTGCATACTGCCAAATCCTGGCAGACTTTAGCTTTCGATATATGCACCTACTAAATAAACTATGCCAAAATTTCAGCCTTGTCAATAGAATCTCATTCGAGGCGGCGACCAGCTCTTAGACTATTACAATTACTCATCAGTCGTTAAAATGTTTTTTAAACAATGTTCTGTAAAACATGCATAAAAATCAGCACCCAGACTAAAAACAAAAGTGATTTAATGGCTTTAGCACCTGATACCTGGAAATCAGCAATAAAATACTGGTATTCAGCTGAATCCGGTTTGCTGGAAGCCGACCCCAATATTATTGGGAAAAGGCTAGGCAGATCATGATGACCTGGAAATCAGCCGTCGGCCCACGCTAGCAGGTATGCGTTTGTTAAAAGTAGAAACATACTAACACTACTCTATCCCACTCATTTTGTTAGTGGGAAAATAAGAGAGGTCTGGTGAGACTTCTATTAAAGAATAAAGATTGAATAAATAACTAAAACAATTTTTCCTGTACGGAATAAAGGACCAGCATTATCTACAAAGCTAAGACGATTAACCGGAATACTTAACAGTGACCGTCATCCGATCGATACGATAAACCAAAACATTTTAATCAAGATGTGGTACTGTAATATCTACGATTGTGCAACGCTGCCCTAGTTTTCCAAAGATAATTTTCCTATGATTTACTACCTACCTATCTTCATGGTCATTGGTCATACTAGACAATATTTTGGACTAAATATATTGTGGCAGGATATTAGTTTAGTCGAGTTCAGGCGACAGTCGTTTCATCGGCTGTCAAGACTTGGAAATATTCTCGTAAAGATGGGGGGCTATAAGATGGTACTAGAGAAAAGGCAAGGATTTTTATCATAGTCCATCCATTCTCTGATATATATATTTTTAAAGTATTTTTTGAGACTCACTGCAGGGTAAATGTCTCCCTCTTTTCCTTCTATTTCTCTCGCCTTTGGACAAGTGTGGATGAATCCTGTCGATAGGCGTCGAGTTTTTGTAAATGTATAATGTGAATTATTTTCTTGTGTTGCTCCAGGGACGTGAATATGCGTCATGTGGTGATTGCGAGCATGGCAGCCAACAATATACACTCGCCCGTCATGGAGGCAGAGCTTGAAGAGGCATTGGAGTTTGCTGGTTAGTATCATTTATAATAACGATATTTTTAGGATACCGAACGTCCGTATGAAAAAACGGAACTTTTATAAGATTTCTCGTTTCTGTCTGTCTGCCATAGCCAATTTTTTTTCAATCTACTGAATCGATTCAGTTGGTACATAAGATATGAACTTCTGTGACTCGAAACACGGACGCGTAGCGAAAGTAAATATTGAGTTGGGTATGGAGTCACTTTTTGGGACACTAATCAGAAAAAGGGCTGGAATAATTTTCTATGAGAGCTGGCATAGCCACTTTTACGCCATTTTGATTTCTTTTCAAATCCGCGGCGCGCGATAAATCAGGTATCTACTCGTATATCTAAATATACCGAAAAATCGAAAATGTGAGCAATATGGGGCCCTAAATTGTCACGTTGCCGAGATATTTGGAGGTAGGCTCCAAGTGAGAACAATGACAATGATTAAAAATTAACTAATTACGTGCTTATATGCTGTCGATTGTATTCAAATAATAGTACCTGGCTTAATTTAACCATTCATAATAAAGTGGTTTTCACATGGTTCAAGTAAGGAACTTTTATTTGAATTAAATCTTATGCATAGGTATTAGCAGGAAATTAATTCATTTTAAATGTTCGCACATTGCGACTTTACCTTCAAATATCTCGACTTCGTGCCACTTTAGGGCACTATATTGCTAACATTTTCGGTTTGTTTAAGTATGCTCTATGATCCGTTTGAAACCCTTTGCGCGCCAGTCTAGCGGAGCGGGGAAAAGGAAAAAACCAGCCGCCCGCTCAAATTGCTTAGTCTTGGCGTGAACTCGTTACTCCGCACAGTCCGTAACTCCGCTCCGCACTATCTAACTCCGCATAAATGGACAGACGCCGGCAGCAACTCCGCTCCGCATTATTCTGTTGTTGCTCTTTAGCGAGTAATAATATAATGTGGGAAGAAATTGGATTAATATAGTAGTACGGTACTTTTATCTTATCCCCCTGCAGCGGGGTGTGAGGCAGAGAGACGTAATTTCTCGGAAACTGTTCACGGCCGCAATGGACGAGGTCTTCAAGGTTTTGGACTGGACAAGGCTAAGCATTAATGTCAATGTCGAGTACATCACTCACCTTCGATTTGCGGACGATATTATAGTCGTCGTGGCTGAGACTATGGAGGACCTCAGTACAATGCTCGATGACCTCAGTAGAGCTTCCGGAAGAGTCGGTCTTAAAGAACTTGGACAAAACCAAGGTCATGGTTAATACCCATGTAGCACCCACTCCTATCAAGATCGGAGACTCTACACTCGAAGTTGTTAACAAGTACGTCTACCTGGGACAAACGGTCCAGTTAGGTAGGGCTATCTCGAGAAAGAGGTCAACCGTCGAATCTGACTCGACTGGGCGGCGTACGAGAAGTTGCGTGGTATCTTCGCAACGTGTCAAGACGTAAGTCTATGACCAGTGCGTGTTGCCAGTGATGACATAAGGAACCGAAACGTGTTCGCTAACAATGGGCCTCATCAGAAGGCTTAAAGTCACCCAAAGGGCAATAGAGAGGGCAATGCTTGGAGTTTCCTTGCGTGATCGAATCAGGAATGATGATATCCGCAAGAGCACCAAGGTACCGATATAGCCCGAAGGATCACCAAACTGAAGTGGCAGTTGGCAGGGCACATTGCTTGCAGAACTGATGGTCGATGGGGCCGAAAAGTTCTGAAGTGGCGAGCGCGTACCGGAAGATGTAGTGTTGGAAGGTGGACCGATGACCTGGTGAGGGTCGCGGGTAGCCAATGGATGCGAGACGTACTGGACCGGTTGTTGTGGCAACACTTGGGGTAGGCCTATGACCAGCAGCAGACGTATTTGGGCTGAAATGATGATGATGATGATGACGATGCTTTTAGGTTCCTAGTTCCATAATATTAACTAAGGTGCACAGTAAACAAATAAATAGAGATTAAGCTGAAGAGTGAAAACACAGTCTTAAAAACGTTTAATTACCTTGTTTTTTATTATTTCACAACTTTTCTTGGGGGAAATACCTACATCAGATAAGCCAGTGCAATCATGATGCATTATTTGTTAATTATTATCTTTTAATTGTGCTAGCTGGATGGACTGATGACATTGAAAAAGGCATAGAAATACTCTGAATTCGGCGGTCAGTGTTCCTTTTGCGCCTCTATCCATTACACAAAAGCATATTAGGAGTCTTGGAATTTTAGTCAGTATAATCCAAAAAATATATAAAAAGTAAATAGTATAATATAATCCTTCGTTCTCCCCCGACGGAAGTGATGAGGATCCGAAGCCAAAGAGACAGGATTTGACAGCCGGAAAACCCCGAGTTGTGGCGAAACTTGGCGGCGATGTGTGCCCTGACTTCAGGTCATCCTAGATGTAGGTATTATCATCATACCAGCCGAAAGACGTCCACTGCTGGAGATAAGCCTCTCCTAAAGGGG
>NDFZ01004959.1:5817-22162 GCA_002192655.3 Mamestra configurata | reverse complement strand
ACTTCCACTGCTGGACAAAGGCCTCCTCGTAATCACTCCGCTTGGCAGGCGGGTTGGTGATCGCAGTGTAGCTGTTGCAATGCACAGAAGCACAGAGAAAGCTGCTGCCCATTCTCTGGTGAGTCCCTTAGTCGACAACCACGGGAAGTGATGGGAAGGTACCATTCTTTTTCGTCCGACACCATACGGAACATTAGTTATAGGTATATAGAGCTAATTGATTAAAGAATGTAGAAGGGGTCAATTTATATTTGTGTAATAGTTTTACAAATGACGCGGGTACCTAAGCGTTTGTATGAGTCACTTAGGACATTCGCCTCCTGATAATCTTAATAACATGGCCTTCGTTATTCGCGTATTTTGTCAGTGGAAAACTACCAGACGGTAATTGTTCTGCAGTTTATATAGGTTGTCTTTACCTATGAATTTGCCGTTTTATTAAACGGGCCGCTTTGAACTGTGATAACTACCAACGGTTTACCTTGGAATTTTATATCGCTTAATTTAGTCAGACTTATTTTGGAAAAAAAATAGTCAACTTTCTTTTCAGTAGATACTCAAATATATTATAATATTTTTATATTTTTATAAATAACGGCCTATTTCATCACCTATGATTAATTTCCCTTAATATTACTCGGAATTTTTTTAAATTCTGTTCATTTTTAAATGTAGAAACTATTTAGGAAGTATTTGAACATCGTGACAGGCAGGCACAAGTCTTAAAATTTATGTCATGTTATTCCTTTTTAGGTTTCCGTTGTCAACAACAGTCCCTTATAGTTTCTTCGTGTCCGTCTGTCTGTCTGTCCGTCCGCGGTTTAACTCAGTGACGCTTAGCGCTTGAAATTTGGTATGGGTATATATATGACGACGTCAGCGACGGCGGAGCGATAGGGTCGTCACCATCTTGGTTCGGTGGTAAAGGGTCCATTTCGTAGGTGGCGTTGAATAACACTAAGTGTAAATGTAACTACACTTTTATTTAAACAAAAAAACGAATAAACTAAATACTACAAAATTAATCTAACTAGGCAAACCGACAGTTTCGTTTTGGAGAAGTGTCTTGGTCCGTGTCCCGATGCGAAGTGCCCGTTCGACAATCCCTACTTTCCAAAACGACTCTGTCCACGTGCCGCCATTACTAAATAACGTCACGGCGTTTGCCCCACTACTACATTAATCAATTGAGAAACTTTTATTAAAACAATATTTTATTAATACATATATTAATCACGCCGACAAAGTGGTAAAATAAAATCTTGAAATACATTTTTTTATTCTTAATTAAGGTTTTTAATCGTTACTTACTCATTACACGACTGCCCAAAATATATGTTTGTAAGTTTCTTTATTACCTCATAGCTTCTAAACGGCATAACCGATTTCGATGTATGTGATATCGTTAGAACCGTTGCACTATCCCGGGTAACGTAGGCTATTGTAAATTATAAAAATAATAATAATAGGGTAGCAAAGGTTCATGAATAAAAACGGACAAAAAATATTTTTCATAAATATTTTACTACGTAGAGTATCATCGAACTAGACCGTGCTTAGTGCATTACAAAAATATACATCAGTAGTATTTTATATCCATTCATTATCGAATAATTTATTATCGTTTGTTTCAGAACTTGATTCCTTCTTAGTGACACAAAATAACATAATTCTAGATGGATATTGAATGAAAGGTATATTTCCTTTCCGTACTGGAAAAAATAATAATTTAAAAAATTAAAAACACGCCTGTTATGTCTAAAAATTAATAAAAAATTCAAAACAAGTATTGGACCCAAAAATTTAAAACTGAAAACACTTTTTTATTAGTAACTGGAACATTTCTTTAAAAAATGAAGTCCCCCGACTGCAATAAAAAAGTTGTTTTTCAGTTTTCAATTTTAGGGTCCAATGCTCTATTTTGTGCCTATTCAGTTTACTAGGAATGTCCTGAAATATCGCAATGTTTATAGGAAATATAGCTACATTCAGCGTGGCAGGCGCTAGTTAGGGTAAAACATTTTGTATTGTCCAGTGTCTAGCAGAATTATCCTTGTAGTGCATAATAATACATGCAATTACTGTGGTAATGATCGTGGCAAACATTAGTTTAACGTGTTTTGCCCGAGCGTGGCGATAGGCGCTATTTTTTATTTATTTATTCATTAAAATTTATGCAGTATCTAGTAAAAACATTGTACAAAGGCGGACTTAATGCCTCAGGCATTCCTACCTTCCATATTGAATATAAAATATACGTTTTTTTTTTAAGTATGGGAAATCATCAAATGAATTCTTCCGCTCTGGGTGTAGCGGAAGGGCGTGTCAGACTCTTACTGTCTAAAACCCATTCGTGTTCCTTCTAAAGCCCTTTGCGTTCAAGGGCAGCGGTGACTCTTTCGAACAAATTGCCGCAACCCTGGCAGGCTCTGGCCCTAGCGGGCCCCGTCTCCTATGCTGACATCTCTTTGAGGCGCGCGTGAAACACAAAGCGCTTGAAATATACGTTGCGACGTTATTTTCGTCGTTATTTACGTTACGTTACGTTACGTTATTTTGCTCATCATAATGTTTTAAAGGTAAATCAAAGCAAAAGTTATATCCAATCTTTCAGACTTTTGTCGGTAGAAACTAACCCATATACACTTATGGGTTTGTTATGGGCGGGTTATGATTTTTGAGGTAGGTATATTTTTTTTTTTGTGAGTGGCGTCTCTTAGTCCAACCTATAAGGTTATTGACTGCTTAACCGGGCTTGCCTGTGGTGGCCTTAATATAATATTAAATCCTCCAGCAATGCATAAAAAACAAAAACATAATCTCTGCGACTACACGCTAAGGGCACCCCCTGTGGGGTACGGGCCTCGGCTTAGGGCGTCGCTGGAGGGAGGACAGCTAGGGACGGGCTGGATCGAACTAGAATTATATTTTTGAGGTAAAGTAATGTTTGTATTGATGTATTTTCCACCGTTTCTCGGTACTGAGCTGATTTTGATGAAAGATCTTAGGTCGCCATCGATTTGTTATTAGGTATGCATATACGGTGAAACCTGGATAACTGGGACATTAAGGGACCTGCAAATTTGTCTTACTTAAAGAGGTATTCCACAGGGTCTCAGACATCTAGGTATAAATAAATATCTGTCTCATTTAAGGAGGGTTCCATTAATAGAGGTGTGAATAGAGGTTATTTATCTACAATAAAGTCCTAGTTAGAGAGGTAATAAATTGACGTTATCTCAGTTACACAGGTCATAGCTACCTACAAAATTCAAAGAAAATAATTCAGGTAGTCTTTAAAATATAATCTCAGTCTCAAATCACACTCGCCTCGCTGTCTCAATTATAAAGGTAATGTAATTATGTTGATAAAATCGAAAGAACTAATCCCAGATATGGAGGTTTATTTTGTTCCACTAGCAGAGGTAATTCAGTGCTAAAGTGTCGAGTCCTCAGCATCAGTTCCAGCTATGGAGGTTTCGAACTTATACAGGTCCCACTTAACCAAGTATTAGAGTACATAGTCCACATTGTAGTAAAAAAATCTTTTACAACTTTGCCGGCGTGATTTTGGTGAACCATGCCAAATTACAGCTTCGTAGCATCAATGGCTAAGTAAACCGCGGACGGACAAGATAGACGGACATGGCGAAACAATTAGGGTTCGTAGTTTTAATACAGAACCCTAAATATTTACATTGACGATTTTGGCTCTCTCAGTTTGCTCTACGAGTTTGCAATAACATATACACTATTTACTTGAATAAGCTTTTAGTGTATATGTAAAAATTGCTGTGTCCTTACAGAGTCTACAACGGCTCTCAGCTTTAATAAGCCTTGGAAACATCTTGTTTATACCTTGTGGAGCGCGAATAAATGAATAAGTATGAATACATTTCGCATTCAATCATCTTCTCACTAAATTGCTCTTCCAAATCTTACAGGCACCGGCAAGTACCAGGTCCTGCACAATATGCTGATGCTGGCCACACTGCTGGCCGCGATCTTGGAGATGATTGGCATCGCCTTCGTGTTGCCTGCTGCAGCTTGCGACCTTGACATACCCGATAATCTGAAGGGGATTATAACTTCATTGCCTAATATAGGTAAGTCTAAGTAAGAAATCTTTGTCCCTTGATCACAACAAAGCATGTAGCGTCCGTTTGTTTGTCTACTCTGACAGATTAGCGAACTGTCACAGAAAATTTAAAGTTACACATGTTGACGCGATGTACACCGACCGGGCTGCAGCCGCGCAGGCACAATTCATTGCTCTGTACACTACTCTACAACAACTTACTAAATTATCATAGCAATATTTCACAGCAAAATTCTTTGCTATTATCGCACTCACTGATTCCAGGAAGTTTCTTACAAGCAATATATTAGAAATATTATTATTATGCATCGCATATTTCAATGGGTGACGCGGCTTCCAACTTCAAGCCAGTTCTCATTTCTCATTCTCTTTTCGCAAGATTTTTTTTTTTACTATTGACTGATAGGCACGCGTTTGACCACTATCTCATCTGATGGTAAGCGATGATGTGGTTGAAGATGGAGTACGCTAACCTAGAAGTAACCTATTCACTCCTGGCTTAAGGACTCCCAGGTTGTAGCTATCAGGAAGCACAGACTCTGGCAGGGAATTCCACTCCTTAGCTGTACGCACAATGAAGTTATAGACCTTTACAATTACGATGGTAAAGCCCAGGAAGAAATGAGTTTATTTTTTATTACCTGTCTACATACGAATATAAATTGAACTCTGGGTTATTAAGGAGAGTTTGGCAGTGGTATCATCACATCGCTAATGTTTTCCAATTACCTATTTGTTATGATTGTTTAAGTATTTCGTGTACCTATTTATCTTGTTAGTTTGAGTATTTATTATATATTTATATTGTATGTATAGTTTATATATTCGTTTTATTTATTTAAATGTTTGTATGTATTAATTAAATATCAATCGCTTTTTATTCACCATATTGCACCTACCACCATTCTCTGCATCACCCAAAGGTTGACTGGTAGAGAATGCCTATGGCATTAAGTCCGCCTCTGTACATTTGTGTGCGTAAAATAAATAAATATTCTGTCTGTGTCCAATATGTTGTAATATGTTTTCTAATCTATTCTATACTAACCATTATGATTACAATTCCAGGTATTATTCTAACAGCACCATTCTGGGGCCGTGCGTCAGACTCCCTGGGCAGGAAGCCGGTCCTGCTCGGCTCCCTGGCAGCTTCAGGCGTGATGGCCTTCACGGCAGCCTTCATGCCCTCGCTGGTCACCTTCGCGGTTTTCAAGTTCGCGTGCTCTCTGTTGTAAGTAGCCTGGTGAAGTTTATTGGTTTTAATGGGGAGGCTTGGCGTATCGTTGCTAAGAAATAAAGACTGGAGTGGCAATTTTGAGGAAGGATAATAAGTGATCGGACCAAATATAATATTACGGACTAATAGTCATTTGGCTCTGAAAGACGAAGAATCGAAATTAATACAATTATAGAAATAAATATTTTTAATTGACACACAAAGATATTTTAAGCCATGACTTCTGAGCTAGGTAAAAACATGTGTTAAACTAAAAATAGGAATCCATGCTTATATAATAAACCTGAAGAGTTTGTTTGTTTGTTTGCGCTAATCTCTGGAACTGCCAGTCGGATTTGGTTGTTTTTATTTGTAAATGATACCTACATTCATGAGGAAGGCTATAATACTATACGGGAATGGGGATAAAACAAGATATATTATGCGTACGAAGTCGCGGGCAAAGCTAGTTGAAGAAAAATGTTTAACCGAAAACCTTTAAAACAAAGAAGTCTTGCATACTAGTCATTTGAAGAGGAAGCTAAAAAAGCCTAAAAATCTAGTTTAATTAAGAGTCCTATATTCGTTGAGCATTAATTTATTTATTTTGCGTTAATTATCTTATTATTAAGCTAGAGCCGTTTGATATCTGAAAGTAGATCCTTTGCACATGCCCTTTCACCATCATGTTAACCATTCCAGTTTATCGAGCCCGTCGTCCCTAGGCTACGCGTACGTGTCGGAGATGCTCCCGCGCAGACGACGAGACTTCGCCGTGCTCGTCACCAACGGGCTCATCAATCTACTTACCTTCTCTAGTCCTGGTGAGTTGATGATTGTTGGTGATGCACGAAAATTCCAAATCAAAACATTTATTGAAACAAATGTTTTGAGTTCTTGTACATTTACTGATAAAAATGTTGAGTTCTGAAACATTTATTGAAATAAATGTTTTGAGTTCTTGAACATTTATTGAGATGAATGTTTTGAGTTCTTGAACATTTATTGAAATAAATGTTTTGAGTTCTTGAACATTTATTGAAATAAATGTTTTGACCTATTAACGCGCTGCCGAGGCCGGCTTGAAAGAGGTGGCGAGACGACCTAGACGCCTATTGCTAGGGACTGAGTTGGCTCAGGAAAAGAATACCTGAAAGGATTTGGAGGAGGGCCAGCAGCGGGAAAGTAAAGGACTATTGAACTGTCAAGGACTCGGTCAGTCACAACAATGAAGTTCACCAAATAACAAAATCTACCTTCTCTTAACTTCCAGGTTTAGCCTGGCTCATCCTCTCCTACGACTGGCAGTACCCATTCGGAGCCATAAACATGCGACCCTGGCGGCTGCTGACAGCCGTGTATGCCCTGCCTCTACTCCTGGCGGCGGTGGCCATGATCTGGGCTGACGAGAGCCCCAAGTTCCTGATGACCAGGGGCAAGGATAAGGAGGCTCTCGCTGTCGTGAGGAAGATCTATGCTGTGAACACGGGGTTACATCAGGATAGTTTTTGCGTGAGTATTTTTTTTACCCCCCTTTATTTTCAAACGATATAATCAATAAACATTTATTTTCGCCAAGATTTTGAATTGAAACTCAGGTTTTTTTTTACGATTGATAGGCACGTTAATTGAGGAGTACCGTTACCGTTAATGGGTTTTGGAAGTCTGGTAGGCAGCCACTCCACGTAAAATACTGGTATTCAGCTGAATCCGGTTTGACTGGAAGCCGACCACAATATAATTGGGAAAAGGCTAGGCAGATGATGATGAGGCGCGTTTGACCACTATCTCATCTGATGCGATGATGTAGTTGAAGATGGAGCACTCTAGCCTAGAAGTAACTTATTCACTCTTGACTTAAAGACTCCCAGGTTGTAGCAGAATGATGATTCATCTAAAGCTATAACTACGTTTTCTTGTCGATATCAATCAGAATCACGAGCATATAACGACATTTAGCTTTGTCTTGATCCTTATCCTTTACTACAGAATATGCTACATAGCAAAATTTTGGCTTCGTCAACTGAGATGTCATTTTTTTTTTTTTTTTTTTTTTTTTTTNATAATATCTTGGGACAACTCACACACGGTCATCCGATCCCAAACTAGGTAGAGCCTGTGCTATGGCAACCAGACAACTGATAAACATACTTATATATTTCTAAATACATACATATTATAGACAAATTACACCCAGACACAGAACAAATGTTCATGCTCATCACACAAAGATTTGTCCTGGGTGGGAATCGAACCCACGACCTCCGGTTTAGCAGTCAGGGTCACTAACCACTCGACCAACAGGCCAGTCAACCAGTCATTACTCTGACATAGGGGCTACCCACAGGCTGTAGCGGTCTCTTACCATCTGCCGGTCTATTAGTAGTGTTTTATATAATAACTAGCTTTTGCATGTGACTTCGTACGCGCATAGCCCGTTTTCCCCGTTCCCGTAGGAATTTCGGGAAATCCTCTCTTCGTGCTCCTACACTCCCCAAGAAATCCGCTTGCCAAACTTCAGCTTTGTACGACCAGTACAAAGCTGAAACCATGGCCTAATTGGGACAGACGTTTTGACTTTGACTTTGAGTAGTTTCGGCTGTGCGTTATCAGTCATTCAGTAATGGGAGAATTTTATATATTAGGATAAAAATTTTAAAAATGTAATTAGTGTGTTTCAGAGAGTCAACCTCTCTGCACGTGTTAGTAAACACTGTTAGTATAAAGAGAAATTGAAATAAAATAAATACTACTGGCTGTTTAAGTCAACAATCATGGCCAATAAAACGTCAGTTGGCTAGAGCTCCTTGATGCCCGAACCGCCTTCGTCACAGCATATCACTTTTTAAGAGAATCTTCCTACTTTCGCAAACTAAAACAACAACAGTTTCATTATCTTTAATAACAAACATTACAGGTAAAATCACTAAAGACACCATGCGACATCACGGACTCGGAACAGCGCGGCTCAGGAGTTGCGCTGGCGCCCAAGTCGAAATCGGAGTCAGCGTTCGCGCTGCTGCGGCCCCCGCACCTCAAGTGGTTCGCGCTCACCGGCTTACTCATGTTCGGGCTGTTCTCTTTGTAAGTAATCTTATATATATTTTTTTTTTTTTTTTTTTTTTTTTTTTTTTTNTTTTTTTTTTTTTTTTTTTTTTTCTGCTATGCTGCAGCAGCAGTCACATGGTTTTATACACACAGACCGTAATATCTAATATGATTTTAACAATAGGATTAATTTTGGTACAGTCATTACACGAAGGGGTGTTTTATAGGAGTGATTGGTAATTTAGTGAGTTCCTTCAAAAGGAAATTATTAAGATTTCTCGAAACCCAATTGGTCCTAAATTAACTTTAAGACCAAATTGGTCTATTTTCGAGTTATCACACAAACCATAATGAAATCGTCATTTGAAGGATTGCACTCAATTACCAATCACCCCGTATAACGATGGTCATCAAGAGAGCAATTCATATTCTGCATGTATAAGATTCCACCTTTATTTCCAAAGAAAAGTTAAATAGGTTCTCAGCTACCTACAGAGGGTACCTTTGATGATCTATCGCAGAGCCGAATTACTTGAATCGTCTCTTCAAGAGACGATTGCTACTTCCTAGTAGAAATCCTTTGTTTTTTAATTATTGTAGTCTTGGTTGATGTCCCTTTTAGGTAACAGTATTAAAAAATAACAAAATTATTTTTTCAGCTTGAACGGCCTCTTCCTCTTCGCCCCAGACACGATCAACAGGGTGATGAACAGTGAGGAGACCAGCGGGACTGTCTGCGAACTCATCGGCCAATCTGATAACTCTGTAAGTCAAAGTCTCAAATTATCCAACAAAAGTGTGAACATCACAGCGCCTCAGCTGCAGTTGCCTCCTCCCATTATATTGGGATCGGCCTCCAGTCTTACCTAGATGCAGTAGAGTACCAGTTCTTCACACTATACGACTGCCTATCTGTTCTCTACAACCAAGTAACTGGATAATACGATATGTCTTCGCAAGAATCGTGTCAGATTTTCTGGCTTCTGACTATCCGTAGCGAATTTCACTGAACTTCAAATGACAGCAGGGACCAACGGCTTAAAGTGCTTTCGGCTTAGCCTCGAAGTTGTACCCGTGAGGCTGTTATTACTTGTAGATTGTCTAGTCTGCTACTTGAATTATTTTTGTAGAAAAACCTCAATAAACTCCTATCCTTTTTTTTAAGAATGGGAAGTTATCAAATGACTTATTGACTAAAACCCATCCGTGTTGCTCTTAAAGCCCTTTGGGTTCCAGAGCCGCAGTGACACTTTGGAACAGATTCCGTAACCAATAAAATCTATCCTAACTTATCAATCGATGACCCTAGAACCCCAGTGCTTAACAGTCACTCACTCATGAGGCAGTTCACGCCCGATGACTCTACCACTCCCCTCCAAAAGAGTCGCAAAGAGACCAGCACTCTTCGCAAGCCACGCCTTCCGCCCTCGCCGCCGAGGCCCGCCGCGACGTCCCCGTCAATATCCGCCCCGACCCTTGCTCGAGCCAGCCCGCGCCGCTGAGCCTGTCTTAAAATCGTCCCATAATAATAATTCTAGTTCGATCCAGCCCGTCCCTAGCTGTCCCCACCCAGCGACGCCCTAAGCCGAGGCCCGTATCCCACAGGGGGTGCCCTTAGCGTGTAGTCGCTTAGTTTGTAAGTTTTAGCATTTAATATTTATATTAAGGCCGCCACAGGCAAGTCCAGTCAAGCAGTCGACAACCTCAGGTTGGAGTGCGGGACGCAACACAAAAAAAAAAAATATAAGGCAGAGAAACAAACTACAACTTCGCATTCATTACTTTAGGAAGTTTACTTTCGCAGATAGTCGGTGTAATCCCGACAAGTGACTTATCACGTGAATTTATTAACATTATCTATAAGATATTAATTAATAACTTTATGGTTTATGGTATTAGATCTAAATATTAGCTCTACGTGAGGGGTCAGGGTTTTATTGCATAAAGATTTGGTGGCAACGTGAAAGTTTAGTGAAAATAAAACGTGATACGAAGTGAATCAACATTTACAGCAATCAACATTATCTATATAGTATAGATATTATTTCAAATGTAGACTTTGCACTCATCAGTAAAACAGACATAGGTTTCTTGGTTTTGTCAGACGCGGGGAAAGGTTGATGTCAATTGAGTTTAAGTCCAGGGACGAAGACAGCTATTTTATTAGTAATCATCATCATCAGCACTCCAAAATGCCAGCCTTTTCAGCTTCCAATGCTTTGAGAAAACTTTAGTATCGCTCTTTTTTTTTAAGAATAGGAAATCATCAAATGACTTCTTCCACTCTGGGTGGAGCGGAAGGGCGTGTCAAACTCTTACTAACTTAAACCCATCCGTGTTCCTTCTAAAGCCCTTTGCGTTCTAGGGCCGCGGTGACTCATTCGAACAAATTCCGCAACCCTGGCAGGCTCTGGCCCTAGCGTGCCCCGTCTTCTATGCTGACATCTCTTTGAGGCACGCGTGAAACATAACGCGCCATCGACCCGGGCCTGGTGGTGATCGGACAGCGAGCCACCCAACGCTCGCCGTCCGCAGGCCCGCGCCTACGGCGGCTGGGGATCGCCCTGCGACTCCCGACGCCCGGGGCGTCTTCTCCTGTAGCGGCGGTTGGGGCGAAGGCCTTGCCTTTCCCTCGCGCAACCCACCTCCTCCTTCGCTAGCATTACTGCTTCGCAGAAGGAGGTGACCGCTTCCCAAGCCTCGATCTTACACTCAACATTTGAGAAAACTTAAGTATGCTCTTACACTCCGCACTGATACTCAGGGAACTGTGATGCCCCAGTTGTAGCAGTTCCAGATTACGTATCGTAGGTCGTGAATTCGAACCTAGAAAGGCACATTAGACACTATGCGCTATGTGCCATTAATAGAGATGTTGCCTGGGTTAAAAAAATATGATTCTATTCAGTCCGTCAGTTAGATTATCGAAAAATATTTTTTCTTTTATTTTATCAAATCGATCAAAAAATACGAAGAAAAAACGCATCAAAGATGTAAGTACAAGTGATCTACAAGTGGGGGCTTGTAACGTCCAGTAAAAAAAGTGAAAATTAAGACAGATAGATTAAGACAGACAGATAAGAAACAGACAGATGTGTTGCTGGGGAGTTTGTTGCGCCACTTTTTCTTCACAGCTAAAACACTAGGAAGTGGTGACGGGCGGGCGTTTTGGGGGACTGTCTTTATGTAGAACTTTGACGTTCAAAAAGTGCGGGCACTCAGCCTAATTTGAATAAATGACTTTTTAATTTTTTTTTTTTTTTTAATTTTAAGAGAAAGCTAAAGCGTTCGGTTATGATGACGGGAGTTCCATGATTTTTGTTCACCCAAAGCGTTTGGTGACGATGACGCGAGTTCCATGATTTTTGTTCACCCAAAAGATGCTCAACGCGCCTAAAGAAGTTTTCACTTTAAAAAAAAAAGCCCATAGAAGCTCACCAATCTCCTCTGTTCCAGACTTCAACTGAATGCCTGGACTCGATCTCCCACAACACGTTCTACATCATGGTGGTGACGACCATCGTGTACGGCGTGCTGGTCACCGCCGGCAGCATGAGTCCGCTCTCTAAGAAGACCCTGCTCGTCTCCATGTTCATCGTCGTTGGAATCGGCTGTCTTATCGCTGGGCTGTCTACTAACAGGTATGTTGATAAAATTGGTATTGCCTTTCTGAAGAGGACTACATCCTGGTGGTTGATTTAAGACATAGTTAAATTATTCCTATCCGTTCAGGAGTTTCACTCTTCATCTCCAGAGACCATCACCATGTTTGAACTTGAAGACATTCCCATTAAAATAAAAAACTCTGTTCATGAAAACGAAGCGATGGCTGTAAATACATTAAAATAATACATACAGATGAATACAAAACCTCCTCCTTTTTTAGTGTTCCGTACCAGAAGCGTAACCATATTATCATGCCTCCACTGTCCGTCCGTCTATCTATCAGCGGGCTGTATCTCAAGAACCGTAATAGGTAGACAATTGAAATTTTCAGTGTGTATTTCTATTGCCGATGGTAAAAATTAAATTAAAAATTTAAGGGACCCTTCGGGTGAGAGTCCGACTCGCACTTGGCCGGTTTTTGAAGTCGGTTACAAATTTAAAGTAATTGGAACATAATGTACCTAGATGCCGTAAATCGGATTGATGAGAGAGGCGTAGCTAATGTAGCAGTATCTACAGTAGGTAGCTAAACAATCCGATTTGTGGCTGGCACTATTAGCTTGAATTGCCTCCTATAACAAACACAAGGTTATATATGAACTTTAACAACCAAAAACAAATTTTGCAGTAAAATTTGCAGCTCTAAGGTAGTTGGCCCATCGGTGAAATGAGGGACCTGACACAGTATACCTACGAACCAAAATCAAGGTGACCGCCCTGGCTTCGCGCGGGTACCAGAGCATTAAGTTCCCAGTCTTTAGAATTTTACCGACATCTTCAATAAACATTATTATATTCCAGGCAATTTACACAAAACTTCACTCCGTCCATTGGCGAAAATCGTATGAAAATCCAATCAGTAGCTTTTAACTTTATTGCGTACGGACAGAAAGACGCGGCGGGGGCCTTTAGCGTGTTACAAAATGTAGCGATAGTAATATGTAGTGATAGTAATATACATACTTTATTACCTATATCATTGCCATGTGAGGATTAAAAACGTGTTTATTTTTAAAAGCATAATAATATATTTGGGGATTACCAGTATGACGTCACAGCGAGATATGCGCCGGCGCAATGCGACGTCATGTGATGTGACACAATATTAGTTACTACGGATAAGTAATCAGTAAGTAGCTAGTCAGTGAAATGACTGTAATCGAAAGTAATTAGCTTTATATTAAAACTCGTGAGTCATACATGCTAGGTAAAATTATGGATATTCAGGAAAACATTCAGATATTCAGATAAACATCTAAACATTAAATCCTTTTACAAACTAACTTCTAATTATAAACAAATGTTTCGATCAATCAATGATTTACGCTATAGAAGGTATGCGGAACAGAAAGTAAAGTCCCGCATACCGCCACTGAAATAGGATCCTCCGACCAGACGGTTGTTGTGTCTGGTAGGCAACCGCCGGATAGTTGATATTCGGACTGTTGTATATGTTTAAATCGCACGGAGAACTTTGCTTGCGCGATGCAGGATTTCGTTGGTAGTTCGTCGCTGGCATGATAGATGGCGTTGCGGTTCTTTTTGTTGCCGTACAAATTTTAATTCTTAGTTTTTCATGTGGCGGCATTGATGCCGCTACAACGCCTCAACATCTGAATGAATTTAGTATAAACTTGGTCCAGTCAACAAAGCTATTTAGTATACAGGCAAAAATATATATTTTTTCCACAGCACTGCCAATATTTATTTTAGTCACTATACGTTTAGTTCACAATACTTTTGAATGAATGGTTGTGTAGTCATAGTTTTTATATTGTCAAAGACTTCTTTGACAATAACTGTTAAATATGCTTGTTAAAAATTTGCATGCTTATCACTGCAAAAACACGTCAGCTCCAGTTATTCTTTTGAATTCTATCATCTCTAATACGATTTTTTAAGCAAATAAATATTATTCTTATTCTTAAGCCTATGGCACATACTTTTGAGTGTGGTGGACAAAAAATGTCTACTCAGCACACTCACAACATTGTTTAAAAGTAGTTGCAAGTTAGCTGCCTGCATACCAAATAGCTTTGTTGACTGTATACCTACCGACAGACCATGCCCTGGATTAGAACTCCTACGATACTTCTTATTACGGTAGTTCGATTTGACGATGTCCAATTGGAATCAGTACCGACTTTCACGCGGGTGAACCAGTTGGTATTAGATCTGGGTATATAGATCTCAAAGGTCGGAAAACACTATCATACTCGTGTATGTGACTGATAATGTTTACTTCTTTACCGTTTTATTGCCTATCGTCACGTGAGGGCAGGCTCAATTCCTTAGATCGATAAGAAGTCCAAAGGTCCGTCTGCTCAATACTCTTGGAAGTATACCGAGAACGGGAACAGGCTAAGAGAATAAAGACAAGATTTGGAATATAAAACCTTAAAAAAATATGCACAGTTTAGTGTAAGATAATACAGACACTATTGCCCCATTAAAATCCCCATTTAAAAAAAAAGTCATGAGTCTCAGGTATTCACAAATTCAAAGGTCATTCATTCAAATTAGGCTGAGCATCAGCTTACTTTGTTTGAAGATAAAAAAAAACGAATTTTGAACCCAAAGACGCTCGCCCGTTACTACTTCCCAGCTATAAATAATTATAACTGGGACGATGAAATGGCGCTAAAAACTTCCCAGTAATAGGACATCTGTATGTCAAGCTAGAAAAACTTGAATTTAAACATTAATCACACATTTTTACAGCACAGGAAAATAATATTGAATCGGGCCTTCTATCTAAACACACCTTACCCTTAGCTTACCCATAATAAATGATTGTTTACCTTTACCCACAGAATCTTGGCTGGAATAGCAATGTCCTCCCTCCAGCTGACAGCTCTGGGCATTGGCCCTCTCACTGCATACGTCGTGCAACTGTTCCCCACGTCGTTGAGGTAAGATATGTTCTATTCAACCCAGTTACTAGCAGTCCCTGACCTAGGCTGCGTTTCCACCTGCAAGCAACTCGTCCGCAAGTACCATTGCGACGCACGATCAACCGATTGATCACATTATATCTCGGTAGCCCGCAATAAAAATTGTTCTGTATGGTGTCGGACGTAAAAGAATAGCACCATCCCATCACTTCCCGTGGGTGTCGTAAGAGGCGACTAAGGGACTCATCAGAGAATGGGTAGCAGCATTCTCTCTCATTGAGACTGACTGACTGACTGCTGAATACTGTTGTATAGTTGTATGCTGTGTTGGTCCTGCGCCAGATCTCTCTGCACCTGTGTTTGCGCACACACTTGTGCACTATAATATGTCACGCACGGCTAGTCTCGGTTGAGATTGGCCGCCATGGCCGAAATCGGTCAGGAGGACTACATAGTTCTACACTGCGATCGCCAACCCGGACTGCGGAGGCCTATGTCCAGCAGTGCACGTATTTCGGCTGATATGATGACGATGATGAGCCCGCAATGTTAATGAACAGTCGAATGTGGGGCTACTAACACATTCCTGATTTTCTGCATCACCTCATAATGGGAATCGCCTTTAAGATGCTAACCTTTGAAAGTGACTGGGATCAAGGACGATATTCTTCGTTGGTAGGAAAGTGTGTTGTCACCTACTTACAATAAGTATTTCTTTTCTCTTCCGGTTGCATGAATTGAATAAGAAATCGCGTTCTAGATGTTCCCATTTGCGCAATGCGTATAGCATTTGTGAAAAAATTAAAATCTGTTATTTATTTATTATATACTTTATTGTACACCAAAAATAACATAAAAAGAAAACTACAAACTAAAACATAATATGTACAATGGGCGGCCTTATCGCATTCCGCGATCTCTTCCAGGCAACCTGGAATGGACAGTAATTGCCTGGACATAAAATGGGGCTATCATCGGCGCAACTACTTTACTACTTTAAATATAATAAACACGCAGATAAATACATATTCTTAACAATAGATATTTACATATTTACTAAATATATACGCATTCAATAAATGACGAACATCGATATTAGCCCGGTCAATTTAAACATTCGAAGGTGCATAAAGTCCCAACAAGCTGAAAATCAGTAAAATTGTTCAGAACATAATTATAAATAAAATTTAAAAGTTCCCCATCATTCCCGTGTATGGAAAATTTTTTATTCGAGGTCAAAGCTCAAAAAAATGAGTTTTTCGCGATTTTCAGCAAAAAGGTAAGTTTTATCACTAAAGTATACTAGACAAAAATTGTAAATCTTAAAATTATCTATAAAAATGCATAGATACTTTTTTTCTACGAGCCACCGCTTTTGAGATATAACGATTCAAAAAGTTGTAAGTTTTTTTTTTTTTTTTT
>NDFZ01004958.1:173868-225632 GCA_002192655.3 Mamestra configurata | reverse complement strand
GAGGTCCTGGCACGAGGGCAGCTTGCGGGACAGCGTCTGGCGGAAGGTCTCGGCGCTGAACACGTGGATGTAGCCGTTCAGAGTGAGGGCGGCTATCTCACGCCAGCGCTGGTTGAACGTCAGCGCGCGGACTTTCTGACCTAGGGACAAAGTCAAAGCATTTATTTCAACAGAGTAGATGACTAAAAAATCAAAGCAGTCTGTTACATAGGTTTACGGAAAATACTGGACACGTACTTATTTTATCTTTTTTTTACGTAAACAAAAAATGAAGACAAAGCAGTGCGTTGAAAACTCGTGTGACGTCACATTTGAGTACACTTTTTACCTAAACGTGACGTCAAAAGACCCCACTCCTAATCTTTGATGCGTTTTATCTTCGTCAGGTTTAATTGATTTAATGAAGTAAAAATACGTGTCTAAGCTTGTACGTTCCAAAGCGTAGATCTCTATGGAGAAGAACGTGCAAGAAACTCCACGGACACTCTTTTAAATCAATAAATTGTTACAAAGTTGTGGTTACATATATACAGGTTCTTGAAGATATTTACTGGTCGTATCTTGCTAGCTACGCTGGTCTGTCATATCTAAAAATACCGCAGTAAAAAACATTGTAAAATTCAATCACAAACATGGAATCGTGCAGTATCGTCTGACGTTTTATAAGTGCCCCTGGAGGCCTATGTGAAATAAGATGTATGAAATTTGAATTTAAGCACAGAGTATCAGTAAGCTAACCTAAAAATATACCTACCGATATTTTTTTAATAATTTAAAGTTTAACAGCCTCAAACCTGTATGGCTAAAGTAAAATATAATATTTTTTCTGGCTCATCGCCCGAATACGCGATTGTCGCGTCCATAAGGATGGCAACACCGGAAAGCGCCTTTTGACGACTACCCATTCTCGTTTGAGATACAAATGAACGCTTTGATTTTGGACGAAGCCTTATTTATGGTCCAGAGAGCTTACTCTTCAATGCTTCTTTCAGACACGTAACTAAAATTGCTCTTACGAAGTGGTTTAAGATTTTTTTTGGAGGAAACATGAACACAACCATCCCTCGTATGTTTTTAACATTTTATTAGCGCATTTTTTTTATATAAGTATGTTCTTAATTACGGTAGCATTAATTGATCTAAAGAGAAAATTATTTTTACGATGAAAATACCTGAGCGACACTCCTTGACGCACACAGGAGACACATAGTGATGCATGGTTTGCGTGGGAGGAGCCGCAGGAGCCCTCCATAGCGCCAGCTTGGAGTCCCGAGACCCAGTCACTACGAACTCGTCGTCTAGCCAGCACATGTCAAGGATCTGTACAATACAATTCCTTATTGATGATGAAACAAAATAATGCACGGCTGAGGCCGCGTTCCCACTATGTTGTGACGACAGATTATCGTGTCGTTTAAAGCGTCGTGGCTTGTGTATTTAAATAGAGGTGTTCTCATGTAGGACGACGCGATTAACCGTCGTCCACGACTTTTTGCATACAAAATGTATGTAACAGTCGTCCAATGATAAAATCGTCACGACATAGTGGGAACGCGCCCTGTGGGATTGAGAGAAGATTGAAGAAAGAAGTTACAATTACGGCCAAATTCGATCATAGGTGTATCGGTTCTAAGAAGCGGATTTCATGATATCTCGTGTGATTTCATCTCGTTCAGTCATTTTGAAGAGCTTGCTAAATAGTAAACATGCCGCAGCCAACTAGTTTTTCAGCCGTTTCATCAAAAGCCTAGCCTCTTCATTAATCTGCGGCATAAGTGACATTAAACGATATTGGACCAAAGATGTCACTAGGTCGCTGAAAAATCGGCGCAGTTAAATGAAAAGGCAATCAATTAAACGGCTGATTTAACTATTTGGCTGCAACACATACATTTAAATATATAATCTAACCCAAAACACAAAATAAAAGATGGCAAACTAAAAACAACCTCCTTTTGTAACCCGATATGAAAAGGTTCATATTCAAGTATAAAAATGAAAACATGACTTACCCAGTCTTTATGCGCCTCGCCCACGCACACGGGGTCTAGTGTGGGGAGGCTGTATATCGCGAGCTCGCACGAGTTGCGCGCGCCTGTCGCTAGTAACGTTCTGCAACGGTAATACGTGAAATGTTTTACTTTTGTACATCTACCGAAATGTAGCCAAAACTGAAACCATTTATTTACATGAAGACTATATAAATCAATAAGAAATGGTAAAATTAGTAATTAATTATGTAAAAACCCAAACAAAAAAAGATACAGAAGTTGAAAAAAATTGCCAGTTATATAGATGCTGTCGAACATAGAAAAAACGAGCGAGTCTTACAGTAGTATCTCACCTTGGTAAAAAGCAACATTAACATTAAAAGTACCAACTGACAGCCAACTAGACCACTGCGCGCGCTCATTGGTCAAATCAAATAGCGCGCACTTCCTCGGCTTTCTGTTACACACTTCCGTCCCATTTTACGAAATCACTCCCACTGATTGCAGGAAAGAATGTTACACATGAAAAAATGTAGTGACACAAAAAAAAACTAATTGGTATTGGTAATTGGCAGTGACCTGGAGGGGTTGATCTGCAGCGCGTGGATGCCAGTCTGGTGGTCGGCGCCGGCCCACGGCGCGCGCGGCCGCAGCGTGGGGATGGCGTCCAGCGTGCGCCGCCGCACGTCGTACACCATCAGCTAACGACAAACATGTCATACATTAGAACCTTTGTGCACAGTTCCAGGTACCTCAGAGCATAGGCACTCCCGCAGCAAGGTGAGCGCACTGCGAAGTATTCCACCGTCATATCTAAAGTCAAAACGTTTATTTCAATTAGGCCATTAAACGGCACTTTTGAACGTCATCGTTTACAGTTCAGTAAAATAATAATGTAACATTAATAAAGTGACTCTACTGTCCATTCGGAAAGGTAGATTCTTATGGAGAAGAACGGACAAGAAACTCCATAGTTACTCTTTTCAAGTAATGATTTTACAAAATTTGGTATACAAAAATTTATTTAATATAATGTGGGGATGCACCCAGAGTATGCTACATATAAGAACAAAGTATCACCAGCAGAGGTAAACTTATTATTATCAAGAGATATGACGACCATATTTCATGGAATTTATCTGTCTCTGGATTATCGTAGCTGGCATGTTATCCATAAGACAGTTTCTATGAAAAAAGGTTGGCGCATTGCGATGTCTGCGGGAAGTAGTGACCAAATTGTTATGGTAAAGATCAGAAGAGCACAGATGTGGACTTGTAAAGGCGGAACTAACACTGTTCATGTTGCCAAGGTTGATGATTATGCACTAGTGTTACAACTGTCCCCTGTTACAACGTTACCTTGTTACATTTAGTGCCGAAAACGACTTGTCTGTCGGAGAGCCACTGGGAACAGAACACTTTGTTCATGTTGCCAAGGTTGATGGGGGTCTCCCGGAACATGTCGTGAGTGAGCATGTGTTTGGTGGCGTACGATGGTTCCACTGAGCGAGGCTGGAATGAAAAAGGAGGGCTGAGTTATTATACCAGGGCCATAATGTAGTCTATTGAGAACAGGAATATATATAAAGATTTGGTTTTAGTGTAAACGCACATACCGAAATACGAACAAAACGTTTCGTGAATACTTTCTTTGTGTGTACAGCTCAGGAGTAAAATTCCTAAATGGATTCTATGCTTCCTGATAGCTACTAACTACAGGTCCTAAAGTTAATAGTGAATAGGTTTTTGAAGTGCCTATATTTGTAAGGTCTATTTATTTATTTTACAATTTATGTACGCACAGAGAAAGTATCAGATCCTTCGAAAGGAAAAAAATAAATGTGGACAATAGTGTGTAAGAAAGAACAAGAAAAGGGGTATGGGAAGCCTTAAACATTAAATAAACCTATATAAATAGGTCGTAAATACCCTCCTTGCTTATGTTCTATCTTGGATTGAATTGCTTCTAGAAAGTTATGTTTTTTCCTTTCTTTACTGATATCTATAATGATAAAAATGCTTGGTCTGTTAAGTTTCGTTATAAAGAGGTTACTCCGTATTTAGATTAATTAGTATAATGCTTGGACTAGAAACCTAACTGTTTTACTGTACCATAATCTGACACTTATTGCAATTTCGGTGTGTTCAACATGTAAAATTATATAGATAGTCATATCTTTATCCTTCATTATTAACAGGAAGTATTATCTAAAATATGTGAGTCATAAATTAGGTTTTTTTTTGCCTAAAAGGAAATTTAATTGCTATTTTGGATATTTGTCAAATATGTTTCTTTCACCCGTAAATTATTGGTTTCCTAAATGCCTATATATAACCCATATAAAACGTTTCTGGAATCTTAGTATCACACATGAGCATTTTTTTTTTTTGTTTTTGTTTTAACTAACTTATAAAATTATTTTCTCTGGAAATACTGATACAATTGGATACTTCTTTTACTGAAAAAAAAATAATTAGTCCGTCAGATATTTTCCAAAAAATATTGGACTCGTATTTTTCTTACTTCAACGTTATATGCGCTTTATCAATTCTTCAAATGGCAAAAAATACGAGTCCAATATATTTTGAAAATCTAATGGACTGACTATAATTTTCATCTCGTGAAATACCCTCTTGCGAAAATTCTATAATAGAAGGCTACACTACCAATGAGTTTTATAGGTCCATAAAAACTTGGTTTTCAATGCAATTATGCACTTATTAGGGCACTTTAGGGTACTTATAAAACATCTGTTTAAGAAGAAACCACTATGTTATTTAAATTTTAGATAGTTGGCGTTGCCGTCGAGATAGATCGCGCTATGGTGTCGTTACAAGCTTTTAATGGATTAATTTACATTTTCCATAGTAAAAAACAGCTTACAATAACAAAGTTCAAGTTGGTGTCTACATTTTGTTAGTATCGCTTTCATTCCTAAAACGCCAAACCAATTTCGATGAATTTTGGTACAGAGATAGATGGGATCCTGGAGAGGGTTATAGGTTACTCTAACACGAGAGAAGCCGCGGGCAAAAGTTAGTAAGCGCATAAAGAGGCGCAGTCCAGCCATGGGAGCAAAACTACGAAAGTAAAGCTAGTTTAATGACTAGCTGTACAACTTCTTTGCATCACTATTGCAACATTTTTCTTTGATGCTCTGCTCCTATTGGTTGTAGCATGATGTTTGATAGCCTAAAGCCTTCCTCGATAAATGATCTATCCAAAACTAAAAGAATTTTTCTATTTAAACCAGTGGAGATTAGCATGTTCACAAACAAACAAACAAACTCTTCAGCTTTATGGTGGTGGTATAGATATGGTGGTAGCATTTTAGTAATACTAATATTAAAAAAGCTGGGAACGGCGATAAAATATAACCTATGTTACTCGCTGATAATGTAGCTATCCATTGCTGAAAGAATTTTTCAATTCGGTCCAGGAGTTTTTAAGTTTAATCATTACATACAAAAATACAAATCTTTCTTCTTTATAATATTAGTATAGATAAAAATAACTGGTATTTCACATAGAGTCAAGGGCATCTGAGCCAAATGCATGGAGATAAGATTAAAGCAATATGATGCAAATGTTTTGATACTTATGATTACAGCGCTAAGTCAACGCACGCAAAACGTTATAATGTTGAGGAAGGACTTTTGTCATTCTTGTTTGCTTTTAGATTACTTTTTTTACTTTAAGGCACTTTCTTTTGGATTTAATCTGTTATGCTCTGTTTAATTAAATTCAGTTTATTCAGTTATACTTTGTGTTCAAATATCAACATCATACAACAAAAATATTAAAATAAAAAGTAAACACTAAACTTAAATTAAATACATTAAATTGACATAATAAATAACATGAATGCGTAAGCATAATAATATTATGTTGTAGAGTAGAGACATCTTTCCAAAAGAAATGCCTTGAGTAAACATAATTACTTTTGCTGTGCCCGACAGGGTCCACGATTGTAACCAAAGAAATGTTTACCACCTATGTCTACAAAGAGCCTGTGTACAAAATGCTTTTCAAGTCAAGAGGTAATTTATTAAACATTTTAACTGCCTGATATTGTGGACTACGTTCAACGATTCCACATTGAGGAATTATTTTATTTCCAAAGTTGTGTTGTAAGTGAATAGTATGAATTGGCGCTATGCTATACTTAGCAAATAACTAAGGTTCATTATGTCACTTAGAACTTTTTTTTGGACGGGGACCACTCGCAGTTCAGCACACTAACGCTGGTTACTGCTTAACCGGACTATCCTGTGGTGGCCTCAAATGAATTTAAGGCCCCCAGCAGGACAGCAAGAGACAGGCTGGATCATATCATTATTATTTTGGGGATTTAAAACTTCTGGCTCAGCGACTCGGGCTGGCTCAGTAATCAAAGGTCGGGAGGGAGAAATGGATCACTTGCCTTTTTATATTTATGGTAACTTGTCAGTGTTATTCTATATTATTTATATAAGCCCAGTACTGTCGCATTTTTAGAATTTACATTCATTTGTTCTATAATGTGAATTATGGTCAGGTATCTATGAAAGTTGACTTGTAAGGTTGGTAAATGACCCATTGTATTGCTTGTCAAAGAATTTCAAGTTTAAAAATTGTTGTTCAAGTAAGTTTATGTGAAAATGTGTGGTAGTAAAAATAATAAATTATGTGAATGTCTAAGTCAGTTCTCTATGCATCAAAATACTGTTAAGGATAAGGTCATATTTATTATAATAATGCAAGAGCCTTAAAACCCACACAGGAAATACAAGTGTAAATCCAGAAAATCCATATTAACTATCTGATCAAGACAATAATGATTTGGTTATGTATTATCTTTTGCTGAATAACTGTTAATATTATTATTATCATTTTAATAAAGTGGTTGTACTCTTTGCAGACTCTTAGCTTTTTTTTTACCTTTGCAGTACAAAATCGAATTAAACAAAAACCAAAAAAAAAATCATGAGTGGCTTTTGTGCGAGTTTTTTAATGTTCTCGATCACATTAGCGTAAACATAAATTTGTATTGAAACTGAATAAGTACTGTCTGGTGACAAAAACAGAAAACCTCTTCATCCCATACAATTTGACATAAACAAATATTTATGTTAAAGGTATTGAGTGCGTTAAAATACTTGCACTAAGCCCTTAGGTTACGTAGTGGTAAAAGTAAGCCAATAAATAATTAAAAAAAAAAAAATATATTACTACCTCAGAGGTCTGCATTTCTCGTGACCGTACATAATCAACAAAGTTATAAGATGTAGATAGGATCTTATGTTGCTGTGTTGGAGTTTCCTCCTCACTGTCACTGTCAGAGTAGCACACAAAATCTTCTGGCTTGTCCGGTTTTCTTTGCTGCTCTAACCTGAAAAAACAATGACAAAGTAGGTCAAGGAATGTGGTTATTTACTGGTTTTTGTAATGAATATATAAGTTGAGCAACTAAGTTTACCAAATTAAGTAATTGCATACAAAAATCTATTCTTGTCATTGCATTTTTCAATTAACAGATTTTAGCCACAAATTCAAGTAGATTTGTGGTATTAATCAAAGGTAGTACCCAATTCACAAACTTTAATTAGGTACATCCTGCCATTTTTATGAAAAAACAATGAAGAAATGATCAATAACACAAACATCTAAGCTTCATAGTGCAGTGTCACAATATTTAATTATTTCGTAATTATGATCTTGTATGTGTGTTTACACTTCTATACTTCGATAAAACGAAAGAAAAATAACACGAAGAAAAAAAAGGCAAGGCACCTGGCGTGGCTGCGAAGTGCCAATGCCCTGAGAAAAGCAATATTTACCTCAATGCCCTAGCTTTAGCTCTTCTCTCTTTAATCCTACCGGGTATGTAACAGGACGGGTATCTGCCCTCAGTCGCTCGTCTCACCGTCTGCGCCATTTTAATGCCAGTCGAGTGTTTCAATAACCACCGTATAACACACGGTCAACTAGTCACTTTCGTTTTGTTCGGTTGTACACACACCAATAATAAGACATCTTTCATTGTAGAATGGAGTCCGAACATTCACATCCACTTTTATTCACACGTTAACGCGTTGTACACTAACTTAACATGTTAGTTATAGTTTTAATATAAAAATACACTATGTATAAACTTTACAAATTTAATAATATATCTTTATTTCGATATATTTCAGAAAATAATCCACTGCGCTGACGGAAAGCTGGCTGTCATGTCATTGGTGTTGCCAGGTTTTGTCCACAGATTGTGAAATCGATTTTACACTAACGATAAGATTCTAAATTCAAATTCTCGATTAAAAAAAAAACGATAATTTATTTTACGTTTTACAAAAACTACGAAGTACTATAATATAATTTCAATAATGGAATGGAAAAACATTGCCAAAGCTTTTTCCATAACTATTATTGGCAACTCTTGACTAGGCTTTTAACATGTTTGTAGTATACAATGAGCTGAACGGATCCGAGTCATTTGAATATAAGTTAGTTAGAACGTGATTGAAGAGATGGAGTTAGAGTCGATGCCTGGCTGGGCTAGAAGAATACTTTATGGCGGGAAATTCAAACCACATCTTTTCAATGTGCATAGCTATGTTCACCTCAATGAGATGAATTGTTTTCTACAATCTGTATTATTATAGTATTGTAACAATTAAATATATTAATTTAAAGTTTTCTGTAACTTTATAACCTATACTAATTTAATTCTTGGTCCGATGAAGTTGAAACTCGGATGGATAAAAAAATAAGAATAACAAATATTTGGATTTTTTGAAAATAAACCCCTTATGGGGCGAAAAGGTGTGATAAAGTTTTTATGGATTTTCAATTTACATGGAAATCGGAATGAAGAAACTAAAAGTGGGATATTTGAAACAGATCTAACAATTTTTACATAATCAACCCCTGACGGGGTGAACGGGGTGAATAGTATGCTGATCCTGAGACCATTGAATGGATATTTCCAAAACTTACATTTAAAAAGGGTTAGAGGAGTAGTTTGTGGAGTACCTACTAAAACCGCGCGGACGAAGTCACGGGCGAAGTGTAATTAATATTTTGGACTAAATAACGTTAAGTAGGTATATACAATTCCTTCATAAAACATTAGCGTAAAAAATTGTATTCGTGACCAGAGACTACAGGGCACCACAAATAAAAATTAAATATCCCCGTATAAATATTTAAATCAGTTCACTTTTGTTGAATGGTTACCTAACCTAGCATAACTGAAATACTGTAGTAGATAAATATTTAGCAGTAGGTATTCCTATTATCATAGTGGAAGTGCACACAAAATCAGAATATAATGTTATCATGAGAATGCATTTCGCTGTGTCGTCCATTTACATAATCTGACATTCGAGAAGTGAACGCAATCTTGACGTTCGTTCCAAGGAAGGCTTCTTAGCATAAGTGGCGGGTTTGTAACTTTGTATCGGGCTTCGGGCTTTTGCTATCGATAATTTTAGGGTGTGTTTTACATTATTTTATTAAGCTTAACGCTGTTTGGCGACGCGAGTCTCTCAGACTTAGAAAATAAAAGAAAACGGACTTAATGCCTTGATGAATTAAGTCCGCCCATGTACCACTATTGTACATAAATAAATAAATAAGAGTTTTCAGAAATGATGCTACCTATAACTGCTAAGATTGACTCTGTAGTTTTACAAATAACTTGACTGTCAGCTAATTTTAGTAATATTTCATTTTGATAAATAATACGCGGCGAAGGTGGTGTGGCGATCTAATGACGCTTGCGGGTTAAACTCGGCCAGAGATCGCTCAGGTTTTGCTTTTCAGATTGTCGCTCGGTGCATTATAAGCCCTGTGAGTGTTTATTTTGAGGAAAAGTACGTCACCAGAGTTTGAAATTTACTACGAAATAAAAATTTGTTGCTTATCACTGTTTACCGGAAAGGAAATCAGAACTTCTTGAAATTAACAGCTGGTTTAAAACTAGAAAACTTACTAAACTGGGTACTTGAAAAACTATATAATCCTTTCCAGTCCCTTACAAACGTTCTTATTCACAGACCCCCTCACTCTAGCTATCAACAGTGCTCTAATAGCAGCCGCTCTCAGGCACAGCGCACTTAATGTAATGACCACTTAAACTGTTGTCATCCCTGAGGAAACGAGTATCGAGAGAAATCTTTAAAACAATTGTTCAGTAAGAACTTTAGCCTCGGAGCTCTAAGTGTAAGCCGGTGCTGTTACACCGGCTCAGGTGCAGGGATCTTTTAGACGTGATGCTGGGAATACGTTTTGTGAATACTGTCGGCGATACGATAAAAGGAAGCGATCAGATAAATCGCGAAATATCATGTGAGATTTATCTGGTCGCCATTAAGCAAAACGATAGACAGGTTCCACATGAAAATGCGACGACATGTGAACATAGCATTTGCTTTAGAAAAAAATCAATGCAAAAGTGTTCTCGCATTTTAGAGTAGCATTTTTCTGCGAGAGCAACACCAACGCGTAACGGCCTCTTGTAACAGTTTCAAGGCGTACCTACCCAAAAGAAAATGTTTTGAGTTTAGAGTTCATCATCATCATCATGATTCTAGCAGAAACAAGTCTACGGCTGGACATAGGCTTTATATCTGTGTAAAGTCACCACATTGACCTGTCTTGTCTATCTCGCATCCCGCGGCTTTGTAACCTTCAGAAGGTAAAAATTAAATTAAAGATTATAGCTAAGCTGCGAGGGAAATCAAACTCACAACCGCAGTTCCTACTTATTGCAACTGAAGGGGTTTGTGCCCTGAAAAACCGATACCTACCGATCAAAAACCATCATTATGAATGCTTGCTGGCTGAGGTAGGTACTGTTTAAATAAATAACCGCAAGCAATAACAGTAGGTAGGTAGGTATTGATAAAATTGCAAGAGGGTTCAAAGTTCTAAGTTGGCAGTTTAATTTGTACCCATAACCATGTTATTTCTACTGCGCAATGAGTTCAGTTGTATAACTTTATATATAGTCTTCACTCCTGTGGCCTATTGGACAGGAACCGCGTATTTTCGGGCATAAAAAATAGCCAATAGTACTCACTGTACTCAGCCATTTGTGCGTTCTATCTGTGTATTTTTTTTCTTAATTAAACCGCTAGTCTTATTTTTTTTTGTTATTCCAGTTTGACCACAATAGAAAGCTATGATGTGGTCGACGATGGAGCACGTCTTCCTAGAAGCAATCTAATTACTCTTGACTTAAAGTTCCCAGGTTATTCTATCAAGAAACACAGACTTCGACTCCGGCAGGAAATTCCACTCCTTAGCTGTACGCAGAATGAAATTATCTATTCCTAAAACGTTTCATGCGTAGGTACCTACGTGCGAATAGTACCTACCGTTTACAAACTTATAAAGAAAATGAAAGTTATTTTACTTCTTAATAATATGTAGGTATAAGTACCTACGTAATTATAGTAGTTTAGACAGGTACATTTAAACAACACTGCATTATTGATCGTTATGTTTGATAATTGGTAGGTAATACATATTTGCCGGTAATGCCGTGGAACAATAAATTTTATTACAACTGCATGCCCACCATGTTGTAGGTATTTTCATGAGGTCATTGGCATACTGCTATGCGGTTGGAAACCGCTGTGCCCAACAATACCGACGATTTCCGCGAATAAAAATGTTTTAGCGCGAAATACATGGGCATGTAGGTATTCTATGCGGCATGCATGCATGGAGCGCGGAGGAACAAGAATATTTGAATTTAGAGCAGAGAAGAACCGTCTATAACCAGTAGGTAAAGGAAAAGGTAAATTGCACTTAACTCAAAATAAAATGTTTAAACTTATTGTCGTATCGAATAGTTTTTGTATTTGACATACTGCACTGTGCCAAGACAGTTTGCCAGAAGTTTAACTGCAATCTATTTGTTTCAAGTTTTACGATATAATATAACTTGACTGCACAACAGCAGATTTTTTATGATTATTTTTCATTTAAATCAGGATTTTTCTTTCTTGTGTCAATGGTGATTTTACGACGACTATTTGGACTCAGTAGAAAACGTGGCCAATATTTCGCTGAATCTAATCGGTGTGAAAACGTGGGATCCAGTCTTGGTTTTTACATCGTTTGCACCATGTTAATACCTACTCCAGCATTAACCTGCCTATATTTCTAACAAGTAAATGATGGGTTTTGATGTTGGGCAAAGGTCTTCCTTCCTTCAAAGCAACTTAAATTTTTTGATCTTCTGGAAAAAAATACTACTGTAAGGGCCGGTTTCTAGAAAGAAAATTATCGCACAATAAATATGACATACCTACCTATCGTTTTTCCAGCCAATCGCATCACCTGAATTGTGTTTAATTTGTAACGCGCATTTATTTCCGGAAGCCAGGGGTAGTCTAAAATATTATTTGAGACTAACCTAACTAGAGGTAAATACTACATAAGTACTTCATTTCAGTAGGTAGGTAAGATATATTAGTGTTGGTACTACGATGCATAAATTGAATTACCTACTGGGCCAAAACGGGGCCCAATCCCGATAAGTGGATAGGTAGTTTCAGCGAAAGAGCTTCTAAAACTTTCCTCTTAATTAGAAATCTAAAAATAGTAGTCAGTGACGAACTAGAGATAGTCCTCACCTGACCGAGCACTAATGTGACTTTAAGACCTGCGCACTGCGAACATTCATTAGGTAGGTACCAATTTTTGTATCGGATTTGATAGAATAACGAACGGAAAATTTGCGGTAGCCATCAATTCCGATTGATTTTGAGCATTCCAATCAGAACAACGAGACTGCTTTATTTTCCTGGTTATTTGTTTTTCTACTTTAATTTGAAAAAAGAAGCAGTGTCAGGATAAAGAAGTGTCAATTACTAAATTGAAAATTCTTTATCTTGAGACTGGTAGGTAGGTACTGCTTACAGTAAAACAATCATACGTAAGTACCTTTCTATTACAGATCTCTCGGACATTATAGTGGAAAAGGTTCTCGGAAAATGTAACAGTAGGTACCTACCTACTTATCTATTTCTGTGTCGTTCAAACAGTCTTCAGTGTCATTTACATTGTTTATTTTACCAGGAAAACATTGCTTTGTAATAGATTATACAATAAGAAGATACTGGATGAGACCAATAAAAACTTTTTACAAAAAAATACAACCGACTTCCAAATAAAAAAAACACTACAAATTATAAAACAACTTTAATTTCGGAAGTCGGTGTTTTTGGTTGTTTCTTCGTAGGTATTAAATACTTTCTAGTGTTTTTTTATTTGGAAGTCGTTTGTTTTTTTTTTGTAAAAAGTGTTTTTTTTTTCACTTTTTAGTTGAACCCCACACTAACAACACCACTGGAAAGTCACAGGAAAGCAAACTACGCAATTTCGTTTACTTGGATGACATACTTATATTTTCCAGCTTGATTTAAAAACCAAAGTACTAAACCGATTTAATGAAATTTCTATAGGACCAATCGAAAAGTATATCATTTCATATAATTTTTTTTTTCTTTCAAATCTGTTGATAAATGACGGAGTTATCAGGTACCAAGCATACAAAAAAAAAAAACGTACAACCGAATTGAAAACCTATTCCTTTTTAAAAGTCGGTTAAATTTTTTTATGGCAGAGGCTGTTTAAAAAAAATTGTGAAGTGCCCGGTGCCCCCAACATTTACAAAACAAAAATTACCTCACAAGCAAACTAAATTGTGTTTAACTCCACCGTTGATTTATAGATGGCGTTACTGATATGATTGTGTCGGCATTCCAAGTTCTCGGAAAATTGACTGATTAGTTTTTAATTGCAGTGAAAGTTGGAATCTTCGTTAATACTGATTGTTAGGCGCTAATGGAACGACTGCTTTAATTTTGCAGAATATGGCACATCATTAGTTCTAATTTGGATTCCTTCGTATTGATGAAATACCTACTTACATTGATATGAAAACTGTCGTTGAAGTGTTAAATATAAACAAGTTCAACCTAACTAATATGTATAAATCTGAAAGTGAGTTTATTTGTTTGTCACCTCTTCACGTCTTAATGGCTTGACGGATTTGGATGAAGCTAGGCGTGGGTGGACATGAGTGACATGGGTAAACCATGTGCTGGAATAGGACAAAGGATACATTTCATCCCGGGTGTATGTTCCCTTGGGATAATAATTTTCTACTTCCATGCAGGCGAAGCTGCTGGCGGAAGCTAGAAGGTAATTTAATAAATATAGGTGAACTAGCTTTTGCCCGCGACTTCGTGCGCGTATATCTCGTTCCAGTAGGAGTATCCGAAAATTCTCTTCGTGCTCCCCTACGAAGTATAGGGACGCTTCATACCAAATTTCAGGTGTCTACGACCAGTAGTTTCGCCTGTGGGTTGTCTGTCAGTCTCTCAGTCACCAGTAACGGAAGAATTTTACGTGATATGTTGGTATCTATAATCTGCCAAAAATATTCTAGTTTGCAAGTTTTTAAACAGTTTTTCAGCCTTTTCATCTTTCATCAGACCTTCCTAACTCAATCATTATTGGTTAGGTTAGGGTAGTTAGGTACTCGTCCTTGTACCCTACCTACCCCAAAATATACCTACCTTTATAGGATCGTGATGGTTTTCTTACAATTAGATTTTGTAATCTGGCCTTAATCTAGTCACGCACTTTCTGAATAGGTATTATGTAAATAAGTAGTGTGAAACTAAAATCACGGATAAAAGTCGTTTATATGCTTCGAGAAAACTCAAGGTGGGCCTGATTATTATCAATCTTTAACTTAATATACAATAAATTCTAGCAAAAAGATTTTTTCGTTGGCAAAAATGTAGATAAGTAGTAAAACTTCGCGTTGACCTCTTCCACTTTAATTTTAAAGTATGTCTCGTAGGCGCTCAAAATATTGGCTACATCCCTCTAGCCGCCAGCTCTTGCCATTGGACGCTAGCCAGACGATCGCGAAAAGTATATAATTTGCTGACTCAAAATAAGGTTTCAACTTGCTTACATTTTGTTCGACAAGTATTACCTATTTTATCGGTAAATATCGGTTTTTTATCTGTTGCTTTTATTTTATTTTCGACCATATTTCTTAATATTGGCAACATTAATCTAAGTTATTTTGTACTACGTAAGCAGGGCCGTCTTAAGTCTATTCTACGCCGGGGTGCAGGACTCAGCTTGCGCCCCCGTTTTTTTTTTTACACTGCAGCGTGGCACGCGACCGACGACACACTGCAGTATGAAAGGGCCAAAGGGGGGTATGGGGAGGCTAGTCAACCAAGAAAACACAATACACGTAATTTTGATAATTTATTTATTTATTGCATGTACAACAAACAAACAACAAACAAGAACATTAAACAAACTCAATTTTTCTTGCTTTTGAGTTGGCAAAGATTTTAATTAAATCATTTATTTTTAAATCAATTTTGGATTCTATACTTATAATGGCTAAGTTTGTCAGTCTGTCTTGGGTCATGGTTGAACGAAGATAATTTTTTATTAATTTTAATTTTGAAAAGGATCTTTCACCTTCTGCTACTGTAACAGGCAGTGTTAAATATATACGCAAAGCTGTTGAGGTATTGGGAAATGAGGAAATTAAATTATTAGAATATATATAGTTTAAAATATCAGTGGGAGTACTTGTTGATGCATTGGGAAAAACTATTGGCAACAATTCTAATTCATTATATAAATCTTCCCCATCAATATCAAATCTATTTTTAAATGTTAGTTTTTCTTGGAGCCGACAACACTGAGATTTTTTTTCGTGCATCTCTAATTTATTCCAGCATTCAATGTTTTGGAAGAGTGAAAAAAGTGAATTGTGTTCCGTCAGCAAATCGAATCTCTCATTTAATTTCGAGATAGCAGTGTCCAGTAGAAAAAAATAAAAACATACTTTAAATTTGTTGGTTGGGTCTAAAATGGGCTCATCTGCAGCTTCATAATCAAAATGTCTTTTTCGGGGACGTGGACGAGCAGTTTCATTAAATTCTGTTTCGCATTCTAATTCTTCAGCAATTAATTTCGCATCAGATAACAACTGCTCAAACGCACTATCGGTGCGGTATTTCTCCAAATCTTTTTTAACCAAATTAATCATTTTGGTAGCTTCTGAAATAATTACGTCCGATTTTTGCAAATTTTTGCTTACAATATTAATCTTTAGTAAAATATTGTACCATATAACTACTGAACATATAAATCTATAAGACTTTAACTTGGCTATTAATGAACTCGCTATGTTTTTTGTGTCGCTGTCATACTTGTTATTTGTAAAAATATAGTATAATGCATCGTAAATTTTATCCATGTTAAAACGGAGTGCTCTAAGAGCATCAAATCTACTTTCCCAACGCGTATTTGAAAGAGGTTTTAATGTCAAAGTAGGTATCTGTTTCATAATTACATCCCAGCGTGATGTGGATGCTGAAAAAAATACATAGATTTCTTGGACAATACAGAAAAAGTTTGTAATTTCCAATGAGCTTTTAGCGGCGTCATTTACTACTAAATTTAGGGAGTGAGCAGCACACGGTACGTAAAAAGCACGAGGATTCATGTCCAATATTTTTTTTTGGAGGCCTATATTTTTCCCCCTCATATTGGCCCCATTATCATATCCTTGGCCTCGCAAATCATCTAATTCAATATCGCATGATTTTAAGAAATCTAACAAATATGTCGCCAACCCTTGTCCGGTAGTGTCAGTTACAGGTAAAAAACCTAAAAAATGTTCTCGTACCTCAGCGCGTTTTGTCGATGGATTTAAATAAATAAACCTCACAATAACAGTTAGTTGTTCTTGGTGTGAAATATCAGGTGTGCAATCTAGAATTACAGAGTAGTATTTACATTGCTTCAGAAGACTAATTATAGTCGTTTTTATTTTTTCAGCAATTATACTAATCAGTTCATTTTGAATGTTATGACCAAGATAATGTGGCATGCGATGCTGAGCTCTTTGAATTCGAGCAATGTGTTCTGATAGTGTACTATCAAAATTAGATATACTCTCCACCAACTTTAAAAAATTACCATTATTTGGGTCATACAACTTCTCGGTTGTGCCCCTAAAGGCTAAATTTTGACCTGCCAAAAATTTTATAATTTCGATTATCCTTTCCAAAACTGCCGTCCACCTCTTTTTTTCGCGGTCTATTTCAGTTTGATTTACCGAGTCTACTGTTTGCCCTTTCAATAAGTCATTTTTTAGATCCAAATATTTTTTTAAAGAACATATGTGCCCTGAACTTTTTTCATGTCGTTCTATATTTCTCGACAAATGCCCCCAGTCTTTGTAACCAGTGGGGGCATTAAATGCAGTGACATTATTATTGAAAAGCTTACAGTGAAAACAAAATACAGAATCAGTAGATGTGGAATATACAAGCCAAACTCGATGAATAATTTCGTTGTTTTGTAACTTTTTACTGTAATATGTATCTGAAAACGACCTCATGTTACTATCTGAAGGATAGTTGGTTTTTTTTATCTGAATCGGTCCACGTTCTGTTAAAAATAATCTTAAATTATCGGATATTACTTGCGGCCAGAGAGCAGGATCATTCGCGACATTTTCACGAAATCGTACATCTGGTTCTGTTGCTGGTTGGTTAACAATTGGAATTGGTTCACTTGGAGTAAGCGAGCCAGGCGAGGTACTGGTACTGGTATGAGCTGGAACTTGTGAAATACTCGTAGAAGTTTTCTCTTCCAAGTTGACTGTCTCTTCTAACTGTCGGGTGGATGTTGACGAAGATGTACCTAAAAAAACATAAGACAGTCAACAATTTCTGTAACCAAGTGTGGTAACAGGGCCACGCAATAATATTTTAGGACATTAAAACAGCGCCTTAAAGTTAAGGCGGGCAATCGGGCATAGTCTAATCCGTTAGTCCAGGCGAGCGCGCTCAGTGTGGAATTGCCGAGGCGCTTACGCACGCTCTATGCGCAAACAGTAAGAAATTAAAATACTTTAGTTGCGATTGGCAGATCTCGCCTGCGGCTATTTCATGAAAAAACATAATTCATAATCCCCAAAAAGAAATCACAAACACACAAGCCACCAGTCCACTGTTAGACATGAGCCTCCAAAACTATGGGGTTATTTATTGCTATAATCTCCACGATTAGAACGCGTGTTGGATATATCACACAATACAAAAAATTAACACAAGGTCTGAGAAGGTATGTATTTAAATAAATATTGCACCGGCCGGGATTCGAACCCGAGACCTTTGGCACAAGAGCGAGTGTTTGTTACTAACCATTGCGCATCCGGTGCGCAATCCGCAAAAAACAATTAATTAGATATTGTCATAATCATAAAAACCTACTTTATTTAAGACTCATTACGTATATAGTTACAGGTAACTTATACAAAAAATAAGAAGTGTAATAATAATAAGTAGGTAGGAACTTAGGGATCGAACCCAGGCAGGATACACCAGCGACTTCTGTCACTAATTTATGCCACTTCAGATGTTTTATTTATGGTACCAACTGACTGAACTTACCAGGTCGAAAGAAAGAGTCAATCGGAGAAGTTAGCTTTTTAATTTTTTCTTCTTTCTCCAGTTTCCTTTTTCTATTTTGAGCACCCGATGGTTTCTTTTTATCCCCTAATTCGGTCATCTACAATAAAATCAAATTTCAATTTAGTATTTAATTTTTCTTTCTTTATCTATATATATAAAAGCCTTATCTCCGATTGTCTGATCAATGCACAGCCTAAACCGGTGATCGCAGAAACGTGAAATTTTGAGGAATATTAATTTTATGGTGTAGGCGTCGGATAAGAAAGGATTTTTTTTAATTCATCCCTTAAGGGGGTGAAAAGGGGGGGAGAAGTTTGTATGAAAAACCTAATTCCTTGAACCGGGCTGTTAAAGTTTTCATGTGAGAGCCATATATTCCACATAACTTGGTACGAATACTGGACAAAGTAAATTATTATAAATGCCAGTCTTTCACCATTACCCTTAATAGACAATTTGGGGGGTTCCAGTTTTTATGGAAGATTGGTATTCGTTGGGTTAATAAGCTGGGTAAAAATCATAATGTAAATGTCTATCTTCTGACGTGTCTGTGCTATGAAAGATTATGAAATATTCAACCTGTAAAATGATGAAATGAAATGGATCTTTTTATAAACCACCAGTCGTTGAAAGCTGAAATATGGTGATTCTTTCAAGAGTTTAGGAGGTTTAGGAGAGCACTAAGAGAGCATTTCCCAAAATTCTAACTGGAACGGGAAGAAACGTGATATGCGTGGACGAGATCGCGGGCATAAGCTCGTTCTAAATAAAGTAAGTAGTTTTTTATCAATCACTAACATTACGAATTTGTATTTTTGCAATTATGAACAAATAAACAAAACAGTCATGACTCTCTCTGATAAACAAATGATGATGTGATGAAAATGATTGTAATGTACCTAACAATAACACTTAAAAAATAAAATTGACTTACCTTTATTCACTTGAGCCCCAGCGGCACAAATTCAAGCCAGACACAATAACAAATCTATTGCCTGCTAATTAGGTACTCCCGTACTCGAGTCGTTATATTTTTTCTCTAAAACCTTCCGTGCTAATTCACCGGTTGTCGCAAATGAAATGAGCTAACGAATTCAATTACTTAAAAGAAGAAATCAGATCAATCACTGACCGACACTTACATAGGCGCCGCGCTCCGCGGTGTAAATTCAAATGAACTTACACCTAATTGTAGTGATTTAGAGTTCATTTCTCTTTAAGTGCGAGCGCCCGGACGGCTATGTCAAAGGAAGGACGCAACATAAATTGACTGAACTTACACTTTATTTACTTAGAGATTATTTTGCTTCAAGTGCGGGCGACCCGGCGGCAATGTCAAAGGGCGCAATTACTCGCCTATGTGAGACGCACAGGTGTCGCGCCGCGCGCCCTTTTCAAATGAACTTACACTCTATTGACTTAGAAATCATTTTGCGTCAAGTGCGGGCGACAAAGCGGCAACGTGTCAAACGTACATATACTCTCTTTGGATTAGAGATTTTGCCGCGCGCGTGTATATTAAATAAAATTGTTATTTGTGTAGTGTAGTAATGCGGTATGACAAGCGCCAAAAGCGTAATAAAAGTAAAAAAAAATATTATTGTTGATGACTATTTTTGTTTTGCTTGCGCATTTGTCGTAAGTAACAAGTATATAAAATTGTGCAATGGCGGTAAGTTCAATGAAATATGAATATCCAATAATTCAGCACTCGACAGGCGCCCCGGGCGCTCCGCGCCCGGGTGCACCGCACCCCTTGCACCCCCTGGTAAAGACGGCCCTGTACGTAAGGCTTTGTTTTCAGTAACCTCTTATCCCTTGATATTCCTTTTCCTACGTCAATACTGTCTTTACTTTGTACAAATAGTTTTCCTGTATATAAATGTATAGTTTCATTTATCACCTTAAATAATATTAAGTTGTAATTATTCGTCATTGTAATTTGCTCATCCATCATAAATCTGATCCTATGTCCTGTCTTATCCCAAATTCCGTTAAAATAAAATAGCATTACATACAACATATTTTTATTAAGTTTCCCTACCTTTATAAACTAAACGTGACATTGGCTAAATGCACAAACCGTGCGAAGCCAAAGAAAAAAAAAAAAAAAGGCTTTGTTCTGCCAATATTGTCATTTATTTTTACCCGACTGACCCAGAAAGAGGGTTGGTTATGCTTTTCAGCAAAGCAACTAATTTCAAGGCATCACGTACACAGTGTTTCATAGCCTTATTTTTACTGGTTTACTACCTATCACTATAATATTCCGTAAATCCGACCCGCTGACATTACTACACAGTAGAAAAAAGCGAAATGTATCTATAGGAAAGTAGTTCGTATGATTTTACCAAAAATGTAGATAAGAAAGTTTTGTACTTTATATTCATATAAAAAAATTAGAACTATCTTAAAAATAATTGCCTAATCCTGAGATTTTACAGGCGGCGATGTTCAGAAGCCAATTTATTTCATAAACGGTTATTTAGCGCCGCGATTATAACTTAATTCCAGTTTCTGTGTGTTTTGTATAATAATCGGGTTCGGGACACAGTGGCGTCAGTGCTTTGGCGATGCGCCAAAAAGGACATTCGTTTCAGATGCTAAATGAAAACGTATGAAAGTTATAATAGGGAACAGTAAAGTTTTCTGCTTTTGTGTAATTGGACAAAGGAAATAACATTAATTATGTTTAACTTACATATTGATGTAGGTTTTATGATAAGTGGACCTAACTAAAGTCATGTAATGGAGGAATTATTCAAATTATTTCCAGGACATTTCGCGCCATCCTTAGAATATTTCCTGAGGAATATTTCATGGATATTGTACTTACCAGTACCACATTTTATCTATTTACGGTAAACTGGGCATTTACAATAGTGTTGCTAGTTACCTACCCGTTTCAAAACGCGAATGTGTGTTAACTTTGTCATTGCAGCTATGCGAAATAAAAATGTTTGCCATTTCTCGCAATCATTTGTTACTACGTACATAAAATTTTATTTATATTTTTGAGTAGGTATGTGTGTTTAAAAACGTCGTTCGATGCACGTGGGCATTTGTCATTGCAGTTTCTGGGCTCCATTACGGCCTTGCTCGGCTGCAATGACAAAGTTTACCCACCTGCATCAAAATACACTAGGTATTTCTTTCAAAGTTTTTGAGCAAAACGTTGCCGAGTACTTTCTTAGTTTCAGACAAATATAATCGTTGTCTACAAAGGCTAGCTCCTATTACTTGCTGTAAGAGTCGAATCGACACAGGCCGATTAGCATACTATCGCACTTCTTTTTAAACATTCAGCCTGCAAAGAGGTTCTATCCCCAACTTTATTGCTTCCAATTTGACCTGGCACCTGACACACCTACTGCTGTCAGTTGGCAACGTTTCAAGTGTTGCCAAATGATACTCATCCATCTTAGCTTAGGTCTGCCTCTTCAGGTTGCCTAGGTATGTCACGAGTACTTGAAATAATGTGTAAGAGCGCTTTTTGCTTGCGGTTTAAACCTACTAGAAAATAAGTTATTAGCTAAGTTTTGTTAGCAGGCAGATACGTATCAATGACATTTATTTTGTTCGGGAAGTTTGATGTGTGTATAAAGAGATCCATTATTTTGCATTAGATATTCAAAAAACTTATAGCAGAGAGAAAAAAAACAACTGTTAGGTACATTTTGTTTCAATTTTTTTTCGCGATTTTAGTTTTGCTCCCGAATCGACAGTTTTTCATAATGTTGAGTTTTCACAATGACCCCTTAAAAATTGCGTTTATTCCTACACGTTGTATAAAGAAAACAAAATAAGTATTTGTACATGTCTCCGCAATACATACGCTATGAAATCTTTACGGCTGAATTCAAACAGCCTCGCCATATTTATATTATGAAAGAAGAAATAAATCCTTGTTTCGTTTATCGAGAAAACAGGTCCATACGAATAATAATGTGTCCTTGTGCCTAAGCAAATATAAGAATCCTGATAGTAAATACACATGTATTGTTAAGATACAACATATACATATCTCTTAAGATTTCTCTTATTTTAGAGCTACGTAACGAATGAAAAGCGGCTCGTTGTTAAGTTATATAACCAACCGCATGGGTCGATATGTTTTTTAATTGAGGAATGGGCTTGCTGTTGACCTCGATCACGCCTGATGGAAAGTGATGGAGCCCAGATGTCGGTTCACTCTTGCTTTGAAGACAGACGGGTTATATGTGGAAGGAAACACAGACGTTGGCAGAGATTTCCACACTTAGGCATAATAAATCTGGAGGAGAAGCTCTGAGTGCGACTAGTCGGGATATCGACCAAGAGCGGATGGTACCCAGCAGTACGTCTGGTATTCCGGTGGTAAAAGGGCGATAGTGGGATCAGGTCGTGGATCTTCAAGGTTATGAACGGGAAGTTGATCGGCGGATGGGTGACTATCCATTGCATACCGAGACTCTTCTATGCTTTGCTTCGAAATGCACTTTAAGCGGATGGTCAGAAGCCAGAAAAATATGACACCAGTCTTGTCAAGGGCACTAAGTATGTTACCCAGTCACTGGTTTTCTGAGGTCGGATAGGCCTTCGAAGGGGCTACGCATAATAATTGTAACGTAATAAATGCCTTTTCTAATTAAAATACCGATGGGTACCAATAGGCTTTTAGCAAAGTGGGTCAGCTATTATTAATAAACCTCTTTAATACAATAATTATGCCAGGCATTTAGTATGCCTGGCATAATTATTGTATTAAAGAGGTTTATTAATAATAGAACGTTTTGTTAGTTGCCGGAGGAAACGCTGAAATAGTACAATTTGTTGCAAATCGGCTTTGTGATTGTAGCCGCGGGAGCCGAGAGACTGCATTGACTGGCCACTTGCACCAAACGACGTTTTAAAATGAAATTACTCGAAAAATAATTAAAATTTCATATGAACATAATATTTACCTAGTAACAAATTATTGTGAAAAATGGTTCGCGGATATTTTCGTTGCTCTACGTCTATTTTTGTGGGGGTTGACCGGCGACCAGTGGGGGCTGCCCGGCGACCAGCCTAATATATGATAAATACAATCAATCGAATAGAAAATACAGTCAATTGAAGTGTGTTACTTAACCCTGGGCGTAAAGTAGAAAACTGCAAGAGTATTTCTTCCAATAGACAGCTGAAGAGGTCACTGAACTGACGTGACGTATTAGACGTACCTTGCTATCCTAATGGAAACGGATAATTTTAGACAGCTATTGTAAATTAAATAAAAGATAATATATCGTGCGGTGCCCTGCGGTCACTAATCTGCAAAGTGATCCTACTGTTACGCCCACATGAATTCTATTTTAGGCAACATATGAGCGATTTTTATAAAAGGACACTGGTAAATATATAGATACCTATGTATCTATGTTTCTATTCTAAATGTATTCTATTCTATTCTATGTCACCAGAATATTGCAGACTCCGTAAGATCGTACCTAACAAATCTTTATTAGGTTATAATCTCGATATATTATGAAAAAGTCGTTTTGTATGCAATAAATTCCATCAAAATTCAATAGTTTCCAATATATCCGTGTCTAATTACGAATTTTTTTTTTGTAATTTCACGCGATATTTTACAATCTTACGGCGTTTACAATTTTCCGGTGACAGATATAATCACGAACTAACAATATTATAGTGCTTACCACAAGGATTGATGATCACAAGTCCTTGTAAGTTTTTTTGGGTAAACTTTCATTGTGCGTACCGCTAAGGAATCAAAATCCCTACCGGAGTTTGTGTCTCGTGATAGCTGAAACCTGGACCTCCGGGTTGCAACTATTAGAAGACTTAACAAGTGGCTTACAAGAGGTGATTTACAGTCAAGGGTGACTAAGTTACTTCTAGGCAACGGGGCCCACTAGGGCCAGAGTCTGCCAGTGTTGCGGAATCTGTTCGAAAGAGTCACGGCGACCCTGGAACGCCCGTTGCGTTAGAAGGAACACGGATGGGTTTTAGTCAGTAAGAGTCTGACACGCCGCTCCGTTTCCCCCTGAGCGGAAAAAGTCATTTGATTAATTCCCATCCTTAAAAAAAAAGTATCGTTTTGATAGGATCCGAGGACTAGAAAATACTCCCTTTGCAAGAAAATAGCCAAATACAATCCAGTGTTTTGATAGAAAAATAATGGTTTCCCTAAACTAACAAGATGAAAAATTGGTCCCGAACAAGCACCACCGTGGTAGGTATAAAACAATAAAAAAGAAAATGTTGGTACGTGGAGCTCCCAAGCTTTTCGTTCAGAATCAGATATAAAATAAACTCGTTCGAGCTTACCACAGCTCAAACATCTACCTTGTATATATTGTAGCTCTGAACCACTTGGGATTGTGACGTTTTATATGTATAGACTTGCGGTTTTAACCTTATATTCTGGCTGTGTGGCTTCTGCCTTTGAATCTGGAAGATATTTTTGTATGCTTTCATTTCACTGATTTAATTTTAATATAGCTTACCTTAAAGCATTAAACCTACCTTTAGTAGGTTTAATAATAAAAAAAAATTCTCACCAAATAGTATTGTTTTGTTTCGATTTTAAGTTGTTATAGGTGCAGGTGAAATAAATAGAATATACTTTATTGTATTGTACGCCAAAATAGTAACACAAATCTTATACACAAACTTAATTAAATGGGTACAGTGGCGGTCTTATCACTTGCAGTAATATCTACTAGAAAACCTTTGGATTGACTGAAAGAACTTGAAATAGCTGACACATGTGGCTTTTACAATGTTGTCCTTAAGGTCAGCAACGTTTCGGCGATATCTTACGTGCTGCAGGTGCCCATAGGTACCGGAAACACGTTCTGACAGTATGCCACACTATTCTTCTTCCTACTTATATTATTAATCCCACAAATATTGTCAATGTGAAAGAAAGTTATTTAAGGTGGATAAAAGGCTGCTTTCATGCAAAAACTACTGAATGGATGGGCATACATCTAATACCTTTAACGAGCAATTCTTGTGTATATGTATATATATAATCTGAATCTCGTGAACGGCTGCAACGATTTTCATGAAATTTAGTATGCAGGGGGCTTCGGGGGCGATAAATCGATCTAGCTAGGTATCATTTTTAGAAAACGTTTATAAAAAAAAAATCCAATCAAAGCTCAAAGCTCGGTCATTCAGGTACGCCATGTGTCAATCCAGGTTATAAGCAATAGCTTATAACCTGGATTGACACAGGACTTTTTTATCTCGGGAGTATGTTTTCTTTTGATGATTTCCGACATTCACCCGGGCAGAGCCGTGTTCTAGTAAAAACATATAATTTGAGTCTCACGATACATGGCAGAAAGAATTTGTTGGCAAAATATACAAGCTCACCACCTAGACAGTACCTACATAATCTCAGTGTAAGTATTTATATTGTCCCGGACATTATCGTAAATTTTTATAAGCGTTTCAGGAATATTAAGGAGCCATCCCACCTGAGATGTCGTAAGAAAACAACATAAACTTCAGTATTGAAGCCAGTACAGTTTTGTAAGCGCTTTTCTCGTAAAAATATGAGCGTGGTAGAGTGTTTTTGTGCCTAAGTTAACCATAATTCTGTCGTAAGGACCCTTTTTCGTCAACTTTTCTTGGTCAAATGATGACAATTTAACCAAATTGTCTTCATGGAAATCAAACCGTAACTCTTAGGTAGGTAAAGAAAGAAATAATACAATTTATTTGGCACATACACATGAAACACGCATGGGGCTTCTTAAATAAAAATAACGAAAAATCTTCAACACTGAGAGCCATATCTGCCTGCCATCTGCATTATGAATTTGAAGGTCAGAACGTGTCAATCACTATTTTAATGCCAACTTAAAATTTTCAATTCAGAAATGGGGGGTAAGTACCTACAAGTTAGGCTTAAGTCGAACTAGTGGTACCTTGTTGTTCAGTTTAAACATCTTTTAAAGCTTTATTTTGTCACTCAAGCTGCTTCCAAGTCCACTCAGTTATAGATTTTAGGGTTTGTAACTGGCTGCACAATTGCTTTAAAGAGTTACCGCGGCCCTGGAACGCAAAGGGCATTTGGAGGAACATGGGTAGCATTTAGTCAGTGGGAGTTTGACACTCCTGCTGCTCCTGTTGCTGCTTGTCATTTGATGACATACCACCAAAAAAAAGCCTGTAACTGAGTGAAATTATGAGAATAAAGATAAAAAAAAGTTTTATTATCTTTCCTTTTGAACGGTTTGTATAAGAACCATGACAGTGAGTTGGATAACGATAAGCCATTTTACAAACTTAGCGTTTTTTTTTATAGTTAACCACCCACAAAGTTACAAGTTTCAATTTAAATACTTGTCTTGAGTTCTATTATCTACATTATCTTTCCTGTTATACTTTGTACTTAAAGTTTTTATTATTTCTAACAGTTTATTTTCAGTAAAGTTTAGACAAGCTTTGAGGGAGTTATTTCATTTTGTACCGAAAAAGTCTGTCGAAAATTATCTACAAGATAGACGCAATTTCCGTTTAGTTAGTACCATGAGAAATTCTGTTAGGTAAATGAAACATAATTTTAGTAAGTTTTTTTACTAAACTTGGTTAAAATGTTAACTTAGTAAATACAAAATAATTTTGAATGTCCTACACATTCAAAATTATTTCCCAAAACAAGGAAGCGAGTCATTAAAATACAACCTAATAGCGCCAAACCTCGAACATTAGATAAAAGTAATTCGTTAATACTGGCAACATTGAAATACAAACGGGTTTGTTGGGTACTAAAGAGTAAAGAACGGTTTTTATCGGAATTTTACGGTTATCGCAACGTTATTGCTTGTTTGCTTGCCGTTGGGCCCCGGCCGAATGGATTGTCACGATTCGCGGATAAAGTTTAAATTAGGAAGGATTTTCGTCCATGTTTGTTTTAGTGGATTGTAATGTTGCTTTTTGTTTTTATTTACTGTCCTGTCAATAGTCATTTGTCCATGAATTTCAAATCAACAATTTATTATGTTCGGTTCCCGCTAAATCTATTTATATTAATTTTGCAGCAACATATTCTTAATTAAAATTCTCCATTCAACATTTCAATTAACATCACGATCAGTAGGTATTTAAAATAATCATAGGTTACCGTTAGAAGGTTTAACAATTAAGGCTGGACATGTCTATTAGCTAGTTACCTACTTTGGAAAAAAATAATGTAAATGACATATAATTATCATTACTTGAATTCAACTTTACAACCCATGGGAAATAAACTCATCAGTACTACTGTTTCCATAACGATCACGCCCTACTTTCACGACAAAAATGTTTGGATCTAGAACATTCCGCATAATACTTTTTAGACTGCCTTAAAAACGTATACAATAACATAAAAACGTATACATTTATGGCTAGTTTATGCCAGTGACTTTGCCCGCGTGAATGTATTTTTTTCCAGATTTTAGGAACTATCACCACAGGTTAACCTAATGCAATAAAGTACTACTTAATTATCTAACTTAAAAAACATCCTGTGACAAACGTCGTGGTCCACACTTGTGGCAAGTTTGATACAAATCAATTTAGTTGATAGGCCGTGATTTCTCAATTAAGATCCAAAGTACTCATATTCAACAAAATTGGTTCAGAAGTAGTGTGACAACTTAACATACAAACTGACGAACAGGTTACTTAAAAATATTAGTATTGATTTATTTAGTAGGATTACAATCAAGATTTCTAGAACGTTCCGCATACCAGCACCTATTTTTAGACCATCTGATAAAAAAACCGGTACACCTATTACATATATCCCATAATTTCACCATTTTTATCAGTATTCTAAATCTACGAAGGTGTAAATATAGGTAACTATAGGTAGCACCAAGCAATGAGGTGTTACGGGCAAAACTGTTAATCGATCAAAACAGAAGTTTTGGCTGGTATCAGTCGAAACCGAAGTTACTTATAACGCATTTTGTTCTAGTACAAATATAGGTATTTATTTAATTTAAAATAATAATAATATTTTTTTTATTCATAATAAAGCCTTGTTTATTTAATTGTATGTATAGCCGGTCAATTCTGTAAATATGTCGAAGTGATGGCTTGGGTGAAGTGATCACGAGGTGAGCTGTCAATCCATGTGATCTCTTCACCTCGTGATCACTTCACACAAGCCTCCACTTCGACATGTTCACAGAATCGACCGGCTGGTACATCGGCGGAGTTAATGCAACGACGCATTTAGCAAGGCCAGGTATCTAAATAGATACTTTTTTTAAAGAGTAAAACAACTATATAGGCTTTTAAGGAAGTTAGTACATTTTGATTAAAAATATTTTTGACCGGTCAAAAGTGAGTTTTGATCGATCAAAAGAGAATTTTGGAAAAGCCATTCTGTCTGTATGTTTGTAACGTTTTCGTGTCTAAGCCAAATCCTAATAGGTCATGAAATATCCAGATCTTTTTAGATTTAAAGAATCTTTATTTCCTAATAAGTATATGATACAGTTCACTTATATGAGATACATGATACAGATCACTTATATTCACTTATATAACACATATATTATTTTTATCACATACCACGTGGTCAAAGCCGCGGGCAGAAAACTCTAACTCATACAACTGAGTAGAACCATACAGGAAGGGTGGCGGCATGGCGTCATCGATCAGCTGACGACCTTGCGGGGTCAACGGCCGCTGAACTGGGTCGCAGGGCAGCTGGTAAAGGGCACGGACGGAAAGACAAGCTTTCGTAAGTGAAGGAAGCGCAGGGATTCTGTTGTGAATTGACCTTAGAAGAAAGAACCTTTAGGTTGGGAGTTTGGTTACATTTTTATAATAATAATAATATAACCTGGGACAACTCACACACGGTCATCCGATCCCAAACTAGGCAGAGCCTGTGCTATGGCAACCAGACAACTGATAAACATACTTATATATTTCTAAATACATACATATTATAGACAAATTACACCCAGACACAGAACAAATGATCATGCTCATCACACAAAGATTTGTCCTGGGTGTGAATCGAACCCACGACCTCCAGTTTAGAAGTCAGGGTCACTAACCACTCGACCAACAGCAGATAAATACGGATTTTGGAAATAACCCATGTCCTATAATGGAACAAAACCTCACTTCATCAGTTAGAAAATTTCCTTTTAAACTTTTATTTTGTATTTCATTTATATACAGTAAATCGTTCGTTAAATGCCAAACTAGTTAGTTTAGCATTTAAATAATGATTTTTTAAGTTATTGTTATAACTTAAAAAAAAACGAATTAAATAATCTAAAGGTAAACTAGTTTATCCAATTATCTGCATTTATTTTGCGTTCCGCTGATATCCACATCACTCCCTTTTCACTGAACGAAAACCATTGCACATCATTGCCGTACCTACCTCTATTTATATCTATTAGTCTCGCGAATGTTATTCAACCCCAGCCCGAAGGTTGAAACTATACAAACCACCATGGCCGCACCCGTGCTATGGTGTATACAGTCGCTCACAAAACTCGCTTTAACTTAAAATCTCACCATGAAGCGAATTTGTTATGAGCAGCCGGTGGATCCTGAAAAAATACTCACCGAAAAAAGTTAGTAAGCATGAAGTGAGCTGTCATATCAATTCATGCTAGGATTGACAGCTCACTTCGCCTAAGTTAGCACGGTGGTTCACTTCAAGTGCACTTTATCTTAGAAAATACTGGTACTGGGGTGGTACCTACTGTATGATATTGAAAAGTAATCGATTCATCATTTTTCGACTTAATTAAGTCACAGTATCATGTCGATAAATGTACCTAATTGTTTTTTTTCCCTGCGACTTACTCCGGTTTTTATAAGCAGTATTGTGTTGCTCACAGAATGTTTTTACTATCCTGATTTTATATAGTGAAGTAATTGACTGCCAGTCTTATTTCTAGATTTTGTCGACTTCTGTCTTCCACAGCAATTATTTTCAACTTACAAATGATTTTCAATTCAAGAATCTTTCGATAACTTACTGGCACAATACTTTCAGATCACAATGAAAGGACAATATTAGTTGAAAAAGCACTTATTGCTGTCAATATTGAAAACAAACTTATTTTATAAGAAACTTACACGTAATATCGCTACAAAAAGTATTTCCTAAAACACAGCTCACACTTCTGTCCCCACCAGTACAATAAATCGATGTCTTTTGTCTCCCCCCCCAACAATGGCGGCTGACCTTTAAGGGATAATAGACAACACGTGTGTGAAACTGTCCCTTTGTCAAGGTGTCCGCTTGCGGATTTACCGGACCAGGGTTCATTAAAGAGAAAAACGATATGGGATGTTGATTTAATGTATTAATGTGCGAAAGAGGAGGCGAGATTGGCAGAAGACATTTTGTCAACGCCGGTAGACTCTGGACAAGGCTGGCACAGGAGCAAGGGGATTGGTATGGGAAAAAAGAGGCATATGCCCGGTATTGGGCGAAGATAGACTGTGGATGAAGGTGATCAATAGCGTATTTACCCTTAAACCAAGTGGGCCCTGGGTGCTAAATCTTTAAATATGCCACTAAAGGTTAAGGTGATGTAACTGTGATGTTAAGGGAAGTCACACTGTGGATGAAGATGATCAGTAGCGTATTTGCCCTTAGACCAAGAGGGCCCTGGACGCTAAATCTTTAAATACGCCACTAAAGATGACGTAACTTTGATGTTAAAAATAACAGAAAAATCTTGGCGTTTTATATTTTTCAGACCCTTACGTCAGAAAATAATTTTGTCCTTGTTATTTTCATGTCAATTAATTGATACGCCAAAGTTTTAATTCACAAAATCGAGAAGTTTTGACGTATTATAAATTCAATGTTAATGGAAATCTTCAGGCAGATAATAATAAGGTACCTACGGTACTATAAGGTAGTTATTCTTGTACTTTAAAACCGTTAATTTGTTTTACTGAACGGCATTAAATTATTAAACTATTATACAACAAGTAACAGAATAAACGCAATACCTGAAAAGGGTTCATTGCACTCATCATTATGAAAAACACTGGATTCGACTGTCCCATACATTTTTGTCGCATAGCTTGACAAAATGTACTGAACAGTTAACTTTTGTTGCGATTTCGGAGTTGGTTCCATAGTTAAAGTTGTTCATTATGATGTGTATAATTACCCTTGCTCAGGTATTGTTACACTGCCAGGGTTGCGGAATTTGTTCGAAAGAGTCACCGCGGCCCTGGAACGCAAAGGGCCTTTAGAAGGAACACGGATGGGTTTTAGTCAGTAAGAGTCTGACACGCCCTTCCGCTCCACCCCGAGCGGAAGAAGTCATTTGATGATTTCTCATCCTTAAAAAAAAAAGGTATTGTTACACGTTGTATAAAAATACTAACTTACTAAGCGCCTAGTCAAAGAGAGTTCACATTACTTCATCTTTAATTTTCAAGATAAAACAGCATACAAAAGCACAGAAAAACGCGAAAAAGAACCTCTTTACATTTCTTAATGAGTTTTCGAAGTCAAAACTTATAAGGCTCCATATGAGACCTTCCAGATTCGTACAAAAGTAGGAACTATTCTCAAGATTCATGTGGTAAACTTACCTACATGTTCTGGTGGATGAGATCCCGACTTTGATCAAAAGGGAGGTAAAGTTCTGCGTACAGAAGTTTATAGAACTTGCGATTTATACCGACATTTTTCAGGCTCCGAAAATAAATATAGGATTTTTAATCATACGCCTTGAAAAGCTCGAGACTAAATAATAACAGCCGCTCGGGTGAATCTTCAAAGTTAAGCAACGCTTGCCAAGGTCGGCTCGCGGATGGGTCATCAATTCATCATTTGCCTAGCCTTTTCCCTAACTATATTTGGGTCGTCTTCCAGTCAAACCGAATTCAGCTGAATACCAGTATTTTACGTGGAGCGGCTGCCTACCAGACCTAAATTAAATATCGCAAAACCTCCGAGCTTCGATAAGCACCGTGGGCCGGGACCCATGGTTTGACGTGCTGTCATTTTTAGAATTTTAACAGAATACTGTTAAAATTCTAAAAATGACAGCAGAAGCCAAATAATCTGTCATCAGTCTTGCAGAAAGGTACCGTGTTACTCAGTTACTGGGTTGTGAAGTTCAGCTAGGCAGTTTGTTTGTCTGTCTGTACGCCATAATCTTAGAAACTACAGAATGGATTGATTCGGTTTTCACCAATGGAAGGAGTGATGAAGAAGGTTTAGGTATATTTGTCATGTTCGTGAACGGGTGCCGTCAGTGGAGACTGGTCATCCCTTAGTTAATACTGGCTTATTTTAATATTTGATGCTGACAATTGTTTTGTCATTCTTTACATTGTTCTCACATATAGAAGCAACAAGGTTATTTTTACCAGGATATTTGTAAACAAAATGGTTTAAAAGAGTGTCCGTGGAGTTTCTGGCACGTTCTTCTCCGTAGACATCTACGCTTTGGAACGTGCAAATAGCTTTAAGACGGACTGACTTTGACAATTCAAAGTACCTGTTAATGGTTTATTTAAAATAAATAATTTGACTTTGATTTAAATTAGTTGAAATATGAATCCTCATATTTCAACTAGTTTACAATATATTGTTTGAGATAGATAGATAAATAGATAAGAAATTTATTTTGTAAATCATGAGCACAGTATACAGGTCTTAGAATTAAAACATGTTTTGCTATTTAAGGCGTACAAAATTAGTCGCCCTGGACAAACAATAAAAATAAATCCTACTAATTCTATTATGTATATATTATCCTACCAATATTATAAACGCGAAACTTTGTAAGTATGGATGGATGGATGGATGGATGTTTGTTACTCAATCACGTCAGAACAGCTGAACGGATCTTGGTAAAATTTGGCACAAATGTAGATTATAGTCTGGAATAACACATAGGATACTTTTTATCCCGGGAGTATATTCCCTTGGGATAATTTACGACATTTACGCGACAGCTAGTATAAAATAAAAATAAAAAAAATGACAATGTCAAAATGAAGATGTTGGAAAAATCATACAATCTGGAAGCTAATATTTTGCTCTGTTACCCGTGCGAATCCGTGGCTGGTTGCTAGTTAATACCAAATATACTAAACCTAAAACTATCAAGAGCAACATTCCTACTCCCATACAAACTGTGAACCTCAACAGTGATAGCACACAGCGCCGACTCACCGAGTGCGATTCCAGACCATTACTTGCGGAGTAATGGAGAAAGGAGCACAGTGTTGTAATGTGACTCAGCGCACTTCGTACGAGTCGCGTCAATATGTACGCGGTTAAACCCTTTGTTGTTTGTCGTGACACGGACACTTTCTTCGAGTTTTTGGACGAATGAAGAGATTTAAAATGAATTGACAGTTGAAAGTAAGATACTATGAAAAACTAGGCTTGAATTTATAAAAACCAGCCAAGTGCGAGTCGGACTCGCGCACGAAGGGTTCCGTACCATTATCTATAACAACGGCAAAAAAATCATGTCTGTTGTATGGGGATTTTTTTTTATTCTGTTATTATAGCGGCAATAGAAATACATAGTCGGTGAAAATTTCATCTGTCTATCTATCACGGTTCATGAGATACAGCCTGGTGACAGACGGACAGCGGAGTCTTAGTAATAAGGTCCCGTTTTTGTCCGAAACATACTGTCAGTATTCTCGTATTTTTAAGAGGAGCGTTCGCATTCTCATCGTTGTAAAAACAGGCCAAGTGCGAGTCGGATTCTCACACGAAGAGTTCCGTACCATAAACCGAAAAAAAACACGTTTCTTGTATGGGAGGAATTTTTAATTTAATTTAATTTTTAATATTTGTTGTTATGGCGGCAATAGAAATACATACTCTGTCAACATTTAAATTGTCTAACTATAACGGTTCTTGAGATACAGCCCGCTGATGGACAGACGGACGAACAGCGGAGGCTTAGTAATAGGGTTCCGTTGGTTACCCCTTGGGTACGGAACTCTAAAAACTGTACAAAACACATTTAGTCTCTCACCATTTTGAAAAGTTTTGAAATTGTCGCTGAGATTATATTGCCATTCGAATTCGAACGCTTTTCAAGAATGAGGATTGGGCATGACATTTGAAATGGATTGAGAATTAAAAGTAAGGTAAAAATAAGAAACATCGAAGAACGAACAGCGGAAAAAGGATTTATTCAATTAGCGACAGCGAGTCTACAAATGTTGTAGGGATTTTGACTACGCGCTTTAGTACAACAATGCCTACGCCGTAGCAAGGTTCGTAGCACAGTGCCTACGAAGCTACGGCGCGGCGACAGATTTTTACTTTTAGTTATGGTGCTTCATCATCTGCCAAGCCTGTTCCCAACTATATTGGGGTCGGCTTCCAGTCAAACCGGATTCAGCTGAATACCAGTATTTTACGTGGAGCGGCTGCCTACCAGACCTCCACAACCCAATAACTGGGTAACACGGTACTCCTTGGCAAGACTGGTGTCAGATTATCTGGCTTCTGACTATTCGTAACGACTGCCAAAGATCTACAAATGACAGCCGGGACCAACGGCTTAACGTGCTTTCCGAGGCACGAAGGAGTCTCGGTATGTTAAGATGGTCAACCATCCACAGACCAGCCTCGGCAAGCGTTGCTTAACCTTGAAGATCGACCCGTGCGGCTGTATGGTGCTTGTACACGGGTTATTTGCGCGAGTAGTATATATGCACAAGTTAATCGCTTGTGCTTGTACAAGGTGCAAGTAGCTGGAGCAAGCAAGGCGCGGGCTACTTGCGTCTCTCTTCACAAAAACACAATTGGAACAAAACAACAATTGAACTTGAGCGGGTAGTTAGCTTGGGTACATGCTCGAGTCGCTGGACCCACCTTTTCACGGAGCATATAACCTGCGCAAGCTACATGCGCCGTGTACAAGCAAAATTATAACGGACATTACGAAAAAAATAATCAGTTGTTCCCATACATTATGTCGTGCTGTACACACATAAATATATGAGGCAGTCGATTTTAATTAAGTAGCATTAAGTCCGCTTATGTGCAACTACATAACAAAGTTTTAATAAATAAATAAATTATTAATATTTCATCTCATTACTGCGTCGTAGGTCGTAGGTACGCAGCTGTACGTGTCCCGGCTACATGACTCCACGAAGGTTGAGGAGATCGTGGAGTACATGATAGTGAAGACCATCTAGACTTTGAGGGTCGAGAAGTTGGAGTAGCGTCGCAATACAAACTTCAAGTCGTTTGTGGTGCGGTTTCCAACACAACAGCTTGAGATGTTCCTCAAAGCAGAGTTTTGGCCGAAGGGTATCGTGTATCGACGTTTCCGCGGCCAGCTGTGCGACACCAGTCAACGAAACACGACGCCGTCATTTCGTGTGCAGTATTTTATAGTTTTCAATGTATTGTATTATGTATTAGGTAATTTATTTATAGTTATTGTTTTATGCTTGTTTATTTTATTTTATGGGCTCTATCTAGGTAGAAAAGAAAAGAAACGGTAGGTGTGTGGCCGGGCTTAGACCTAGATTTGCAGTCTTCTTACCAAGAACTTTCTGGAAACGAGTCCACGTTTTAGCAACGTCACAGCGATTCAAAAAGAACTTAATTAATTATAATTTTCCACTAACTAAGTTTGAGAGTTACGTCAAGTTGTTTCCTGAAACTCATTTGATGTTCGTAGAGCAAAAGCATGTGTATAGTTATTTCGCGTTCTAGGAAATACTAATGAGAAAAGTGCTTTCGAATGTAGCGGTCGTAATAATTGGCGAGTCAAGTGCAGTTCAGACCAGTTATTACAAGAAAACTTATTTTTTTAACACACAAAATAAAAGTTATTTTGTCATTTGTGCTTTTTCTTTGAAAAACGGTTGTTTTTTTTATTGCTACCCCCCAAAAATTTCAACCAGTCCATACCAATTTAATTGTCTATCTCTGAATCTCTGAAGTTCTTCATCCGATCACACATGGGATACTTTAAACACGGTAGTTCTTTTTGAGGGATATTTTTCGTCTTTAACGCGGGCGGAACCGATGACAAACCTTATAAACATTTCATAATGGTGGATCAACTTAACATACATATAGCCTTTTTACCTTTCCATTTCCGACCGTGTAGGTAACTAGCCCGAAACTTAGCAGTAGTCTTAGTCGACTTTTGAACCCTCAAGTACCCAACACTTAAAAGTTTCAAATTCGGGTTGAACAGGTCCCATGAGCCGCCATTTTGAACCCGTTTCAGTACGGAAGCTGAAATGAATAATATTGTAATGTATCTTCCTGTATTTACTCAGTAATATTTCTGGGAATGTAAGCCGGCTCTCGCCAGCTCTCCTGAGATGTCACATCAAGAATTCAGGAGGATTCTGAGCTAACTCCAGCTTTGTGTATATCAAAGTTCTGTTTTATACCCAGGACTCCGGGAGTAAGTACTAGGGGCTCATAAATGATCCGGTTGTGTAGTGTAGGTCAGTTTGTAGCACTCTACAAGTTGTTAAAAAGATGTTTTGTTTGAACAGGTCGTTAAATATAATGTATATAAACGGGAACATTTCTTTTCTTGGTTTCGAGCATGACATCGTTGCTTATAAGCAGTGATCGGATAATCGGGCGCTTATATGCCTAAACTTCTTCCCGTGAAAGAATAATATGGACATTCCTTTCTGAATAAATAAGTAATCCCGGGTTCCCGAGATTGAACAATTTTGTAAAAACAACTATAACAAACTTCATGATATTATATCAGTGGTTATTTTGATTGAGTATCTTTATTTTATTTAAAACAAATGGAAAATCATGAAAACTTTCATTGTAAATGAAAAGTTCCATTAGAATCGGCTTTTTAATTTTTTTTTAAATACAATGAGAGTTCACAACGAGTTCTAACTATATTTTTAGCAATCTCAGGAATTTCGAACGATTCCGGGATCCGGGATCCTGAAAAGCATGTCCGTATTATACTCTCTTACTGACTAAAACCCATCCGTGTTCCTTCTAAAGCCCTTCGCGTTCTAGGGCAACGGTGACTCTTTCGAACAAATTCCGCAACCCTGGCAGGTTCTGGCCCTAGCGGGCCCCGTCTTCTATGCTGACATCTCTTTGAGGCGCGCGTGAAACACAACGCGTCATCGACCCGGGCCTGGTGGTGATCGGACAGCGAGCCACCCAACGCTCTCCGACAGCACCCATACCTACCCTAAATACTGCAACTTTACTTGTCGGTAGAAATACCACCGTATGCATCATACGCATAGTATCTGCTAAGACTTTTCCAACTATTTAAGTATAGGCTCTAGTCCAACCAGAATGATGCAGGTGAGTACCAGTATTTTACATCGAGCGACTGTCTATCTGACCTGCTGCCCTACGATGACGTGCTATGCTAATGCTATCCGATTCCGATGATGTAAAAGGGATAGCGCTATTCGCTATGTATAGCTCCGTCTCTCTCTTAGAGCGGAATCATGATCGTTTTAAGACATCATAATAGGGACCTGACCTGATGTCAGAAGTATATAAAACACACCATTTAAATTGTCCTTTTAATATCCTACATTGATAAAAGTACACCAAGGTCACATTATGAGTGTAATGACATCAAAGTTGAGCTCATAATTAAACTCGTGTCCATAGTTCAGTGATGTACATACTTCCAGTTATTCGCCTAATAACGAGCTGGCGGAGTTCGATGTTGGCATGGTCATAATTTACAGCGAGGGTACCTACATTAGAACGGTGGCAGAATGGTTATCAACAGTATAGGATGACTTCTTCATCCTATACTGTTGATAATCATTCTGCCACCGTTCTAATGTGTATGAGCAAAGTTTGATGTTTTGATGAGATGAAAGCAAATAACTTAAATAAAAAATATAACCGACTTCCAAAAAAAAAAATCAATTAATTTCGGTAGTCAGTGTTTTTCCTTGTCTTCTTCGTAATAGTTTCTGAAAAAAACGTATACCATTAGAAATTATTAATTAATTTAACTTTTAATTTCTGTTTCTGCCACCGGACACCCTGTATATTTCAATCGCAAGAATCACAAACAAAGAGCTTTATCAAGGAGCTGATGCCTTTCTGAATAGGCGTAACAAAGTGAAGTTTTAAAACTTAAATGGATGTACGTACCTACTCATCCATTCATCAATTAAATAAACTTTACTTGCAGTAACTTCTGTATTTGTACCTAAAAAAACTTTAACATTAAAACAAGATATTTCAATTCAAGCTACTTGTAGAAAGCAATTCAAAACTTACACAGAGCAATATGAAGGTTTTATTTTTTCGAAACAACAACACCAATTGTTGACAACAGATGGCCTTTACAACTCGGGCGAGAAAGGTCCCGTACAAAATGAAATAAACTGGGCTTTGGCTCGTAAATCATGACAAGACAAGACTTACAGTGTGTGTGTAATTCGTAGTTTATTATCCAAAATTATAATTGATGCAGAAGGTTTAAGCTACGAGTATTTGGTACGAACATGAAATATGATTGGTGTGAGAAGGTGAGATTTTAGAAATTGTATTTTGATTTGCTTTTCACTCGGTATGTGATTTTTTTAAAGGTTAGGAATTAAACGGGTTCGAACATTTTTGTATTGGACTTGGCATATCATAGTGTACTAAGTGTTTTTGCAGATAGGTGGGATTCCCCCATGCTGCAAAGATGGGTGCGGCTTCATGTCGTAGTGTAGTAGTGCTGTCAATACTAACACTAGTTTTTAAGTATATTGTTACTTACAAAATATGGACCTAGCCTGAAATAAATGTTCATTATTTTTTTCAAAATCGCGGCGCACTATCGAAAGGGTATTTATGGGTAGAGGATACTTAAATAAACAAAAATGTTTGCAACATAGTGCCCTAAAGGATCACGTTGTTAAGATATTTGCAGGTAAAGTCGTTATGTGAGAACAATGACCATCATTAAAAATTAATTGACTTCATGCTTATATGCGATATTCGACTATATGTAACTGTACAAGTTAACTATTGAACCAACAAGAAAACCGTGAAAAGAAAATCGACTGCCCCATATGTAGGTATATTTCCGTGCGCAAACTCGACAAAATGTACTGAATAGCTGATATTTTTTCGCGATTTCGGGTTTGTTACTACAGAAAAAGTTGTTCATAATGGTGAATACTAGGACCCCTTTTCAGGTATTGCGTTTATTCTGTTACACGCTGTATTTTAGGTCTACGTAGCGTGTTTTTCTTCTTTTTAGAATTCTTTACCCAAAGAGTAAAACGGGACCCTGTTACTAAGACTACGCTCTCCGTCCGTCTGTCTGTCTGTCCATCTGTCACCAGGCTGTATCTCATGAACAGTGATAGTTGGACAGTTTAAATTTTCACAGATGATGTATTTCTGTTGCCGCTATAACAACAAATAATATATAAAATAAAAATGAAATATATAAAAGAAACATGTTTTTTTCGGCTTATGGTACGGAACCCTTCGTGTGCAAGTCCAACTTGCACTTGGCCAGTTTTTTATGTACATATCAGCTGTCATCTAGGCAAAAGGCACCTAGGCTAGGCTTAAAATTATCGAGATTAATTTACCATAGTTCTTGCATAAGTAGAAAGTTAGGAACGCCATAGTCTATTTAGGTACATCCCGAATAATCAATGTACATCACGTACAATCACGTATGTTGATGACTTATGTCAAGTATATTGAAATAAAAATTTTACTAACAAGAGTATGCTTTTTTATTTTTTTTAAGGATGGGGAATCATCAAATGACTTCTTCCGCTCTGGTTGGAGCGGAAGGGCGTGTCAGACTCTTACTGACTAAAACCCATCCGCGTTCCTCCTAAAGCCTTTTGCGTTCTAGGGCCGCGGTAACTCTTTCGAACAAATTCCGCAACCCTGACAGGCTCTGGCCCTAGCGGGCCCCGTCTCCTATGCTGACATCTCTTTGAGGCGCGCGTGGAACACAACGCGCCGTCGACCCGAGCCTGGTTGTGACCGGACAGCGAGCCACTCAAGGCTCGCCGTCCCCAGACCCGCGCCTACGGTGGCCGGGGATCGCCCTGCGACTCCCGACGCCCGGGGCGTCTTCTCCTGTTGCGGCGGTTGGGGCGAAGGCCTTGTCTTTCCCTCGCGCGGTCCAACAACAGTATGCTGTTTAAGAAGAAAACTTGTACCCCTCTTCATTCAAAACGGAAAATAAACCTAACAGGATAGTTAACAATGGCGATATATATTTATTTTATTTAGTAAACTTTATGCACAAGTAAAATCAATGTACAAAGTAGGCATTTTCTAGCAGGTTACCAGGGTTTTCTATATATATATAGGCGTTAAATATTTAACCAGTTGAAAGTAGGTCGGGTTCGTTAAGCTTCTCAAATTAACTGCGGACTTTAAATACGGGAACAGAATTGATACTGTCAAGAGTTTAAAGTATGTTTCATCTGTAACTTTGTTCAGCCGCTTTGTTCCGCTACAATTTGATGCAGAGAAATGGAGACAGAAAGAATAGTTTTTTCAACACATTTGCTCAAAAAATGCATTTACGAAGCCTGTATACATTGTTCGAAAGTAAAAAATTACGAACCATACAATGGAACGTGCGGTAAAATACTCTAAGTACTCTCATCTAAGTACCTATTTTACCGCACTCTTTGTTGTAAAGTGCCGTGCGTATTCTTTACGGTTTTTTTGTTAATTATAATTTAAAAATATAAGAACTCTACCAAAGAGTTTCACATAATCGAAAAAATAAGTTGAATGATCAAACCTCCTTGAAAGCGCTTTTGCTCAATACGTTTGTCTCATTTTAATACTAGAGAGAACATGAGGCGATAGATTTTGTTTTAATTTTCACTATGCGCACGTGGCGCCATTTGCAAATTCGCGCTATTTTCATATAAAGAACGTCAAAGGTTGTTGCGACTATCCGACTGATATCAAAAAACTAAAAGTTTGTTTCATTACCTGTATGGTACTGTTTTCTCGCAAATGTGTTGAAAAACGTTGTATGGCACACTCGTGCCTCGTGACTATGGTAAGTTGTAAAAACTAAATTACCGCAGTAGTATCATAAATAACTATTTCGGACCAACGTAACTTCCTGGGATCTTCATGCTTGTCAAAACCGGAATTAGTAAACGGTCACAAGTTTATTTTGCTTCGTTTAGTTTTATTTTGTTTATTTTTCTTTTAGTTTTCTAGTTTTGCGATGTTTATTTTATTTTGTTTAGTTTTATTTTGTTTATTTTTCTTTTAGTTTTCTAGTTTTGCGATGTTTATTTTATTTTGTTTAGTTTTATTTTGTTTATTTTTCTTTTAGTTTTCTAGTTTTGCGATGTTTATTTTATTTTGTTTAGTTTTATTTTGTTTATTTTTCTTTTAGTTTTCTAGTTTTGCGATGTTTATTTTATTTTGTTTACTTTTATTTAGTATTGTTAGATTTAATTTGGTTTAGTTTTGTCTAGTCTTCTCTACTACATTTATAATTAAGTTACAACATAAAATAAAGTTAAAAAAATCAGAAATGACCTACTGGGCTCGGAGGAAGGTGACGGCATTCGTGATACAGGGTAATCCTAGTATGAATGCCAAAGCACTCCTTTGACACATTAAATGTACATTTAATTTTAAGTTTAAAATAATATGTAAGGAGATTACATGTTAAAACTATTTCTCGTCCGCTGTCCGTCTGTCTGTATCTCATGAACCTGAAGTATGGAGAGCTTTGTGTAAGGTCTCAATCATCTTTACACACCCTCACTTCCAGTGAACTTTCTTTATCGCCAACGCAACCGCTTCAAATATTAATTAATTGCCAAAAAAACTTGTATCCTAAAAACGCGATTAAGGAAATTTATGGTTTGGCAAAAAATGGCGGATCCGCAAACGGCTATAAGTCATTACATGACGCTTGCGGATTGCTAATGGGCGGGAATCGATATCGGGGACTAAAATGGCTTTCCGATATTTTGTTGTTGCTAGAACGTTCTCTGAATAAATTGCAAGATTGTTATGAGATTTTGAGTGTCGGTATTTTGAGTCAGTTTTAAGGGTTCCACAATAAAAAGGGGCTTTGAAAATAAAAAGCATTTTTCATTTTGTCTGTCCCTGTCACTTCACGCTACATACCTATTCGTCTGCTTCCGAATGAAAAATTAAAATCAAGACTTACTAAAATATAATGAATGAATATAAAGTAAATGAAAAATATAGCATTAACTTAGGAATTTTTCCCGTGGGAAAAAGTCCTAAGTTAATGGTTTAGAAAGAAACTACAGAACGCTGTCTGCTATGATCTATTTCTTTTGATTGAGATTAGCACCATCCCATCAATTCCCGTGCGTCATCTTTCATTCATCAACGTCATCTTTGCTTTTGTAACCAGACGTTTCAGCTACTGTTGGTAGCTAATTTGACAGTTGGTTAAAGGTAGATACGTTATTGAAACCGGCCGTTAAAGAATTTTCTCATACTTAGTGTCAAAGTTAGCTAGGAAACACCGGCCTTATCTAGCTTAAAATGACCAAAAAAGATTGATGTGTAAAAGTGTTATGTTGAACCTACTTGTAAAATAAATATCATGTATCATTTAGTTTAGGGCAAATATTTCTCTACCGTCGGTACCAATTTTATTGAGCTGAGAAAAGGCTTGGCAATTATGCCTAGCCTTTTCTCAGCTCAATTGAGTTTTGTTCCACTCCAACCGGATACTGCTTGTTTTTTTTTTTTTTTTAATTTTTTTATTTAATATGGGTTTGCTCTTGACTCTAGTCTAGGTCATAGATGACAGAGACAAAGTCGACGATGGAGCGAGCTTACCCAGAAGAAGCCTGTTCACTCTAATTTTGAAGAGATTAGGGTGAATTAGATTTTTGATGCTGCTGGATTTTTAATGTTTATTTTCCTCGGGTCCTCTACAATAATGGGTTTAGGATGCTGATGGGGTTGCCGCGATACTGTAGTGCGTCAGGGATGTTTGCGGAAGCCAACACCGATGGCTTTTGGGCTATTGTACGCAAAAGAGTGGCCTCTCTGATGTGTCGTGTGCGGGGCAGCCCCAATGGCTCTTCTAAACCCTATACCGGAAAGGGTGGAGTGCCCTATTGTGCGGCACTGGAATAGGGTGCATAGTGTGAACATTGTAAGATATAATGTAAGGTAAATTAATAAGTAGTTTTAAGGTACTAACATAGTTTTTAAGTCTTACTAATCATTTTATATGGAATTTTGTTCTGAATTAAATTATTATTATAGAATTATTTCAAACACCATGTGAATTGTTAATTAATAAATTGAATTGAATTGAACTGCTGAGTACCGGTATTTTACACGGAGTGACTGCCTACCAGACCTCAACAACCCAATGCTTGGGTAACACGATACCCCTAGCCTTTTTAAGGATGGGTAATCATCCTCCGCTCTGGGCGGAGCGGGAGGGAGTGTCAGACTCTTACTGATTAAAACACATCCATATTCTTCCTAATGCTCTTTACGTTCCTGGGCCGCGGCGGCTCTTTCGAACCCTAGCAGCTCCACAGCCATAACAGGCATTGCGCAGAGGGGCTTTCGGAGTGGTCTTTTAAGAGGTTCCGGGGCCCCTTCAATGTGCTGATGGTGATCACCGGCGTGGTCTTAGTGAGGTAAAAATCCCACACTCCCTGTTCTTTTTCCCAAGTCCAGGGGCCTTTTGAACGTGTCCCCCGAAACAAAAGGACTAACGGCTTAACATGCTTTCAGAGGCACGGAGGAGCCTCGGTATGTAATAGGTAGTCTCCTATCCACGGACCAGCTTCAGTAGCATCGCTTAACCTCGATGATCCATCGTGCGACTATTATTATTTACCTGTGAGCTCTCTTCTGTCGATACCACACTGTATTAACTGCACTCCTGGCAAAGAAAACCTCATTTCTCTAGCAAATATATCTCCTACCTCACTTTAAACGCTTTTCCTGTCGTATTGTGGATAATAAAACTTTTATAAATAGCCTTTCTAAAGCCCCTGGCTAGCATAGACTTCAACGAACTGTTTCCATTGAAATAATAACGACTTTAATGGATTAACTTTTCTTTGTACAAGTTTAAAATAAGCTATTAAAGAATTATAGAGGTGTGTTTTGTTCAAAGGTGTTGTATTGTTTATTTAAACCTGTTGTACGATAGTTTTTTTCTTGTAATTTCCGTCTTTAATGTAGTACGATTTAATTAATCTGCCAAGCCTTTTGGTTACGTTGGGACTGGCATTCAGTACCTAACTGACCTTCACTTAAAGCGGTAGATTTATTCACAATCTAGTCCTGGACTGGACTCTGTTGCTTTGTGTTTTCTGCATTCACTCAATGAATTGTCCAATACAAAATAATACAACCGAAACCCGAATAAAAAAAAACACTACAAAGTAACTTAACGGAAACTTTAATAACTTTAATTTCGGAAGTCGGTGTTTTTGGTTAATTCTTCATTTTTTGACACCGACTTCAGAAATAACAGTTATACCCCACACTTAACAACACCACTGGAAAGTCACAGGAGATGACATATTTTTTCCAGCTATTTTGATTTAAAAATAAAACTACTGATCCGATTTTGATGAATTTTCTTTGGGAGCAATCGGAAAGTATATCCATTCACATAAAATAAGCATTTTTCAAATTGGTTCATAAATAACGGAGTTATGAGATAAAAAACGTAAAAAAAAATACAACCGATTTAAGAAACTCCTCCTTTTTCTTTAAGTCGGATGAAAAACTGAAACGTTTTTCAAATAAGGCGGTTTAGTCAAAACATGTTGTATTGACTAAACTGCCTTATTTGAGGTGATTAAAATATTTAAAGACCTTTTTAAAATACACACACTTCGACACTTGTTAGGACGACATCTTTGTGTGCAGAAAAAACGGTTTTGCAGGTTTTTTTTTTTGGTAGAAACCAGCGGTATCCATTTCATATATGTAACAAAAAATATTCACGCCAAAAAAATTAATCGTAGGCTCGACATAAAACGACCCGAAAACGTAAAGTAAATTCTACGTTTTGAGTAACAAATCGATGTGATTACGTAATTCATTATAAGTGGGGTGGATGTGGCAAAACTGCCAGGTCTCGGGCCATAAGGTCAGAGTTCATGGCAACGGACGCTTAGCTAGTGGACGCTAGGGTGTGGGGCCATGAAATCGGCGAACTAGATACACGTAGACGGACGGCATGAGGCTATAAATTATTGTTTTCAACAAACAGTTTGGTCAACCAGATACTTTTTATGACATATGGGTACCTACAATTGATATTGATTATATTATTATGTGCAGACTTAGGAAAACAAATATTTAGGTACAATTAATCTGCAGACTACACCAGACTCATTTTGTTTTCTTTTGCTGGCGAAGAAAGAAGTTCTATATCTACGGTGCTCTGCTCATTATATGGTAAAAGGCAACGAGTGTGGGGATCATGACAGCAAGTTAGATTGTCAACTAGCAAAGTTAAAAGGTATTTCTCAATGTGTCCGGACAAAAGATCAAAGCTTACGAGCTGTTTCAGTACCTACTAAGAGCCGGTTGGACATACCAGAGTTATCTTCTAACTCCAACTTAGGCCCATTGGCAGAAACGAGTAAGTTGCTAACACGAGGTTAAATAACAAATCTATACTTCTGTACTATATATAATTATCTATACTTATATTTATATAAGTCACCGAAAAATAACAAACGCCGTTAGATTGTAAAATATTGCGTGAAATTGTAAACTATTTTTTCTGAATATGACACGGATTATTTGAAAACTATTGAATTTGGATGGGATTTATTGTATCCAAAACGATTTTTTCATCATAAAGGGTTTTTCTACTTTGTTTTTTGAAACAAAATAAAACAAAGAATTTAGATGAAGATGATTCAAATTTTTATTGTATTACGAGTAAGGTTTGGCAATTATGTATGAAAAATTAAATCTGGCGAATGTCCACCACGACCACGCTGACAGATGTCGATTACGGATTACTCTTACGGAGTCTGCAATTTTCCGGTGACATATACAAGGTGGGGACGACGACACGACAATAAATCAAAACACTGGCAATACTTGCTCATACGAATATGTTGTCTTTTACCACAGATTTGATGTAATTATCTGAAACAGACTACTTGGAATATTTCGTCAGAATAGTAGCTAAAACTCGAGAACGGCTTGACCGATTTGGCTAATTCTTTTTTGTTTTGGTCGCCAGATTACAGGGAAGGTTTTAAAACAACAAAAAAAAGGGAAGTAGGGTAGGTATGTAGGGTAGGTATGTAGGATAGGTATGTAGGGTAGGTATGTAGGATAGGTATGTAGGGTAGGTATGTAGGATAGGTATGTAGGGTAGGTATGTAGGATAGGTATGTAGGGTAGGTATGTAGGATAGGTATGTAGGGTAGGTATGTAGGATAGGTATGTAGGGTAGGTATGTAGGATAGGTATGTAGGGTAGGTATGTAGGATAGGTATGTAGGGTAGGTATGTAGGATAGGTATGTAGGGTAGGTATGTAGGATAGGTATGTAGGGTAGGTATGTAGGATAGGTATGTAGGGTAGGTATGTAGGATAGGTATGTAGGGTAGGTATGTAGGATAGGTATGTAGGGTAGGTATGTAGGATAGGTATGTAGGGTAGGTATGTAGGATAGGTATGTAGGGTAGGTATGTAGGATAGGTATGTAGGGTAGGTATGTAGGATAGGTATGTAGGGTAGGTATGTAGGATAGGTATGTAGGGTAGGTATGTAGGATAGGTATGTAGGGTAGGTATGTAGGATAGGTATGTAGGGTAGGTATGTAGGATAGGTATGTAGGGTAGGTATGTAGGATAGGTATGTAGGGTAGGTATGTAGGATAGGTATGTAGGGTAGGTATGTAGGATAGGTATGTAGGGTAGGTATGTAGGATAGGTATGTAGGGTAGGTATGTAGGATAGGTATGTAGGGTAGGTAGAGTAGGGTAGGTAGAGTAGGGTAGGTAGAGTAGGGTAGGTAGAGTAGGTAGGTAGGTAGTAGGTAACGGTTGGACGGTTATTGGTGAAGGGAGCGAAGCCGCGGGTACAGTTTGTTGTATATATATCCTAACTATAATAATATATTTTATCTATACTATTATTATAAATGCGAAAGTTTGGATGTCTGTTACTCAATCACGTTAGAATAGCTGAATGGATCTTGATGAAATTTGGCACAGAGGTAGATTATAGCCTAGAATAACACAGAATAGTACTTTGTATCTCGGGAGTATGTTCCCTTGGGATGATTCTGGACAGTCACGCGCGTGGAGCCGCGAGCGGCAGCTAGTATTTCATACGTACTGGCCCCGGGTTAGGTTAGTTTGTGGGGAAATTGATACTAATAGAAGGCTGTACTCATAAAAACTCATTTTGAATTAAAATCGGGTCTTCCAACTACCCGCTTATGCCTTTGCCGTATTGCTCCGCAGTTCTCCTAGCCCCACAATAATATTTGATTTGATACGGCGGCGTATCACGCGAGCCCCATATAAAGGCAGCACCACACGCCCGCCGGGACGCAATATTTAGGTTATTAGGTGTCTGACAAGCTTGCTGTTTGAACTGGCGATGTGAAATTCAGCGGTCTACTACACAATAATTGTCAGCTGGGTTCACGTCTGACGGCCATTTTGAAAATATTTAAATTAACGTGACAGGTATTTCCAGGTCAGACTAACTCATTTTAATTTACGAGTTTTCTCTGAATTAGAATGTTTGTTATTTATCACTATATTTAGGTATAAGTAGTTTATTATTTCAGCATAAATATATTTTTTATTAGTACAAATAATCTTTACGAAACTGATTTCTATTTTAAATCTTATTTATTTGTTGTACACGTAGAACACTATAGTTTTTGGAACTCGAAGGTAGATTGGTATAGAATGCCTTGTTGCATTAATTCCATCTATGTACCAACAATGTACATAAAGTTTAAATAAACCAATCAATAAATACACATAACGTAAATTAAAAAGCGTAAAGATTAAAAAGGTAGATTCAACCCATGGGCTATCATCAACCCTTAGTTATTGATACGAGGGGCTACTCTCTAAGCCTGAAGTCCTAAGTTTCGGGCTTAGATGCAGGCATATTCTAGTCCGTATCACTAAGAATGAATGACAACACGATTTGACAGTAACTGTCAAATCGTGTTGTCATTCATTCTCAGTTCGGGTTCGGAACTAATTGTAAGACTGTAGGTGATACGGAGTAGAATACAGGCAACTAAGCTCAAAACTACGGACTTCTGGTTTAGAGAGTAGCCCCCCTGGCTCGAATGACGTTTTAATTTAAAAATAAGCAATTTTATTTCGATGAAAATAATATAAACAAAACGGTAACAGCTTACGTGTTTATATTTTTTTTCATCGAATTCGAATACTACAATTTAAATTAAAACGTCAAAACATCATTCGAAATGTGTCGTGCCAGGTACCACGTTAACGCGTACGCTTAATAAACATGGTCACTGTCACATTTATAATATTTAATATATTATTAAATATATTTTTATTATTTAAAATATTTTAAAACTAACTTCTAATTATCAAATTAGGGTTGAAGTCAATAAAAAAGTCATAAAACCTTAAAATTAATGAGCCGTTCTACATAAACACTACAACGAGTTGATCGATATTACAAAGTAAAAACAATAAAAACTCGGAGTAGCCCGCAGACAGTTTCTACGTAACACCACTGCGGCATAGTTTAGTCCTACCTTTTGGCACGGCTCGACTTTACTTAGCGCTAAATGAAGCGGCGACATCATGCCGTGGCTACGTAGATGCCACGCTGCCAAGCGAGGCTACAACCAGTGAAGATGACGTATTTTGTAAGTGCATTTAAGTTATTGCGTAGTCTGGGTGAATAACCTCCGTGAGTCGAAGTACACAGTGTAATTGGTAATTGAGGCTACAACCAGTGAAGACAAAAGTTCTGCATATTTTGTTAGTGCATTTAAGTTATTGCGAAGTCTTTGGGTGAATAGCCTCCGTGAGTCGAAATATACAGCGTGAATATCATGTGCGATCCTTCAAATGGGGCGTTCTAGAGCTAATTTGCAACGATTTTAACCCGATAACTTGGTGATCAAATTGGGATTTTTCGAATGATCGATTTTTTAATAATTTGGAAGTGGCATAGTTTTAGTCCTACCTTTTGGCACGGGCGGGCTTTACTTACGAGTAGCGCTTAATGAAGCGGCGACATGAATGCCGTGGCTACAACTATGTACATACATGGATGCCACTACGAGTGAAGATGGAAGATTTGCTTATTTTGTTTAAGAATTTAAGTAATTGCAAAGTCTTTTTGAACGTCAAAATGTACATTTTCTCCCAAATCGCCCCGCCCGTCACCACTTCCAAGTGCTGGGATGAAGTAGCGCAACAATCTCCCCAACCATTCATCTGTTAAGTTTGAAGAACTTGAATTTCTACAATACTAGTTATAATATTTTATATTTTAATTTATGGGACAGGGGAAATAATATTAAAAGCTCTTGGCGAAGAATGTTAATTTTTCTTCAATAGTCATTTCCTATATTGAAATAGAGGCAGTAAGATTCCACTGGTCGATAGTAGTGATGACCTCAGTCCAGAAACCGGCGTCGACAGACTTTTCAGAAATAGACAATATGCATGAAAAAATATATTTTATGTCTAAACAGTTTATCTAAAAAGTAATATAGGTACCAAAATAGAATCAAACCGTGAAACTAAGATCGAAATTGACCGAAAAACAAACGAGAAAAAAATATTTTAAACAAATAAATCTGTCCCTCTCGCGAAAACGCCGTTTTCTATGGCAGCTTTGTAGGTATCGTACTATTTGACGATAATTGTTGGTATCGGACTTGATAACGTCATCACTGATGAAGGTATTTAAAAAAAATATTTCATAATTGTTTACTAGAGCTTATAAGTATTTTATTTTACAAATAAAAAAATAGCATGCATATTCCCTATTGTTTTTGTATTTTATTGATCGAATTAAATTCTAGAGATTGTATGTAAAGCAGCTCGGTAAAAAATGAAGACTACGTCTCCGAACTCGGAAGTTAAAGAAGCCAAGGTTAGGTACCACCTTTTGCATTTTAACAACAAAATTAAAAATAAAATCTTCCTTACACTATGCCGCCGTCGCACAAAACAAACTTATAATGAAAAATAAACTGTAAAAACTTCTTTTAAGAAAACAGCTAGCTATTTAGGGTTCCGAACGTCCGTATGTAAAGAACGGAATCGGCTTATAGAATCACTCGTGTGTTGGTCTGTCTGTCACAACGATTTTGATGGAAGGCGCACGTATGAACTCCTTAACTCCCTTAACCCAAGCACGGACGCGTTACGTAATAAATACATTTTGAGTATGGGGCTGCTTTTAGGGGAAAAATTAATAAATAAAAAACATATCTATATGCTAATATAATAAAGCTGATGAGTTTCTCTGTTTGTTTGAACGCGGTTATCTCTGGAACTACCAGTCGGATTTGGAAAATTCTTTTTGTATATGATAGCCACATTCATGAGGAAGACTATAAGCTATACGAGAACGGGAAAAAACGGGATATACGCGTCTTGTCAACGTCGCGGGCAAAAGTTAGTTTAAGAATATGATTCGTTCGGAACCATCTGCGCGCGAATCCGACTCGCACTTGGACGGTTTTTCTATTACTACAACATCCCATTTATGAGTATGACAGAGATATACAATCCCGCATAAGTTCACTATTCTCTTTTGCACGTTAAAATGTAGTAGCCAGGTAATCTAGCGAGGAACGTAAGTTTGCCGCTGTGATTAATATTTGGACGTAGAATTGTAGATTTTATTTTTACGCGGAAATTTCTTTATGCTACAAGGAGGTAAGTGATTTCTGTGGGGTGTTTTCTGTATACCTGATGTTAGTGTTATTTACTTTGCAGGTTAACTTGTTTTAAGATTTGCGTAGTAGAAGGCACGGTTGGCGTAGTGGTTGTGCGATTAACTTCTGCGCTGCGTGTCGTGGGTTCGATTCCCGCACGGAACAAATATTTGTATGACCTACAGATTGTTGTTCCGGGACTGGCTGTTTGTTTGTTTATTTTTTTGTCTGTGTTTCCGAACGCATACAACCCTAATCTCTTCAAAATTAGAGTGAACAGGCTTCTTCTGGGTAAGCTCGCTCCATCGTCGACTTTGTCTCTGTCATCTATGACCTAGACTAGAGTCTAGAGCAAACCCATATTAAATTAAAAAAAAA
>NDFZ01004958.1:97200-173861 GCA_002192655.3 Mamestra configurata | reverse complement strand
AAAAAAAACTGACTTTGTATGTTTGTAAACGCACCCACGATACAGGAGAAATTCCTAGTGTGGGGAAACGTTTCTAAAAAAAAAAAAATAGTTCAGCTGCATTTTCTGTGGTCAGTTAAGTGTGACCTATTATCATAAATAGATAGAAGATTGGTTTCTTTGAATAACTCGGTATACCGCATTGAAATACTTCAAGCGGCTGTCGTGAGCTATCTGGGCTAATAACCTAGATACCTAACTTCTGAGTCCTTCAACACTATAATAACTACAGACTCGGAAAAAAATTCTGACCCATGAAAATCTGTCCGAGTCTGCAGACCGGTACATTTTTCAGATTAAAATTGTCCAAAACTATGCTCATTTCTGGGTAATACGCTAAGATAGCTCACGACAGCCACTTGAAGTAAACCACCCAAGAACGTTCGGAACCCTAACAAAATTATAAATGATTACGTCTCAGCAGAACTGATCTTCACCAGGAATTGCTTCACCTCCTGGAAGGGCCTTTCAAAGCTGCGTCTTCAGGTACGCGGTCGCTATTGTTAAATACATCATTTTCTAATGAGGCAGATCTCGGAAAAGACAAAATAAAATAAAATCAAATATAGTCCTGTCTCCACGCAATGGGTGCCTGAGGATGGACGGCGTCGCCGAGGCCGGCCCAGAAAGCGGTGGCGAGATGACTTGGATGCACACCGCGAAGGCTGGTTCGAGGTGGCGCAAGAAAAGAATGTCTGGAAGGATATGGGGGAGGCCTTTGCCCAGCAGTGGGACACAATAGGCTAAGGAAAAAAAAAATAGTCCTAACCGATTTCGGTCATGGCGTCCAAACTCAACGGAGACATATTATAGTGCACAAGTATGTGCGCAAACACAGGTGCACTCTCTCTTGCATCACTCTCATATTCCGATGGGACTGCCCGACACGACCGGAGAGAGATCTGGCGTAGGACCAACGGCTTATCGTGCTTTCCGAGGCACGGGGGTGTCACACCACCAACTTTCAAACTCCGGGCTGTCACAAAACCCAAGAACACTTTTGACTTTTTAGGACTCCACGCTCGGCAGTCGCACTTGCGTGAGCGACAAAATCAAATGGATCTAGAATATTTGTATTACTTGTCGTTCTTCATCGGGCTTCTAATCCCTATCTCGCCTACGATTTATATCAATACAATAACATTTAACAGTTCAAACAGAGCATCTGTAGTTGTTTACGTTTCATTACGGGCTCTAAGTGCGGTGCTGACCCGCGCGTGCCCGTCGAGCGATGGACAGCATTATCTACAGCTAAGTTGCGGATTTGTATGCACTAGGCTTAGCTTGTGTAATGAAGTTTGTTGGTGTAATGGGTAAGTCTGTAAGGACTGTGTGTTGCTGGGTGATTTTTTTTATAAGTGTCATTATTGTTTTTATACTTGGTATTCTCCAATCATTAAATCTATATACAATAAAATTCTTCCTTTACTGACTGACTGATACCGTCCCTAGCTGTCCTCCCCCCAGCGACGCCCTAAGCATAGGCCCGTACCTCACAGAGGGTGCCCTTAGCGTGTTGTCGCTTAGTTCGTAAGTTTTTGTAGCCCTGGCTGGAGGCTTTAATTAACGCCGCCACAGGCGAGTCCGGCTAAGCAGTCGACAGGTCCTAGGTTGATATGCGAGAGGCCACATATAAAAAAAAGGTGTGCCAGTAAGTCTTATCTTCGGACTTGACTCAATTAAGAGCTCCTGCTCCCGACAAAACTGTCGGTTTACCTGGTACAGCGCTGCTGTATATTCACATAGCTGTATTAGCTTGCTGATACTTGTTAATGATTGAGTTTGTCTACTTCTGATGGCTTAATGGAGTGTGCTAGCTACCAAGTGTCAATTAGTTTCATTTAATTTGTTTTTCAGTTTCAATATTTTATTTTCTGTGTCATGTATTGTAAAATACTTTGCATACTACTGTATAAATTCAAGTTTTTAAAACTTAACAGACAGATGTGTTGCTGGGGAGTTTGTTGTGCCACTTCTTCTTCCCAGCTATAACACTAGGAAGTGGTGACGGGCGGGCGTTTTGGGGGATTGTCTTTATGTAGAACTTTGACGTTCAAAAAGTGCTGGCACTCAGCCAAATTTGAATAAATGACTTGATTTTGATTGATTTTGATACACTTTGTTTACAGTTCGTACCGTCGCATAAGCCACCCAATGGCTTCCTTAAAGGTGTGTTCGAATTACTGTACCTAGTCTTTATTAATAATCATTTATATTGTATGTGTGTTTTTAATGGTGTAATTAAATCCTGTTATTGATTATACTGTCTTGTTTACCCCAATAAAATGGGGACTCGAAACCCTGACGATATACCGCTCTGGGTCACTCCTGCTCTTACATTTATACAATAATAATTATGAAACAAAAAGTATAGAACCCAAGTTAAAACGATTAAATAAAGAGGTAGTGATTTTTGACCATTGTTTTAAAAGTGGACAAAAAGGAAACTTAGAATTAAAACACATACAATTGGCGGCCTTATCGCATTCCGCGATCTCTTCCAGGCTACCTGGGATTGTCAGTATTTGCTGCAGTTTTTGCAGTATGGGCAGTATTTTTTTGTATTTGCAGTTTTTTTAGTATTTTACTTGTTATAACCAGAGGTTGGAATTAGGTAGAGTTATTTATGTACTTGCATCGAAATGTTGATATTTAAAAAACTTTTTTATTTAATAAATCACGGGATTTTTCTGCTCTTTAAAATTAATCTCGGGATTTGAGGCATATCCACTATATTCTTTAGCTGTATGAAATCATTGTAAGTACATAAATAACTCTACCTAATTCCGACCTCTGGTTGTAACACTGTTCTCCGTGACCAAGTAGAAACTTACTTTACTTGGAAAATAATTAGTAAGAAGGTGAACTATTCTCTGCTATCTCTTTAGACTTCACAAGAAAAGCTAGGACCCCATCAGACTCCCTATTCTAGCCTTTCTTCCCAGCAACGCAGCAAAACAAATGACTCAAGAAAAATGTTATCACTTCACTGCAAGCAAGACCGTTAGAGCCAGTTATATCATCCAGTTGAATTTAACGAAGCGACTACAATTTGTAAACGGTCTCAGAGTACAGTTGACCGAACAATTTGTTGTTTCACTTGATACAGTAACAGTTGCAGTTGCTGTCATGTGTTACGGCATCCAATTTTATCGTTATTCTGAAGCTGTTTTGGTACTAAGATTGGAGTAAAGAGAGGAATTTGATTTTGAAGTCAGTGTTTACAGATAACAATAGAAACTATCGCAGGAAGGCTCCGACTTCCAAAAACGAGGAGATTCTCAATTCGACTGTGTGTGTTTTTTTTGCATTTTTGTTATGCGATAATTCCGTCAATTATGAATTGATTATGATGATACTTTTTTTGTTTGAAATAATTATACTCCTGAGGTGGTCCCATTGGCTCCAAGAAAAAAAAAGAAAGAAAGAATGACAACCGACTTCTAAATAAGAAACAGTACAAAGTATAAAATAACTTTAATTTCGGAAGTCGGTGTGAAAAAACGAAAAAACAACCAGAAACACATTTAAAAAGTTTTTAATTTCATAAAATTATTTCTTTCTATTTGATAAAATAGTAAAAAAATCAAATCCACGGTTGTGTAAATACCACCCACTGCATTCAGAGAGACTGCTTGAAAAATTACACGTCTTGAACTTTTCGGACGTTTTTTTTGAGGGTAGGGTTTTTGATAAAGGTCTTTCTTACAACTTAATAAGTATTTCAGTTTTTTTTTTTACTTGAACTGAGTTTATTTTGAAGTGAAAACTTCTTTCATCGTCATCGTAATCGAACGCTTTCTATGAGCTATATTTTTAGTGTGTATGTATGTGTACTTTTGGGTGATTTAGAAATCATGGAACTCGCGTCATCGTCACCGAATGCTTTCCATGAGCTATATGTATACTGTGTATTTATGTATACCTTTTGGGTGAACAAAAATCGAGGAACTTGCGTCATCGTCACCGAACGCTTTAGCTTTCGCTTAGTTTTCACTTCTATCGGCAGTCCCCAAAGACTGCCCGCATGTTTTTTTTCTTGTTTTGACTACATTTATTGTTTTACTTTATACTTGACATAAGGCCCTAATATAGATGTATAAGAGATTATTAATTGTCTCAACGCAACAATTTCGAAGAAAAATACTCATAAGAAAATGCTCCTATCAGCGCATCGTCTGTTCCCTTGACAGAACAAGTCAATCAATTGCATGAACCTGTTGGTTCAATCAATAACAGTCTCTAACTAACCGTCCAGCTGTTACAACTGTATGTTATGAATAATAAAATAACGTCGTTCGGTTCAAGGCTCCAGTTAACTGCAGTGAACTACACCCTGCTAACATGTTCCTATTGTGGGGGAGTTCAAAGCTCTGCCTTGCGGTTTGATTACCTCATGATGAAGGAACTTGCCATTTGTGAAGAACTTGCTAGTTTTCATGGCGTGTTTGATTTTCTTAGGGTATGGCTTTGTTGCAGAATTGTTCGAAAGAGTTACCGCACCGCGGTCCATCACGGTCTTAATATTTAGACGATTGTACGAAGAAAATTATACTTATTGATATTGCTAATTAATAAGAAGATGCGGAAGATATATATAGTAGTAAAAACATGTTTTAAAACAAGTTTTACATTTAACGACTGCGAGCCTGCCAGGGTTGCGGAATTTGTTCGAAAGAATCACCGGGGCACTCCAGTGCCCCGGTGATTCTTTCGCAAAGAGCTTTAGTCAGTCTGACACGCCCTTCCGCTCCACCCAGAGCGGAAGAAGTCATTTGATGATTTCCCATACTTAAAAAAAAATAACTTGACCGATGAAGTGTTGCTTCGCTTAAATTCAACTCTGTAGAAAAAGAGGAAATGTTTCATATTAGCGTGCAAGATTTGACCTAAACAAATGAACAAACATTATAAGTTAAATAGAAGTTTGTAATAAAAAGACTCACTAGCCATTTCTTAGCTGTTTGTCATTGTTGTTCCCTTGACATCCAGTCAATCAGTTATAAAACCTGTTGGTGTTGTAGCGCCATCAATGCCGCCACATGAAAAACTAAGAAACGAAATTTGTACGGCAACAAAAAGAACCGTAGTTCCATCTACGACGAACTAACATCGAAATCCTGCATCGCGCAAGCAAAGTTCTCTAATTTGAACATATACAACAGTCCGAATATCAACTATCGGGCAGTTGCCCACCAGACGCAACAACCGTCTGGTTCGGAGGATCCTTGCCCTTTTCGGTGGAGGTATGCGGGCCTTACTCTCTGTTACGCATACCTCCAAAGTGTAATCAATAACATCTTCTAACAAAGCGTCCAGCTGTTACAACTATACGTAATGAATAATTAAAGAATATCGTTCGGTTCAAGGCTCATACCGACTGCAGTGAACTACACACTACTTACATATCCCTAGTGTGTGGGAGTTCAAAGCACTGGCTTGCAGTTTGATTACGTCATTGTCATGATGGAGGAACTATAATCGTTTGACTTTTGTGAAGAAGTTGCTACTTTGCATGCCGTGTTTGATTGTCTCAGGGTACCTCTGACTAGACTTTGTGACTAGAGAGAGTGTGTCCGTGGAGTTTCTGCCACGATCTTCTCAGAAAAGATCAATCAGCTTTTGAATGTATGTCATCGGAAAATTGTAGACTCTGTAAGATTGCAATAAATCTTTATTAAATAATGATTTCTTGAAATATTATGAAAATATCGTTTTGTATATATGTCACGGGATAATAATTCGGATAACAAGATGTATTCCTGAGTCAACACAGGAATACAGGTTGTCGTTAGTACTTGTACCTACTTATTGCTCGTACGAGAATTGTATAAGAATCTCCACAGCTCAAGCACCTAATTAATATTAATTTTATAGTTTGCTAGCTCTAGCCCGTGACTTCGTCCGCGTGGATTGGCTACTTTGGGCAGCCATTTTCATTTTAAGATACTAGTTTTTCTAAACGCTTGAACATATGTTTTTTTTAGCAAGTGCCTAAATACAAAGGTTCGTGGTTTTATCTTCAACAATGACGGACTCACATACAAACTTTCATCCCTTATTACAACCCCTTTAACCCCTTTTCTCGCGACAAAGTGTAGCTTATGTCGTTCTCCAAGGTATAATCTATCTCTGTACTAAATTTCATCTAAATCGGTTCAGCTGTTTAAGCGTGAAGAGGTAACAGACAGACAGACACACTTTCGCATTTATAATACTAGTTGCCGCCCGCGGCTCCACCCGCGTTAATGTCCCAAGGGAACATACCCCCGGGATAAAAAGTATCTTATGTGTTATTCCAGACCATAATCTACCACTGTGCCAATTTCATCAAGATCCGTCCAGCCGTTTGCGCGTGAAGAAGTAACAAACATACACACACACACTCACAAACTTTCGCCTTTATAATATTAGTGTGATGAGTATGGATATTATGGATGATCTTGGTTCTGTGAGCAGAATACTGAATATTAAGGACAAGTGAGAGAAGTTCCTTGCTCTGCAGCGGGTCTATTCACTATACAGGGTTCAACGGCAAAGTGTCGTAACTTTAAAAAACGTGTATCTGACTTTGTAGATAAGCAACTTTCATCATCTTTGAGGTCATATTGTTTTTATTTCATTTTTTAAGTTTAAAAGCTTAGAACATTTTTTACATGCATATGCTGAACGTATAAACATAACAACACAAATTATCGTGGGTTTAACAGCAGGGTGTGGGCAGACACGGCAACTCGGTGCTACAACATATTTTTGAATGAACATTTAGGTAGCTAGATACCTATGTATTACTTTTCACTTAAAGAAACACTTTCTAGATCGTCTTTTATTTTTAAGGATGGAAAATCATCAAATGACTTCTTCCGCTCTGGGTGGAACGGAAGGGCGTGTCAGACTCTTACTGACTAAAACCCATCCGTGTTCCTTCTAAAGCCCTCTGCGTTCCAGGGTCGCGGTAACTCTTTCGATCAAATTCCGCAACCCTAACAGGTCTGGCTCTAGCGGGCCCCGTCTCCTATGCTGACATCTCTTTGAGGCGCGCGTGAAACACAACGCGCCATCGACCCGGGCCTGGTGGTGATCGGACAGCGAGCCACCCAACGCTCGCCGTCCGCAGGCCCGCGCCTATTGTGGCCGGGGATCGTCCTGCGACTCCCGACGCAATTGGTGTAAGTCTTAGTAAATATTTTGTGTTGTCCACTTTTCTCTTTATAGGAATCCAAAGTGAATGCCCAATAGCCTCGAGAGTTGTTGTCCGTAACTCTCGAAGTAACTAGATAACTACAAGTTGTGGTTTCATTAGTTTAAGTGGTAAGTTTTGTAGAAATACGATTTTACTATTTCGTGGTTCAAGGAGCGCTGTTTTGTAAAGTTGTTACGTTGACGTTGACGCTACTGGATCTATTAGGCGTAATTTCTTTCTTTAATTCTTTAATTCTTTACTGTACACCATAACAGCTTATATTAATTCACATTTAAAAAATAGTTCATGTACAAAGGCGAGCTTAACTCAAAAATGAGTTTTCTACCAGCAAACCTTTGAGTGATAGAGAGAGATCACAATAGAGGGTAGGATCCAGTGCACAAATTTTACAATGCTACATTTATAAATATACCTACATACGTAAACACATAAATATATACATACATATCTAAAAATATTATGTCATTGCGAAAGGAAATGCTCTTTAACTTTCCTCTTGAAGACGTCAAGAGAAGGGCTGTCGCGTAAGGAGTGTGGGTGAGAGTTCCAGAGACGCACTGCTTTTATCTTTTTAGTCCTGAAAAATAGATAACGGCAACCAATTTCACACATTCGTAAATTAATCGACCTACAATTTGTTATTGACTGAACTTCTTTCGCAATACTTGCGTATCTATCAAGTATTATTTTCATGATTAAAATAGGATACCGTTATATTACTGTTACTAGAGGTGGGATTAGTGACCGGCCATGTTTCATCCCCTAATCTCCACTGGGTCTGTCTGGTAAATTATGGATTGCTTACTACCTCTCACAGAGAGGAGGCCGCATTTCTCCAGCGTACCTTGTAATAGGTTACCGCTATTACTGTTAATGTCAATACCTAAAATATACCACACCACAGCCTACAGCGACCATTCGCCCTTAACTCCCACAGAGACACATACACCCTCATTTAGTGTAAATATTTTCATGCAGGAAGAGTTGCACAAGAGACGCATAGACGTCGCTCCGGCTAGACTTCGTGTCGCGGCAGAGAGCCAACTTCACCCCCGTGTTGCGGGGAGACGGGGAATTTTAGGTAATGTGGGATGTGACGAGAAAATGTAAACTAATGAAAGTATATTTGTATCCCAGACTACTTTTGAAGAAAACTTCTTCCAATTCACTCGAATTAGTCGCCATGACCATTCAATAAAACTTTTGTGTAGAGGGCGTTAATGTCAATTTCATTGCGGTTGGCTGAATCAAAGTTGAGTCGAAGTGAGAAACGTATTTAAAATTGCGTTAAGTTTGTTAAAATATTTTTGTTAATTTTCAACCGATTCCCAATAATTTGTGCATTATGAAGTAGGTAATGCAAATTTTTGAGTATAAAAATCTCCTTTTGCTATATATTGCTTTATAAATAAATGATAATGTTGGTCTAGTGGTTAGTGACCCTGACTGCTAAACCGGAGGTTGTGGGTTCGATTCCCACCCAGGACAAATCTTTGTGTGATGAGCATGATCATTTTTTCTGTGTCTGGGTGTAATTTGTCTATAATATGTATGTATATAGAAATGTATAAGTATGTTTATCAGTTGTCTGGTTGCCATAGCACAGGCTCTGCCTAGTTTGGGATCAGATGACCGTGTGTGAGTTGTCCCAAGATATTATTAAGATTTATTTCTAAGAAAAAATCAATAGATTTTCGTAAGTAAAAACAAAAGTGACTTAAATATGTGAGTATAAGTCAGTACATAAAAGAAAATAAAGGAAAAAAAATATTAAAATGACCTTTAATCATTCATTAACCAATAAACAATCTTCTACAGCTGATTGTTTTGTCTAAACCTAAAACAGTTAGGTATAGACATAAATGTGGTTTAGGCATTACCTAGAGCGATGTAGCGGTTAAGCGTTATTCAAAATGGATTAGGTACGCTTCTTGATGCAAGATTGTTTCTAGTAAATTCAGCCAGTCGATTCAGTCCAGGAATACAACGACCACATCCCACTGGCCCCCTTCTACCATCTCTGTGGAACTCTCTGCCTGCGTCTGTGTTTCCGAACGATACAACCCTAATCTCTTCAAAATTAGAGTGAACAGGCTTCTTCTGGGTAAGCTCGCTTCATCATCGAAATGAAAAAAAAAACATGTCGAAGTATAGGCTTGGGTGAAGTGATCATGAAGTGAGCTGTCATTCCATCTTGATTAAATGGATTGTCAGCCCATCGTGATCACTTCACACAAGCCTTCACTTCGACATGTTTACAGAATCGCACTGCAGTATTATCTTACCTAGTAAACTTAGATTAATAAATTGCGTCCTTTTTCATAAAAAGCTACTCAAACCTTCACACGTATTGATTTAAGTTACTAAACAACCTGTGTTGCCTGCCAAAACCATCGTTACCCAGTTGAACAGTGTGAAAAAGTAATCTACCAGTGTTTTTTACAAAAGTCTAAACTTTTAATTGCACGGCAACACGAGATTTACACGTTTGTGCCGAGCTGCCGAAAAACCAACAAAAAAGTTTACGTTTAAAACTCTATGCCTCGATGGATTTTCTTTTTTTTTCAACATAGCTTCAGATAGTTTTCAATTTGGAACTCGATTTTCTTTATGGCCTATATCTTACCGTTTTGGTAATATAAACTTCTTTTAAGACAGTTTGGTGTCGATAAAAGGGGTTTTAAAAATAAATGATTGAATATTATTTCCTGTGGTCTAGGTTTTAACTTGAAGATATGTTGGAAAATCCAGATCTATCACCATACCATAACTTAGTTAGATTTTTTACACGACTGCTCGAAAAAGGAGCGTTATGTTTTTCACTGATGTGTTAAAGTATTCGTCTATTCAAAATTGGTACGCGAGTTCATTACGCCGTTAGCTCTATGATCATTGTTTGTTGAACTTGTGTTAAAATATTCCTGGTTGTCAAGCTTGTGTTACGGGTTCCAATATAATCCACTCTTTTTATTGAAAGGGTTCAGCTCCTATATTTATGCACTTAAACCCCAGTTCATTAAAACCACGTAATCGCATACTAAATACTAACCCTCATCCAGGTACATCCGACCTATTAAACTGAAACTAACACTATTCCTGCATATAAACTATGTGTACATAATCCTCATATTATTCTAGCCTTACCGCGCAGGTGTGAGGTATGAAGGCTGTAGCAACCTGAGCCCGCTACGAGCTACGGGCTACGCGGTGCTACGCCGTAGCACCCTCTAGGAATAATTGCGAGTCACTGCGAGCGCTCATTTTCCGTGATTATGAGATTTTATGAGAGTTAAGCTTTATGGTATGCAATATAAATAGTTATGAAGAGATTAATTTTTGTAGAAGATCTTGAGATTTAATAAGGAGGTATTACAAGTTAACGCTGGTCTTTTCTCTTGCAGATTAGAAAAAACTCGACCCGGAGAATTTGTCAATCTAGAACATACTCATCGACTTCTAGACATTTTGCGGTTTTCGAAAAGATTTAAAAATTTTTGTAGATATTTTAGACGCAAATTATAAACTTGCCAAAGGTACAGTTCTCCCTTTGGCGATAAATAATTTAGAATCCGATTTAGCAATACATTCCATTCCGTTTACATTTCTATTTTATGAAAATGTCTGTCACTCGTGTTGTTTTTTGCCTAGTGCATAAAGTTTTAATAAAAAATAAAATTCGAACTGCACCGGTCCCTTTTCCTCAAATAACCGCATAAATTTTATAACGTCTGCATTCATCTTACAAGTCTGCAAACTTGAATGGCTTCACAATCAAATACTCGAGCATTGGCGAGGTAATGTAGCCAGCGGACTGTGCTCCTTTGATGTCGACTCGTACTGCCGAGTTTGTGTCCAGTTTGTATGGAAAATGTTTGTATTTATGGATGCAGGAGAAACGTTGATTTTGTTGTCATTTGTTGGATTTTAAAGTTTTTTGAAGTGAAAAGTTTAGGAGCGTAGAGCACTTTTTGGGTGAACAAAAATCATGGAACTCGCGTCATCGTCACCGAACGCTTTAGCTTTCGCTTAGTTTTCACTTCTATCCCCAAGGACTGCCCCGCATGTTTTTTTCTATATTTATTCACCACTGCGTAACCCGCTGAGGGAGGAAGGCGGGATGTTTTTGTTTTATGTAAGTAGGTACTAAGTTCTTTCAGCAGGCAAACATGGAAATCGCAAAAAAAAAACAACCGTCAAATCAACAGCTGTTTTTGTTGCCTAGCCTTTTCCCAAATATATTGGGGTCGACTTCCAGTCTAACCGGATTTAGCTGAATACCAGTATTTTACGTGGAGCGGCTACCTACCAGACCTCCACAACCCATTAACTGGGTAACACGGTACTCCTTGGTAAGACTGGTATCAGATTGTATGGTTTCTGACTATCCGTAACGACTGCCAAAGATCTACAAAATGACAGCCGGGGCCAACGGCTTAACTTGCTTTCTGAGGCACGGAGGAGTCTCGGTATGTTAAGATGGTCACCCATCCACAGACCAACCCCAGCAAGTGTTGCTTAACCTTGACGATCAACCCGTGCGGCTCTTATTATTTAGCCGCGATCTCCTCATTCTCATATTAAAAGTTGTTAGTAAAATTGTGAGTGCAATAACCCCTTTTTGGGTTTTTTTTTTAAACACATTGTTAATGTAATGTATACCATAATTTAATAACAGACTTAAAAAGAAATTCACTGAATTTAAATTTCAAGTCCTAAGTTTTCTGGAACTGATTTAGAATAATTACAATTCTCTTGAACGACTGGTAAATCAGAATGGACCACCGATTTAATTAATTAATCGTCGAGTTGGGCTACTTCTTACTTAAGTAAAAGATCCCTTGACCAAATAACTCGAACAATGGATTCCCTTAAGTAATGGTTGATTGAATAAACCTCTTCTAATCAAGGACTACTTACTGTTAAGTGAATACCGTTAAGTGGGAAATGGTGAAGTGAACTTCCTGATGGTAGATACATAATTATATAAGGTCCCGTTAAAATAGTTGGACATATTTTAAACAGCATTCAGTACGTCTAAGCAAAGATTTTCTTTTGACCTAAAATAATAAATTGTCAACTCTTTTTTTCTTGTAAGTATCTAATTCGTTTTTCTTATTATTATTTTTTACCATTGTCCTTATTTTGATGGTTTGAATAATTCAATTCATTTATTCTTTATTTTTACATCGTGTTTGAAAATTCCATAACTAAATATATAAATCACCATCATCCATGCAATCCATATTTAAATCATTACAAATTCAAATTAAAATTAAGATCACCAAAATAATAAGAATAAAATAAAAAAGATATAAAAATTAATGTCAATTCATAAAGTACAATAAAATTTCCATTTTGTTGTTTGTCAAGTTTGTCCATCTATTTTGATGGGACCTAATATAGGTGGGTATACATTTAAGGTAGCTACCTATTTCCTAATAATAAGTTATTTTTATTGCAAAACATAAAAAGGAAAAGGATCTTTAATTTATAAAGTCAGACTCCGCTATCCCCTTCGTGGTTGTTTTTTTTTAACCACAACAACCGAATTTGATTTTGGTGAGCATTTATCCATTCTGGCAACTATTTCGATTTTTTTTTTGTAGTAAATAGGTACTTTTCTGGTAGGCGTTTAAACACAAGCCATTTATAAATGTTTTTGTTGTAAACCGAAACCGACATCTCTCAATTCCCGGGACATTTATTTTGTAGCTTGGGATAAGAGGAGAACAACTTCTACTATTTTCTGATTATCTCAGCGATCGTCAGCAATGTGTAAAAATAGGTCAGTATACAAGCTCTGAACTTAAAAATAGTTGTTTTGGAATTCCACAAGGTAGCATTTTGGGCCCTACTTTATTTTTAATCTATATAAATGAACTATGCAGCCTGTCGCTCCAAAATGGTGTTATAATGTCATATGCGGACGACACTGCTCTATTATTTTCAGCTAAGTCCAGAGCTGAGGTGTATGAATATGCTCAAAATGGTTTTAACATTGTTTCTAATTGGCTTCGTAATAATCTCCTAACATTAAATGCAGATAAAACAAATTATATTTTATTTACAATGAGAAATACTAACATACCGCTTACTAATCTAAACATTCACGCACATAATTGTTGCACGTATGCTGACACTGTATGTTCCTGCCCCACTTTAGCTAAAGCTGACCATTTAAAATATCTAGGTGTCACCATTGAAACAAATCTAAATTTCCGTAAACATATCGATTGTGTAAACACTGTTTACAATATTTATTTCTTACCAAGAGGTGATAGTTGCTAAAATCTCCCTGGTCTTTTAGATTGGTTTTTGATTTTCCTTTATAAAACGGTTTAGAGAGAAACAAAGGAAACACGTTTTCCTCGCCCGAATTGACGCACGCGTTTACGATTTAAAACATACGCAATCCGACGCTACTGCTTTTTTTAAACTCTTGATAAAAAGAAGAATTTCAATTAAATCAAAAATATGTTTCAGAAGTTTTATACCAACAAATTTATAAGAAGAAAAATCCTCCTTGAAATTTTATACTTTTGTCGGAACCATACAACTTAAGCAGGTACACCGGTAAACAAGTACCGGTACACTTGTTCCGTCAGTGTGGAGAGTCTCTAATGTGTTTGCTGTGGTCGGGTGTCACCGGCTGCTGGCTCCCACGTCTGAAAGGTGCCTTACTTCGTGATATTACAAGCTTTGATTTTTGCTTCAAGTGTGTCTGGGTTAGGGTTTCAAGTGGCTTCTAGATGCTAGATAAAAGTAGGTCGATTTTGGAGAATGGATTTTTGAGGCCACCTACAATCTGCCTGATTGTTTTGGGGTGGTTGCAGCTGAGTACCAGTATTTTACACGGAGCGACTGATCGAATCTCCACAACCCAGTAACTGGGTAACACGTTATCTCTTAGCGAGACTGGTGTCAGATTTATGGCTTCTGACTATTCGTAACGACTGTGAAATGTCTTCAAGTTACAGCTGGGACCAACGGTTTAACGTATTTTCCGAGGCACGGAGGAGTCTCGGTATGTTATGGGTACGTATCCACTGACCGACCTCAGCAAGGTTCGCTTAACCTAAAAGATCGAACTGTACGGTTGGTATTATTTAGCTACGAGCTCTTCATTTATGAGGTCACCTACATAATTCTATCAAGCGATTTAATGCTGCTTATGGAACCTTAAGGGTTCTTTCTGGTTGCGGAATTTGTTCGAAAGAGTCACCGCGGCCCTGGAACGCAAAGGGCTTTAGAAGGAACACGGTAGGTTTTAGTCAGTAAGAGTCTGACACGCCCTTTCGCTCCACCCAGAGCGGAAGTCATTTGATGATTTTCCAACCTTTAAAAAGGGAAAACCTTAAACTTACTGAGAAAAGATAACACTTTTCAGTGATATTCTTTATCATGAATTTCACTGAAAAGTAGTTAATTCTGTTTTTTATTCAAACCTCCGCCATCTTTGAACTTGTACGAAGTTGTTTTCAAAGAGATGTTACGAGAATCATAGTAAAGTAAAAACTTCACCATATTTGTGTTGTGAAGTCTCGTTTAAAAAATCCCGAGAACTTCCTTCGGTATTGTAATAAGAAGATTTAGACTGCCTAGAAAACGATGCGGAAAACATCGTGAGAAAACTCATCAATCGTGAGAAGCATGTGAAAAATAAGTAAGTAAAAAAAAAGTAATTCCATTTAATACAATTAAGTGTCGGGACTTATGTGAAGTGATCACGAGGTGAGCTGTCAATCCATATAATCAAGGTGTCACGTAATTACTAAGTAAGCTGTCATTCCATATTCATTATATGGATTGACAGCTCACCTCGTGATCACTTCACCCAAGTCTTCACTTCAGCCGGTCGATTCTGTAAACATGTCCAAGTGAAGGCTTGGGTGAAGTGATCACGAGGTGATCTGTCAATCTATATAATCAAGATGTCACGTGATCACGAAGCTGTCATTCCACTTTCAAACATTCGACATGTTTACAGAATCGACCGGCAGTGTAGGGTTATGTACTTTTTTTTCCTGAAACTATAAGAAAAAGTTTATGATTCTCAGTACGAACAATCCCGAACACCATAGAAATGATCAATAATAATTAATTAATATATTCATGATTGATCATTTTTATGGTGTAGATTATCATACGTTGCAAAAATACGTAGACCTACGTTTTTTTAATATTATTTTCCACTTGCCACACAGTCGGACGGACAACGAAGTGATCCTATACCTTTTCTGTTTAATTTTGTAGGTCCAATGCAGAAGCGTGAGTCCCATTAGTGGGAATAAGACTGATAATGATTTTGGAAGGGCATTTTAACCACTAAAATACAGATTACAAACAAATCATGTCCAAACAAGAACATGGACCCAAATCCATAATTCTCCGATATATGCGTGGCCACGACGCAAAACTGTTGGTTTGCGAAAATTCCTAAATGTACCGGGCATTGAGCATCTATCATGGTCAAGGCAGATTTATAGCAACCCTTCTAAGTGGCTGGAGATAGGTAACAGGAAGGTGCTTACTACGTGTGGTTAAGCTGAAATATTGTTCTGGTTAACTAGAAAAATCTGAAGAAACTGGGTATTGGTTGTCAAATTGCCCACATTTTTTAGTTTCGCTCCCGTCTCTCATATCACAGAAACCGTTCACTTTCCTGGTAAAAAAGACACTCGACGATACTGTGTATTGCTGCAGCGAATGAATTTTCGTAATGGGATGACAATATGATTTATTTATTTATTATATTTTTGTTGAGTTCACCAACACCCCTTGGCATCGGGGTTACCAGTATGGAGGTATGCGGTACAGAGAGTAAAGTCCCGCACACCTCCACTGAAATATGGGAGGATCCTCCGAACCAGACGGTTGTTGTATCTGGTGGGCAACTGCCCGATAGTTGATATTGGACTGTTGTATATGTTCAAATAGCACGGAGAACTTTGCTTGCGCGATGCAGGATTTCGATGTTAGTTCGTCGTAGATGGCACTGCGGTTCTTTTTGTTGCCGTACAAATTTAGCTTCTTAGTTTTTCATGTGGCGCTACAATGAGTACACCATAACATTTACGAGAAGTCACTCCAGACTTAAGTTTAAGTGCCTCATACTTAAAGAAGAGCACTACATGCACTATATTGTACGCTTAAACTGCTATGGAAACAATAAGAAATACAAATAATAATTAAAATTTACAATTAAAAATGATGAACAATTTCAACTTTGAATTATTCACATTAAATTAAATAGGTTAAATACAGTGACAGTAACAGTGTTTACAATTATTTGATATATTCTTTCAGCGACAACGAGTGGAATTCCCTGCTAAAGTCTGTGTTTCTTGATGAGCTACCTGGGAGTCTTTAAGTAAAGAATGAATAGGTTACTTCTAGGCAGGCGTGCTCCATCTTCGACCTCATCATCGCTTACCATCAGGTGAGATAGTGGTCAAACGCGTGCCTATCAATTGTAAAAAAAAAAACAATTTTTTTTCGAAATGTATCGTAGTCAATCCCACGCAATTTGAATTTTTCGACAGTTGTTATAACTCTGATAAAATTTAATTTTGTCAGGAACTTTGAAGTTGAAGTTGAAGAACTCCGGAAGTCTTACTTCCGGAGTTCTTCAACAATTAATAATTACCTTTTATTTAGTACAGATTAACAATTTACCATGGTTCAAGTCTTAACGATTTGCATTCTAATGTTAATTTCAATTTTTTTTTTGCATAATTAGATTATTAGATACTTAAATGATAAGTCCTCTCCACATAATTACTTTTGCTGTGCCCGACAGGGTCCACGATTGTTACCAAAGAAATGTTTACCACCTAAGTCTACATTGTGGAATGCAATAAACAATTGAGTATTGAGTAAAACATGACAAAATTAATGATTAAAGCGAATTTTGAATACTCATAAAGTTGGTTGTTCGATTATATTATCTACTAGTGGACCGCCCCGGCTTCGCCCGGATGTTAATGTTGTTTCAAAATTTTCTTTCATAAGAACCTTCTCCTGACAACAACAAACACAACAAAAAAAGAATTAGCAAAATTGGTCCAGCCGTTCTCGAGTTTTGCGCTTAGCAACACATTTAGAGATTATTTTTTTATTTATATAGATACTTCTAGACTATATACTATATAATAATATTTTAAAGGGGAAAGATTTGTATTTCTGTATGTAACGAATAAACTTAAAAACTACTGGACCGATTTGAAAAATTATTTCAGTAATGGATAGCTACATTATCAGCGAGTAACATAGGCTATATTTTATCCCCATATTCCCACGGGAACAAGAACTACGCGGCTGAAACCGCGTGACGCCCGCTATTATTTTATAACTTGATAGGAAACGATGTAAAAACAATGAGAATAATTATTAGACTGGCCTGTTGGTCGAGTGGTTAGTGACCCTGACTGCTAAACCGGAGGTCGTGGGTTCGATTCCCACCCAGGACAAATCTTTGTGTGATGAGCATGATCATTTGTTCTGTGTCTGGGTGTAATTTGTCTATAATAATGTATGTATTTAGAAATATATAAGTATGTTTATCAGTTGTCTGGTTGCCATAGCACAGGCTCTGCCTAGTTTGGGATCGGATGACCGAGTGTGAGTTGTCCCAACATATTATTACATATTATTATTAATTATTTTTTAAATACAAATCCTCACAAAAATGGTTTCTGCGTGTTCCAGGACAGAATCTCTTTTATACCGCAAACCATTTTAAGCTACAATGACTTTAACATAAGCCATTATGTAGGTTAGGGCCTGTAACGTTGGTAATATTCACAGGAGAACAATGAAACCACAGCAGGTACTACAATTTACAGGTCCCTAACGACACGTTTCCACAAAAAGGAGCAAAAGTACAGGGGAATGTAGAAACATTGATTTCTGGAGAATGCAAAGGCATAACTACTTCAATCAGGGTAAAATCATTCCTACTTTCTTTTATAACATTGCTATATAATAACTCGTTAAGGCTTTGTTCCCGGCTGTCATTTGAAGATCTTTCACAGCGGGCAGCCGACGTCCTAAAAACTGAAACTGTTGGTCGATTCTGTAAACATGTAGAAGTGAAGGCTTGGGTGATGTGATCACGAGATGAGCTGGCAATCCATATAATCAATATGGAATGACAGATCATTTCGTGATCACTTGACAGCTTACCTCGTGATCACTTCACCCAAGCCTTCACTTCGACATTTTTACAGAATCGACCGGCTGGTCTCGCCAAGGGGTGTTGAGTTCACCAACACCCCTTGGCGTCAGGGTCACCAGTATGGAGAGGTATGCGGTACAGAGAGTAAAGTCCCGCACACCTCCACTGAAATATGGGAGGATCCTCCGAACCAGACGGTTGTTGTATCTGGTGGGCAACTGCCCGATAGTTGATATTGGACTGTTGTATATGTTCAAATAGCACGGAGAACTTTGTTTGCGCGATGCAGGATTTCGATGTTAGTTCGTCATAGATGGCACTGCGGTTCTTTTTGTTGCCGTACAAATTTCGCTTCTTAGTTTTTCATGTGGCGGCATTGATGCCGCTACAAGTTATCCAGACTGGCCTGTTGGTCGAGTTGGTCGAGTGACTCTGACTGTCAAGCCGGAGGTCGTGGGTTCGATTCCAACCCAGGACAAATCTTTGTGTGATGAGTATAATCATTTGTTCGGTATCTGGGTGTAATTTGTCTATAATATGTATGTATTTAGAAATATATAAGTATGTTTATCAGTTGTCTGGTTGCCATAGCACAGGCTCTGCCTAGTTTGGGATCGGATGACCGTGTGTGAGTTGTCCCAAGATATTATTATTATTGTCCAGTTACTGGGTCGTAGTGTGGATATCCGATAGGCCATCGTACTGATAAAAAGGTCAATAGGTAAAAAATATCAAGCACTGGGTAATGGACAGAATCTAAATTTCTTTTTGGAATGAAAAATCTCAATTGCTTTCCCCACAAAAGCTTCCCCGACTCTCAAGATTAACGATGCGGTAAAACTGACTTTATTTATTTTATTCGCATCTCTAGTACAATAACTAAGCACGTTTGGATAATAAACTCATTGGTATGCAATAAGGAGACGCGGACGGAATTCGTAATGGAAAGCGGGTAACCGCAGTAGTAAAGTGACCGAGCTTGTGGTCGTACCGGTCATTTACTTAGCAGGTGAAGTTGGGGTGGGAACTTAGGGCCAGCGTAATTTGCGACGCTGAAAGTGAGTTGTTGAAATTACGCTGCATTGGGTTACTGTAACTGTTAGCCTGCATCACAAAGCTTATAAGTTTTGACAGTTGGGCATTCTCGGCGGTCGCTGCCGAGCAGGCGTCACTCATTGCCCTGTGGTCTGCGTCATCACACTATGCGGAATGCTGACACTGCTGAGACCGTCGGAGCTCTCGCGACGCTCTGGTTGAGTTAGCGAGCTTAGTAGAGGATGGCGGGACGAGATGGATAAAACCAATTAACAGAGCTCCTCTTTAGTCAATCCCTGATTAGAAAGAGTTGGAAGTTATATTTAAATATGAAGAAATAATTGTTTAGTTTATAATTTTATAGATAATGTTGTTTTTTGTGTACACATTTTATGTTACTTTGTTTTCTTTTTGTATTTTTGTTTCTCCTTTTACTCTAGGTTTTAAATGTTGAATGTAATTTTGTAGAATTAGCACTGATATATTTGATGAATAAATGAATATGAATGGGAAGCTTTTGCCCAGCAGTGGGAGGATGCTGCATTCAGTAACTTACAAATATTTGGTTTGTTACACATCATCGTCAGTCTATAGCAGTCCACTGCTGAACGTAAGTCTCCCTAATCCCACGCCATTCAACTTGATCTTCAGTTTACTCATCCAACTGCTACCATCAACTCTGCAAAGATGTTCACACTTGCCCGGTTCACTGTCTCCATGCAAGGATACGTTTACCTCCGCGTAAACGGATCTGCACCTAGTATGGCAACCAGACAACTGATAAACATACTTAAAGTCAAAGTCAAAGTCAAAGTCAAAGTCAAAACGTTTATTTCAATTAGGCCATTAAACGGCACTTATGAACGTCATCGTTTACAGTTCAGTAAAATAATAATGTAACATTAATAAAGTGACTCTACTGTCCATTCGGAAAGGTAGATTCTTATGGAGAAGAACGGACAAGAAACTCCATATATATCTAAATACATACATATTTATTATTATTATTTATTTATTATATTATAGACACATTACACCCAGACACAGAACAAATGATCATGCTCATCACACAAAGATTTGTCCTGGGTGGGTATCGAACCCACGACCCCCTTTTAGTAGTCAGGGTCACTAACCAATCGACCAACAGGCCAGTCGAATTTTGAGCGACGCGACCGTAATTACGCTTTTAGCCCTCTTTTTACAGTACCAGTTAAAAAGAATTTACAGTTTAAAAACGAACTTATAAAGTTTCATCAGCATTTTATAAAAAGCTCAAAGAAAAATTAATTTAATAAAGTGCACGGCAGAAAGGTACGGTTTACATAACAAGTGTTGATATTTACTTCAACGGGACTGTTAGCAAAGAAATATAATGCTAACAAAGAGTACGGATAGCAGAAAAACTCTGTCCTGTACTTTTATTTCATGCTTGTTGAGAAGGGTTTATTCAGGAATTATTAATAATACCTGGATGACCGAGCTTTGCTCGTATTTTTTTTGGTAAACGTTTTCTAAAAATGAAACCTAGCTAGATCAATTTATCGCCCCCGAATTGCTCGTTTAAAGGTATGAGATAGATTAGATATATTGAAATGAAACAGAGGAGACTTAACTGCTTGACATTTTAGTACAAATTATCTGAGATTTTGATGTTGGTCCTTCCACTTTCCACCTTCCACTAAATAACTGGCCTAGTTTCCCTTGAGGACAATTGGATCCCCACTATACTCCCAAACTCCATGACCTTTATTTATAAAAAATTTTACCATGTGATTGGGAATCCATCCCCAGATCCATCTGCTTAACAAGAGCCTCCTATGTTGTTGGTCAAGAATCATGGCTAAATTGAATCGAATTTATAGCCATTGGCTGACACGACTACGATTGCTGAGTTTACATCCCACATATACGGCATATTTAAGTGAATAAACGGCAAATCAATTTCCCTTAAAGTTCCTCTGACCTACTTACCAAGGGACGTACGCAGAGACGCGCAAATTAATCACATTAAACGCTAAACCTAGAATATTACGACGTAAACTGTTGAACTTAACATGTCGGTACATAACTTAAACTTATCCTGATTCAGACTGTAGGTTATGAGTTCCCAATTATGTTCAAGTTCAATTTGGGGGTTAGATAAACTTGAAGTGGAAATATTGGTTCGTGTGAAAGCGGAGTTTTTAATGAGGAATATTTGACTCGTTAGCATTTCGATATGATGTAAGATTTTTCAAATGGCTTTAAGTACAATAATGCAGTAACGACTCCATAGAGCAGCTGGTCGCACAGGGAAAAGTAGAGGGAGCTAGATCACGCGGCAGGTCACCTATGCGTTGGACTGATCAAGTTAAATCCTGATTGCGCCAGACGGTTTGCCAACAGGGAGAAATGACGGGAGGTCGTGCGGAGAGCTGTGTCTGCCTCTACCACCGACGTGGACTCCTCGACGTGACCACGACCGCTCTGCCAAGAGCTAAACGGCAGAGAAGAGGAATACACTTAATTAGATGTTTTTAGGGTTCAGTGCGTCCGATTGCCAAATGGAATCCTTATAAGATCTCTCGTGTGTCAGTCTGTCTGTCAAAGTCAATTTGTTCCGAATTTAATGGACCGATTCAGTTGCAATTTGGTACATACATTAAATTCTCTGACCCGAACACGAACGCGTTACGCGTACGTTAGAAATATTTTTTGTCGTGAAAACTCTTTAAGGCGCGTTCAGCACTTTTTGGGTGAACAAAAATCATGGAACTCGTGTCGTTACCGAACGCTTTCCAAATTAAAAAATAATAATCTAATAGCTCGACGATACAATTCACAAATTACTTAGTTTTCACTTCTATCAGCAGTCCCCAAATATTGCCCGTTTGTGTAGACCAATATAGACAAAGGGGTACCGTGTTACTCAGTATCGGGTTGTGGTGGATATTTAGACAAGCAGTCACTCCGTGTAAAATATCGATACCAGAAGTATCAATTAACGTAAAGGACATTTTGGCATTTTGCGTTAATGAACCTTACGTTAATTGTCGTAGGGCTATTTTGGCATTTTGGGTAAATGTCCCTTACATCAATTGATACTTCTGGTATCGATATTGTTGAGTGAAAGTAAAGCAGGCAACTCTACGTACCAGAACTTAAAGCACATGGGTCCTCCCTTTACTCACGACCGACACCAAGAAAACTAAATTCGTAATGTACCTAATTTTAGTAATATGTTTTAAACCTTTTAGACCTGCTGGAATCTGGGGGGCTACTCTCAAAGCCTGAAGTCCATAGTTTCGGGCTTAGTTGCGGGCGTATTCTAGTCCGTATCACCTAACCACTAAGAATTAATGACAACACGATTTGACAATTACTGTCAAATCGTGTTGTCATTAATTCTTAGTTCGGGTTCGGAACTAATCGTAAGTCCGTAGGTGATACGGAGTAGAATACGTCCGCAACTAAGCCCGAAACTACGGACTTCGGGTTTAGAGAGTAGCCCCCTGTTCCTTGATTTAGAACTACGGGTCTCCGAGACCTAATTCATTAGTCGTAAGTCCGGACGTGTCCTAATGAACCGAGTGGCACAGTTACACGCTATTACGTGTAATTTGGGTGGGCTGTCATTAGGGCTTTTATTCGTCTTTCTTTGACTTCTTGTATGATAACGTCTGCTTTTTATGATGTTTCGTGTGTGATTCAGAAAGTCAGTCTAAGTTATAAGAGTTAAAAACTTTTTTTACAAAAAAATACAACCGACTTCCAAATAAAAAACACTTAAAAGTTTTAAATAATTATTTTATATAATATTTTTAAATGTGATTTTAATTTAATTTTATGACTTGTTTCCAATATTGTATTTTAAATTTTATTAAGTAATTCATTCGATTGTTTTTATGTATATTTATTTTAATTGAAATTTAATGTGAATGTTATGATCTAAAATTGATTGAAATAAATGAATTTGAATTTGAATTTATAATATTATATAGTTATTTTATACTTTATAGTGTTTTTTTTTTAGGACTTAAAAAGTTTTTTTTGAAAAAGGACACATCAATAAAAAAAGTATTTTGGTTTATATAAATTAAGAGAATAACATTGGTATGGCTATGTAACACAGGCTTTGAGAAAACAATGGCTGTAGAAAACTTAGGTACAATCAAATTTGATTGACAAAAGCTGACTGAAATATTGAAATAAATGATTTATGGTTGAATTGGACTGACTGTGACACTTATATCTGCTTTTTTTTTAAATATAAAGGTGCTTCCTCACCTGGAGCATTCAACTGTAATGTAACGTTACAGAGTCGAGCATTCCATTGATGTGGGAACAGAACCGAGCATACAGTGCGCATCTTAAGTTTACAATGTGTAATATTTAAATGATAAATGATATTTATTTTGCAAGTAAAATTGGGTTTATTCCATAAATACTTAACTAACTATATACACTAGAAATAAAAATAAAATCTCCTAACAAAATAAACCCTAAAATATGGCGTCAAAAAATTCATCCGCATCGCTGTCGACTGGAAGTGTACCCAAAAGACTGGCGGCATTGCCACGTTGTATGGCAATGCTTATTCTTTGACCAAGGTAAAAGCCAGCCCTTGGGTCACGTGAAGTGTCAACTAAGCGCCTTGAGAGATCTTTAAATAAGTTATGTGCACTCGGACCCCAAGACCCGAGAGTTTCAACCCCAAACGGCTCGAAAATATAACTACCAACAAGTTTATTATATTTCCGCCGCTTGAGGTTCTCTGCAGCCGCAGCGGCAGCGCCAGCACAGCACGAAGAGCTAGGAAGATGGGATGGCGCAAGAGTATCGACACAAGTAGCGTCCCACACTAATGGCCTACCCATCTTCCATGGAAATAACGACATGCCGTCCGGTCTCTTTTGCAAGTTGGTTAAAATTAACACTTTTACACGTCAATCTTTTTTGGTCATTTTAAGCTAGATGAGGCCGGTGTTTCCTAGCTGACCCTGAGAAGAAACACCGAAACAAATTCAGAGGTCAAAGTCTCTTTTAAAGTTCATACAATCTGTACTGGTCAAATTATATTAGAACCATGTATGTAGGTTCATGTCTGAGGTGGCTTTTTGAGGAAAGTGCCACACAGATTTGAGTGGACCTGTCCAGACAGTGCAAGCATTTGCCAGTTATCGTGTAACTCAAACTTAGAACTTTAAGAAGCTCAACGATTTGATGAACAATACCAAAGTAACGACGTTTAAGTAGGCTGCATAAATAATTCAAACTGCCAGACAAACTCAAATGAAACACTAATATGGCGGGCGATCTAAATAGTCCTCACAATCACAATACGTTACATGAGAACCATGCAGACCAGTGTCTGAAATGATCTCTTGAGGAAAGAACCACACAGATTTGAGTGGACCTGTCCAGTCAGTGCAAGCTTTAGTCAGTAGTCGAGTACAACTGTAATGTTACATTACAGGCGAATGCTCGTCAGTCAGGGAGGCAGTATTGTAATGCTCAAAATCGAATCTGAAATGTCATGTACATTACAGGCGAATGCTCCAGGTGAGGGAGCACCTTAATCCTAAATAAACTCTGATTTTCGTAGCTTATTCTTTAATTAAGTTTTTTCTAAAGCATTAATCTTTCTTTCTGTTGGAACACAGACCAATCAACTCACAAGGACTGATTTACTAGAAAAATCTGCATAGCAACAAGTCTCTAATGCAATCTTGCAGGCAAGCGCGCCATCGCTATTCATCGCTTAACTTAGATTAACCTGTTTAGTAGTTACAGCTGAGAACTTTGAGCGTGTAGCTTACTAAGACTAGAAATTCAATATGTAAATTTGAATACATTGCAACTTTGTATTAGAAGGGTATCACCATCTATGTAACTTTTCTCTTTCTCTGTCAAATCCATCCAGAGGTTGTTTGAAAAAGATCGATTTTATAGAGGTATGCGGTACAGAGAGTAAAGTCCCGCACACCTCCACTGGAGTAGGTGGATCCTCCTGCCAGACGGTTGTTGTGTCTGGTGGGCAACTGCCCGATAGTTGATATTCGGACTGTTGTATTTATGTTCAAATCGCTCGGGGAACTTTGCTTGTGCGATGCAGGATTTCGTTGTTAGTTCGTCGTAGATGGCGATGCGGTTCTTTTTGTTGCCGTACAAATTTCGCTTCTTTGTTTTTCATGTGGCTGCATTGATGCCGCTACACTTTTCGCCAAGTCGCTTATTTGTGCACCCTATTCATCCTTAAACTCTTATTCTGATTTGTTTTGGTGTACAATAAAGAGTATATTTATGAACATCTCCAGTTTTTGAAAATCAATAAGTATACTTAATTTCAGGTTTTGTCAAAACTTAAGTGAAATTATTTAGACAAACGTGGTGTTTCCTACACCTATTGATCCCAGGAGGAGTCCCATAGGTACAGGTTTTACTTAGTATGGGCTCCTGTCTCCCATCCTCATTGCTTGAACTACTCTATTTTTTTGTGTAATTGATCGCTTATAGAACCATTTAATCGACCAATCGCTGTAGTTAACACGACACTTGGCTATGAATTGAGAAATTGAAACTGGTGATACATAAGTTAATCAATTATCAAAGAAATTGTTCTATATTTGTCTGACTCGTTGGTCACAAGAGCTACTGCTGAACATGTGGTTCATAATCAAATTTCCTGTTGGGTTTTTCCCAACTGGAGTTTCTGGTGACGGGCTATGTGCCCGGATTGTGCCAAAAGGCTCGCCTCCCATTACATCGGACATAAACGTAGCTAACGAAACATGGGTCTCTCCCCCTAACCCTTCGAGGAATACAAGCGTCATACAATTATTATTTTGTAATATCGTGATTAATTTTAGCATTGGAGCAAGCATTTTCAGTCACGTAAGTAATACAACCACACATCTACAACAATTGCATAATAATATACCTTCTAAACGACTTCAAAGTTTCTAACCCAGTGTGAGCAAAGTTCCACGATTTGGGCGAGTTATGACTTTACGTTGAGGTGACATTATGACCCGTAAGGCGAGGGACTAGCCGCCATTTTGGCTTGAAGTTAATTAATCCGGCCGATAAGATCTGAAGACCCTACAATTTAGACGTGTCTAGGTTACACTTTGGGCTAGACTTTAACGTTATTTTCAAGGCCTATTTTGTAATACGAATGTAGTAATGAATATAATGCTATGTAAGAGTATGTTAATATTTAGATAGGTATGTTGTCGTTTTTTGATTAAATTATGTTTCAAAGCAATACTCGCCTACTAAAGTTACAAAGTAGGTGACTAGGCCGACACACTATTTCCAACCACTGTACCTCCTGATGCCATCAACAGTGGTCACCACCAGAAAAAGGTCGCAGCTGTGAAGGTCGACGCGTCCTGGAAAAGGTTTCGTTTTATGAGACAGAATCATTTGCCTAGCCTTTTCCCAACTATATTGGGGTCGGCTTCCAGTCAAGCCGAATTCAGCTGAATACCAGTATTTTACGTGGAACGGCTGCCTACCAGACTACCACAAGCCATTAACTGTGTAACACGGTACTTCTTGGCTAGACTGGAGTCAGATTTACTGGCTTCTGACAATCAGTAACGATTGCCAAAGATCTACAAATGACAGCCGGGACAAACGGCTTAACGTGTTTTCCGAGGCACGGAGGAAACTAGGTGTGTTAAGATGGTCACCCATCCACAGATCAGCCTTGGCAAGCGTTACTTAACTTTAAAGATCGACCCGTGCAGCTCCTAATATGAGACAGTATAGAGAAAGTTAATAAGAACAAAAAGAAGAAGTGGTTGAAAACCAACCAAGGTGGGAAGATACTGAGATTCTATTTAAACCGTAGGTACTTTTCAGATAACATTAAGTTTTCAAATAACTCGTGTAGATCACAACATTCAAAGGATAAAAGATAGCAAAAGGGAAAATATACAACTTACTGACCTCTTTCAAAATCCAAATAAGCATGAATATTCCAAATCATGTCTGTTCGTCCACCATGAAATAACTTTCATGATTTCTGTTCAACAAAAACAAGTCTACTTTATATATTTATGTAAATATTGACAAGTGTAATGGTGAGTTCTTATCCCGCTCGATTCGGACGAGCTCGTAAAACAAGCAGGGTTGAAAGTTTACTGGGCCCTCGACTGTTTTATAAGCTGTACCCAGGGATGCGAAAATGTTGGGATATTACACTGTAAACTAATGAAATGAAGTGTAAATTAGGCTTAGGCATCGTTTTACAGGTTTTCTGTGTGAATATTTTAAGCTGTGGTAAAAGGTAAGTGTCGACATGCTGCTTATTATCGCCCCAGACCTTTTGGAACATGTTTAAGGGGAGGTTGGAAGTTGACAGTGTTCAAGGAGAAAACAGTTTTAAACCATGAAAAACTAAAGTTTAAACTCCTCCTTTTGGAAGCGGGTTACATATTGATTGGATTAATAAAAGACAAACTCAATATAAAGAAAGAACCGCAAGCTATTATAGTCCGCGCCAGAGAAAGGCAAGGCCTTCACTCCAACCACCGCTACAGGAGAACCGCTACGGGCGTCGGGAGTCGCAGGGCGATCCCCGGCCACCGAAGGCGCTGGCCTGCGGACGGCGTTGGGTGGCCGATTACCACCAGGCACGGGTCGATGGCGCGTTGTGTTTCACGCGCGCCTCAAAGAGATGTCAGCATAGAAGACGCTCTGGCCCGCTAGGGCCAGAGCCTGCCAGGGTTGCGGAATATGTTCACCGCGGCCCTGGGACGCAAAGGGCTTAAGAATGAACACGGATGGGTTTTAGTCAGTTTTACCCAGAGCGGAAGAATCGAGCGGAAGATTTCCCATCCTCAAAAAAAAAAAAAGGTGACATAGTGTTTTCAAATCTCAACTTGAAAATCTGAAAGCGTTATTATTACCGCTTAACAACGTCAACAACATCATACAGATATACCAATAAATAACATTTTATTACTCAACTGTCAAACTACTTGAATAATCTCCAGGAATACCCCATATAAAATCCACCTCCTCGGAGAAAAATAAGCAAAAGTTTTCGAACTTTTCCGGTAAAAATTCAAGATTGAACTTGTGTGTGAAGACATAACCAGTCGGTTCGGCTAGGCTGGCGTTAGGTATCTGAAAATGGTTCTATTAATATTTAATATGATAATGTTCTGCTTGCCTACCGAACATATGCTGTAGTCTTCTTGAGTGCTAAATTTTCCTCGGGCTAAGTGAGTTGGTGTAAGTCAAAAGCTTTAGGGTTATTTTGCACACGAGTTTTTTGTAAATGAATGGGCGTTTTTTTTTAATTCTACCATTTTGTTTTAATGGTAATGGAAACCAATAGGTATGTCGTAGTTCCTTATTTGAATTTATTTTAGAGAAAGCAGTGCGAAGGACTATGGAATGGCAATACGAAAAATTAAGTAGGAATGTACTTTATCTACATATATCTTTACCTATTAATGATGGCGTCAATCAGTTTTCCAACGTTTCTGGCGGTGCATATTTTTTTTAGGTTTTCTTACCCAAAGGGTAACCAACGGAACCTATTACTAAGCCTCCGCTGTCCGTCCGTCCGTCCATCTGTCAGCGGGCTGTATCTTAAGAACTGTAATAGATACACAGATGAAATTTTAACAGGGTGTTTATTTCTATTGCTGCTAAAATAAATTTTTCTTGTATGGAACCCCCATTCAATAAACATGTTTTTTTCGGTTTATGGTACGGAACCCTCCATGTGACAGTCCAACTCGCACTTGGTCGGTTTTTTCATGGTGGCACGACTCTTGACCTGCCCTAACAGGGCTGGGAACATGATAGCTGACAGATCATCGATGGAATTGGACGACTGGCCTGTTGGTCGAGTGGTTAGTGACCCTGACTGCTTAACCGGAGGTCGTGGGTTCGATTCCCACCCAGGACAAATCTTTGTGTGATGAGCATGATCATTTGTTCTGTGTCTGGGTGTAATTTGTGTATAATATGTATGTATTTAGAAATATATAAGTATGTTTATCAGTTGTCTGGTTGCCATAGTACAGGCTCTGCCTAGTTTGGGATCGGATGACCGTGTGTGAGTTGTCCCAGGATATATTATTATTATATTATATATTAATTACTGTCCATTAAATATAACACTGTGTTTTATCGTTTACTTACAATGACGTTACATTGTTACAAACCCAATAAGAGTCTTGACAATTTAGACACTTGGGATTAATACATTTTCGTTTTCCTTGGCCGGTTTTAATATGATAGTCACCTTCACAATTTTTCGTGAATAAAAATCTTTAAGTTTATAACTTGGGCTGACAGAAGGGGCTAGGCGGGTCTAAGTAATTCGCAAAAGGAAAATGTCGTTGGTTAGTAGGGATAGTACAGTTAATTATTATTTCTGTAGCTTGTTTTTTAAGTCGCACCCTAATTGAATGTAGGCTTCCTAATTGAGTAAATATTTTGCTAAAAATGGGAGTGGTTCATTCCTATAAAATGTTGAGAGCCCCTGCTAAGTCTGGAAAAATTACTAGTTTATGTAGAATCAAACCTAATGGCGGCTCGGAACACTGCGTACTGCACAGCAGCAAAAAAATACAAAATACAAAAAAATACGAAATCATTTATTTGCATAAATACGGTTCAGAAGGTTGGTAAAATGAACAAAATTGTTCTCTTATTCTGCCTTTAATTTCGGCGTGTAAATATAAAATAAAGTAACATATTCTACTGAAATTAATTATTGTTCATAATCGTGAAGACATTAAATAGATAACCCCATTAAAATTGTATTAGTGAATTATATAAATGAATATATAATACGAAAAAATTATTAAAATAATAATCATAAATGTCAATAATGGGAAAGATTCTCCACACAAGAATAATAACAATAATAATTTAAAATGACCGTGCAATTTACAAAACTTACAATTTATAATCTTAAAACTCATGTACACTATAAAAGCATTTTTCAATTAAAAACCTAGTCTAATTATTTTTAAATCTGAAAAATGGTAGCGTTTTATAGAATTTGGTATTTTGATATACAAATTCACGTGACAGCGAGGACAGGGCAGGTTACTACGCAGCGAAAAGCGGACACCACAGAAGTTATTAAGTTTGTATCCACCTATACTGTGGGCTAGATGCGCCTTTCCAGAATCGAATTTAGACAGTATTAAGATTATATGGGATACGAATCCCTCACCACCATCATCATACCAGCCGAAAGACGTCCACGGCTGGACATAGGCCTCCCCCAAGGGGTTTGCCATAATCGCCACACTTGGCAGGCGGGTTGGCGATCGCAGTGTAGCTATTGCAATGCACAGAGTATGCTGCTGCACTCTATCTGGTGAATCCCTTAGTCGCCTCTTACGACAACCACGGGAAGTGATGGGATGGTGCTATTCTTTTAAGTCCGACACCATACAGAACATACAAATCCCTATATATAAATAATTGAATATTATGTACAAATCCCGCCTTATAGCCAACGGCTATCGCGGGATCCCTTGGTGCCTATTGACCTAGCTCAATTCTGTCTCCTGCTTGAATGGAGGGAAGTAGAAATTATATTTTTTCTACTCCTTCGCTTTGCTTTTATGATTATTTCGTTACGGGATGCAAGACAGTTAAATCGTTTCTCCGGGACGCGTCGAGCTTCATTGACTCGGCGTTTTTTTTGTTGGTCTGTTGATTCCGGCTTTCAGGAGTTGCAGTGGTTGGGAATGTGTGGCGAGCTTGTCCCAAATTTTTATAGCCAACGGTTGTCCCTTTAATTTTATATTACCTATTTGAGTAATTAATGTGAATGAGTGAACTTCTTTTCCGCCATCTTGCATGCTATATCCCTTTATTAAACAAACTTTAAAGTACCTACCGACCCTAACATTCCGCAATAACAGTCTGGTTTGAAATGTGGTATTGTATTTAAACCAAAAATGTTAAATAATAGACATCCGATTGCGGCTTTTAGATTGTTGCAATCTGCAAACACCAGCGAAATGAATAAATGGTATTCCTATGTATTCCAGATAGATATTATGTACCTTTGTTGTATTGTTTTCTTTTTAAGAATACTTTGCATAACTTTGTATAAATGCTAGATCTTAAATCTCAACAGACAGATGTGTTGCTGGGGAGTTTGTTGCGCCACTTCTTCTTCCCAGCCAAAACACTAGGAAGTGGTGACGGGCGGGCGTTTTGGGGGTCTTAATGTAGAACTTTGACGTTGAAAAAGTGCTGGCACTCAGCCTAATTTGAATAAATGACTTTTGATTTTGATTTTGGTATGACTGTATAATTTTAACCGACTTCCAAAAAAGGAGGAGGTTCTTAATTCGGTGGGTATTTTCTTATGTATGTACACCGATTACTCTGAGGTTTCTGATCCGGTTTATGTGATTGTTTTTTGTTTCGATGCGGTATACTTGTCATTTGGTTCCGTAACATTTTTATTCAATTTGGCCCAGAAGTTTTTACTTTATGAGCATTTTACTTACTTGTTGCTTACTTGGATGATGTAATAACGTCGTCCAAGTAAGCTAAATGACACCGGGTAATTAGTATCACAACCAAAAAGTGAAAAAAAAACAAACGACTTCCAAATAAAAACACTACAAAGTCTAATATTTATGATTGTTGCATTTTTACCCATATTTATACTTATTATTTTATTTGTATATTTCTTTTATAGATGCTGTGTGAGTGAATTCGTGGCACCACTGACTGGCCCCATCAGAATACCGGCGCTGCGTTATTTATTTTTTAGATATCATATGCTGAGATAGGGACCATTTTGGCCTCGCACAGATAATATCCCTTTTTTGTTAGCCTATATCTTAGATTTACACAATTTAGTACCGTTTTGTCGGCCAAACACACGCACACGAAAATAGGCGTGAGTTTATGTATGTAGGTATTATCGAAGTTGCTAGGGTAATAGGTAGACAAGTAGGTCAAAAATATTATATGCGTAGCGAACAGAACAGAACTCTTTGGATCAGTTTATTATCCCAAGAACCACTTAGCTAGCCAATCTGATCTAGGTTGGATTAGCCAGTTACTGGTTGTAACTGGCTAACAAGAAACCGCTTTGCAAGACTTCTAAAAAAACTAAATCTACAGTATCTTGACAATATTTTGAGTATCAGAATATACGTAGTACCTAAATTTAAGGCCATTATTATAAGAAAGCCCGTTCCCCAGGCTGCGAAGCTCAATAGAGGGAGACGAAGCTAATGGTGCGTAAGTATCGAGTTAGCGGCATTTAGCAAGACGATTATGTTGCTCAAACTTTTTGGCTGAGGTGTATAAATTGGAGTCAGAGAATAAATGACTTGATGTAAATAAGGCTTCAAAACCAGTCAAATAAGATTGCTGTGTTGAATAGGTATTTGATATAGGCTAGTTAAGTGGAGTGTTAAGTTTAAAAAAAAAATGCATGTAGACATTTTGAGCCCCATACCTACATTGTCAAACTCTGACAGCGTTGAATGATTTGCGTATCCCAAAATGACAACACAATTGTAAATCATTTCTTTCACGTCAATCCCATACACTTTGAATCATTTGACAATTGACATTGATTGAATGACAGTTTGCCTAGGCTTTCTTATTATTTTAAACTCAACTCAAATCAAATCATTGAATCATAATATGGTTCAGTTAAAACAACATAGAACATCAGAGGGCCAATTCTACAAATTTTTAAGCAACGTTTGCATTTTGCATCTCAGTCGAAATCTGTCAAAAATGTAGGGATATTGACATTTTTTTTACAGATTGCGACTGAGATCCGAATGCGAACGTTGCTTAAAAAATAGTGGCTAACTGGCTCTACAGATATATTGAACAATTCAACTTGCCCTTTTTGGGAGCATAGTGCCAGTTCTATTGGGCAAGGTAAGGCCCCTCTTTGGGGAGTGGCTGGACAGGCGCCACGGCATTCTCACCTTTCAAGGCCTTCGCCCCAACCGCCGCTACAGAAGAAGCTGCCCCGGGCGTTGGGAGTCGCAGAGCGATCCCCGGCCACCGCGGGCGCGGGCCTGCGGACGGCAAGCGTTGGGTGGCTCGCTGTCCGATCACAACCAGGCCCGGGTCGGAGGCGCCACAAAGAGATGTCAGCATATGAGACGGGGCCCGGGACCAGAGCCTGCCAGGGTTGCGGAATTTGTTTGAAAGAATCACCGCAGCCCTGGAACGTAAAGGGGGGAAAGAAGGAACACGGTAGGGTTTTAGTCAATAAGAGTTTGACACGCCCTTCCGCTCCACCCAGAGCGAAATAAGATTGATGATTTCCCATTCTTAAATAAAAAGGGCTATACTACAGCTATGGACATAATTTGAAGACTGTTGGAAAACTCCCTTACTTCAGTATTTACGTCGTAATGTGTGAAGTCAAAAGCCTGGTAATAATCCCTAATGTTCCGTACACTTACTGTATTCGTTAACTTGAATAGGAAACGGTATCATTTACTCTGAGGGACGTATCTTGCCTCCAGGGAAAAAAATGGCGCCGTTGTGAAGTAGCGGTAGATGTCATTAGTGGTTTAGGGTTAGGATCCCTGTGTTTGGGGTTCAAATCAATATGGTTATTGTTCTAAAGATGAGGAATGTCTGATCGACGCTAGCTGTGTAGTAGTAGGTCTTAATATTTATTTGAATGCCAACCGCGACTCGACCCGCGTGGTCGCAATGTCGAAAATTACCGAAAGAACATACTTCCGGGATAAAAATTAGTATTCTGTGTTATTCCAGACTATAATCTACCTTTGTGCCAAATTTCATCAAGATACGTTCAGCCGTTCTGTCGTGATTGAGCAACAAACTTCCATTCATACAAAAATCTAAACTTTCGCATTTACCTCTATAATATTAGTATAGATACAAGGAATCATTATATTTTGTGTTTACCTGCGATCTTCGATCAGTCACAAACGATGAGTGCGTGTGATGAGGTGGGTACAAATTGTCTTTAAGTGAACATTCCTCAAATGAGAATTTGGTGTTAAGAAAACCCTACAATTCAAGTAGGATTTGACAAATTCTTAATTTGACAGATTTCAAGCTCTAGTAGGGTTTGAAAAATATTTAACTTCAAATTCTTAAAAAAAGAAACATAATTCAAAAACCGAATGCATGTCTCAGTGTAAAGAATACATGAGCGAAGGCAAAAACATCAATATCAGTTTTACTAACAACATTCTCTGCTTTGTTCTGATTTATAGTGTTTAGGGTTTGCTAAAAAAGGCATATAAGATTTTTAATTACACCACAGGCGGTTGTAACCATGTACAAGCCTTTTTTTAAAGGATGGGAATCATCAAATGACTCTTTTCGCTCTGGGCGGAGCGGGAGTGTCAGACTCTTATTGACTAAAACCCATCCGTGTTCCTCCTAATGCCTTTTGCGTTCCAGGGCCACGGTGACTCATTCGAACAAATTCCTCCGCCCTGGCTGGCTCTGGCCCAAGCACCCTGTCTCCTATGCTGCGCCACAACGCGCCATCGACCCGGGCCTGGTTGTGATCGGACTCTCTCTGTAATTCGTTCGTAATTCCGCAACCCTAACTATTAAAGCCTACGTTTCTTATCTTCCAACCGACTTATCACAACCTCTACAAAAATTGTTTTATCTCACTATAAATTAACGAGACCCATTAACTTTTTCACGCCACTGGCTAATTATGTTTCGTGACATTACCTGTACGCACTACACTACATTTGTGTTTAACACAAAAGTTATAGTCCTGTTTGTAGGAGACAGGTAAGAGACCCCTTGTTTTACCTTAGAGGTTAATCTAGTGGCGTAATGTGAGGGGGCAAGGTCAAATAGAGATGATTTATCGCTCGTGGCTAAATATTAAATTCCTGCATGGGTCAATCTTCAATGTTAAGCAACGATTTTCGAAGACATACGTAGGTGGGCGTTAAGTCATTGGACCAGGCAGTTATTTTTGTATCTTTGGCAGCCGTTAAAGGTGGTGAGAAGCACGAAAGACTAATCGCCAGTCTTGGTAAGGGTATAGTGTAACTCAGAAACTGGATTGTAGAGGTCAGAATAGGAGAGTCTTTTCAAAGGGGATATATTTTCTAAATTAATATTTCTTTCATACTGATTATGTGGTCCTCTTTTTTTTCCACCAGGCAAATTGGACTTGAAAAAGCGTATTCAAAACAAAGCAGGATATTTTCTCAAGGAAATTGCTACAGTTCACATAGTTCACATTTAGTTTTATCTATTTTCTGAAAAATAAGATAACAATATCTGCGTTATTAAATTTTTCAGAAAATAGAAAAAACCCTTCTTGGTATTTTCAAAAAGGGATATCTGCATATCCCCTTTTGAAAAGACACTCCTCAGGATAAAGAATATCTCTATATATGTTTTGAAGAAGAAAAACATCGCCATTACCATTCCTAAAGTTTTATTCACACATAGCACGGATGTTGCCGGGCAGTGTCAGGGCCGTGACTGTGCAGAGACCGTGCATCCGTGCTCTGTCAGGGGCTTGCTGTTCAAATACGTCAGGGATGCTACCTGGCAGTGACCGGGCCTGGGCCGGGCTGTGCAATTGTCACTCTCTTAAAATTTTATTTTCGTGAAATAGAATCGAAACAAACATTTATTTGTTTATTATTTATTTACACATACAATTATTTTAGTATCGTTTGTTGCTGTCCGTATCAGGAAAAAATGGCTTTCTGGATACGGGCAGTAACTCGTGCTTAAGAAGTGCTCAAATTCAAGTTGCAATACCATCTCATTGCCAGTAAAATGTAAAAAACTCGTCAAATTGTAGGGAAATTAAAGGAATTATTGACAGATTGCGATGTGAATGCGAACGCTTCTAAAAATATAAGAATTGCCTTCCTGATGGTTTCAGCGTCCTTCACGAGGTCATCGGGGCAACGGGCGGGGTGAACCTCGCGACCAAAAAAGGTTGACGTGTAAAAGTGTTAGGTTTAAACTACTTACAAAATAAAAATCATTTATCACCACTTATCATTAGAAGTTGCGCCTTCCGAAAGTACTGTAACCTGGGAGTCTTTCAAGAGTGAATAAGTTAATTCTAGGCAAGCGTGCTCCATCTTCGACCACATCATCGCTTACCATCAGGTGAGATAGTGGCCAAAGGCTTGTCTAGCAATATTAAAAAAAACTCGCTACTTAAGTTTTCAGCATTTTAGAAGAAAGCATATGGAATAAAGGCTAGCTTTTTGCCCCGACTCTGCCGAAATGGTATATGCCACTGAAATCGTGCATTTTCGCAGCCAGATTAGCCCTTCTGTAGATTACTTGTTATAAACAAACATACAATTTGCACTCTTTATAATATTACCTAAAATATGTACTTCTATATGTCTTAGAATTAAGGAAGAATATTTAAATCTACCGGTAAGAAATTTTAGTTAAAGTTTATCAGTCCTGTATATGTCAGTCCTGACAATTAATACTTTTTCTTTACTATAGAGCTGGTTAATAAGATTATGAGTTATGAGGAATTTTTCAGTCCATGATTATTGCGACTAAAACCACACGTGAAACAGAATTCTAGTGCACAAAATGAAAGTGTTTGTAGAGGAAAAATTGTGAGCGACGCATTGAAATAAAACCACGTTGAAAAACACATTTCATTTCTTTAGAATTCCGTTGCAAGCGAGTTTTGATGAAAAACGCATTTCACTCTTTTCATCTATTTTTAAATCGTAGTTAACAGTTGAGCGAAGGTTTTCGAAATGCTATATACCTGTCAGAATTTTAGATAGAGTTCTGGCTACTAGATTATTTTCTAGACTCTTTTATTTTAGGTTCAGGTACCCACCTAATACGCAAGGGTGGAAGTCACTAAAAACGTAGGCTTTTCCCATCTCAAGTTTAAAGTAACTAATGGTTTTATAGAGGTAAGCTTTGAAAAGGGGAGGATCTTCCGGCCACACGGTTGTTGTGTCTGGTGGGCAGCTACCCAATTTTTGATATTCGAACAGTTGTATATGTTCAAATTACACGGAGAACTTTGCTTGCGCGATGCAGAATTTCGTTGGTATTGTCAAAATAACTTTAAACGATTTTTGTCTTTCTTTTTACTATGTATGTATGGGTGTCTCATATTCATTAAATAAAGATTATTATTATTTAGCTTAAGTTAAGTTTGGCAGGTTTTCAGGGGATTCACAAATCGGGTGATTTCCCTTTGAAAATCCAGATAATGGTCGGACCGACCAATTTGACTAGCTTTTTCTCAACTGTATTGGGGACGGCTTCCAGTCTAACCTGATGCAGCTGAGTACTAGTATTTTTACATTGAACGATTGCCTTACTGACCTCTACAACCCAGTAACTGAGTACCGCTTGGCAAAACTGGTGTCCGATTTTCTGGTTTCTGATTATCTGTAACGACTGTCTTCAAATAAAATGCTGTTCAAGGCACAGTTGAGTCTTGATATGTAGACACCCATCCACAAACCGACCTCGGCAAGGGTCGCTTAACCTCTAAGATTAACCCTCGCGTCTATTATTGTTTGGCCACGAGCTCCTCCATGAATATTTAAAATGATGTTATATAAGTCACCGGAAAATTGCAAACCGTAAGATTGTAAAATATCGCGTGAAATTTTAAACAATTTTTTCTAAATAAGACACGGATATATTGGAACTATTGAATTTAAAATTTTATGGGATTTAGTGGAAAGAAAACGTTTTTTTTTTCATAATATGTATATCGGGAAATTTTAATCTAATAAAAATTAATTACAATTTTACGGAGTCTGCAATTTTGAGTGACATATATAAGGAAAGAATCAAACAGATTTGAGTGGATCTGTACAGTCAGAATACGTATTTATCAGTAATTGAGTAGCTCAACTCGTTCTGAGTTGAGCTACTCGATTACTATATTATAAGGAGCTCAATGTTTGCTGTTAGAACTGACATGTGGATGAGTAAATTAAATGGGCAACAGAATGTACTAAATGCAAACATCAATTTGCCTTAGCGCGATAACTTGGTCACCGAGCTTGCCAAAATATTTGGCACTAGCGTTAACAAGAGGTTTCTATTCAAAATTAGTTTGTCTATGTGCTTTCGTAAAAAAAAAACTCTAAATAAATTGCATCTTTATTTACAGAAATCTCTCACTGTTAAGCACATCGTTATGCAATTGATATGCAAAATTCTCTATTTGTAGATAATTTGAAGTATGAATCTGCTTAAGAGACGTTTATTAAGATCGCTGTCGATATTAAGAATTAGACTGTAATTTCATTGCTTTTTTTATGTCACCGGAAAATTGCAGACTCCGTAAGATTGTAATAAATCTTTATTAGATTGCAATTTCTCGATAAATTATGATAAAAAAAAACGTTCTGTAAACAATAAATCCCATCCAAATTCATTAGTTCCCAATATATCCGTGACTTATTAAGAAAAAATAGTTTACAATTTCACGCGATATTTTACAATCTTACGGCGTTTGCTATTTTCCGGTGACATATATACATTGAATGAAGGTGAATAATAATGAGCCTTTTAATTCCTGAATAATCATATGGTACATTTCGTTTTAAAAGTGCGTTTTTGGATATTTGGATTTCAGGATAAGTTTGGCACTAAAGCATGATTCTCTAGGTCCAATTCTAATATTTTTTAAGCATTTTCAACATTCGCATTTGCATCATAGTCGCAATTTGTGAAGAAAACCTAATTTACAAAAAAAAGAACGATATATTTTTGACAGATTGCGACTGAGATGCGAATGCAAACGTTGCTTGAAAAATAGTGGAATTATAGGCACTTTGATCAATTTAAAAACCGGCCCATGGATTTTTTTTTCATTTTTATATCCAAATTTAAATTTTTAAAAAGTTACTCCTATTCAAAAATCGAACACGTCAATTCTTGGCGTGGTGTGGTGAAAAACTTAAAAAAAGAGAACACAAATTGCATTATAATGGCACCGGCCCACAAGCCGGCCAATGAGCGTGTTTGGAAATCAGCTGTCGAGGAAGTCGCGTGCTGCCGCAGTGCGACGGGCGATCGATCGCGACCGCGGCCGCTAGCACGCACGCACCATTACGGCCGGAGCAATACGGCTACCTCCGTAAATCGGTCGGGTTATGCGTCTTAGATAAAGGGAGTGAAGAGATCTGACGGAGCTTTGATTTTGCCAAGATGACATTTCTTAAGATGGCGGTAAATAGAGATGTATGTAAGAAGAAGACACGCTAATATGGTATAAAAATAAATTAATAGGTATAAAGGCGGAGGATTCATATTCTAAATAACTGTTTTTATTATTATAATTAATAGAAACTCTTATCACCTGATGGAAAGCGATGATGTGTTCGACGGTAGAGCACGCTTGCCTAGAAATAACCTATTCAGTCTTGACTTGGGGTGTACTGATCAGGAAACTATACACTAATTTACGTGTAGAACCTATTTCCAACCACGTAGCCACAATTTGATTGCTACGATATTACATGGTCCACCCCATATCATCATGCCTAGCATGCACCTTTTTTAAAACAACACATAAATATTCCACCACAGAAAAATACCAAATACATTGCTTCCCTTGCATCGTTCGCTCACATATTCGGGGCCCATCGCAGTTTCCGCTTTCCGTTGTCACTCGAAGTTCTTCCTGTGTGAAACAGCCAAACAACCGGTTTTGGCCATAGACATAGAGAATGGACTGATATTTCTGTTTCGAGATAATCATCTGTCTAGCCTTTTCACAACCATGTTGGGGTTGGCTGCCAGTCAATCGGCTACAGCTCAGTACTAGTATTTTCCATAGAGCGTCTGCCTATCTGACCCCCTCCTGCCTCGACAACCGAGTATAAAGACTCTAAGATAAACTCTGTATATGAAGAAAATACGGACAGAGGTGAGAGGGAGATATACTGATCGTGCGGCCCACCAACCTACCAACTGTAGACTTTGAATGGCTTACAGTGTCACATTTGTCGCTACGATTTACAGAAAAGAGTCAGGTATTGACGGCACAGTCGTTCACTTCTTTCTGCAGAGTATTTTTTATCTGTTATATTTTTTATTTTTTAACTCTCAGTTCAGTTTCAGTGTCGCTGGTACTTAATATAAAATAGGATTTAAATTGGTTACTTATATTAAGTTATGTATTACATGGAACCGCCATATTTTTTTTGGAAAAAATATAAGGCAATTTTATTTTTATTATTCATTTATAATTCCTCAGTCCATTCTCCATGTCAATGGTCTGTTAATGTTTTCAGCCTATCTGTTTTATTCTATAATCTATGGTTCATACAAATTCAAATTTGGAAGGCGCTCGGAATGACGACTTGGCGCGGTGGAAGTTAATTGGGCTCTTTATATGGCAACGATTGTTTCTAGTTTGTTTTTGGTTGTAATATATTTTCCTCTTATTGTTTTTGGTTTGGTTTGTTTCTGTTTCAGGGGACGTTAGAGGTCGTAGTTATTATAGTGGGTTTAAGAAGAAATTATTGTTCTTATTTTTTGTGGTCTTTTTGAGGGGCCCGTGGCTAAGGCCGCGCAGCGTGAACTTCGAGGAAAGCTACGAATGCCGCGGTCGGTCCACGGATGGGTGACCATCCATTACATACCTAGACTCCTTCGTACCTCGGGGCACGTTAAGCCGTTCGACCAGACTGTCATTTGTAAATTTTTACTTACAGATAGTCAGTAGCCAAAAAACTGACACTAGTCTTGCCAAGGGATATCGTATTACCCAGTTAGAAAGAAAGAAAGATTTATTAGCACTTACATAAAACACGCACTGTACATAGAAATAAAAAAAAATGTTGGTAGGTACCTATGCTAAAAACTAAGTGTCTCACGGCTGCACTAAAAAGGTTCATTTCAGCGATATGTCAGACAGACTACAGTCAGTACAGACAGTCAGTTACTGGGTTGTGGCTGTCAGATAGGCAGTCACTCCGTGTTAAATACCAGTATTCAGCTGAATCCGGTTTGACTGGAAGCCGACCCCAATATAACCGGGAAAACCTAGACGGATGACGAAGCGACTTTTTATGTAGGAACGTATTTGTTTGTATCACAGAAGAGGTCCTCTTTTAATTTGCTTTCTATTTAAACCCATTTCGTTGGTTTTTAGGGTTTCATACCCAAAGGTTAACCAACGGAACCCTATTACTAAGCCTCCGCTGTCCGTCTGTCTGTCAGCGGGCTGTATCTCAAGAACCGTAATAGTAGTAGTAAAAAACACAATCTGTGTAACTTCTATTGCCGCTATAAAAAAAATTATAAAATTAAAGGGGGCTTCCATACAAGAAATGTGTTTTTTTTTCAGTTCATGGTACGGAACCCTCCGTCTGAGAGTCCGGCGTGCTCTTGGCCGGTTTTTTATATTAAGGTGTCAGTGTTAGCAAAAAAACCCGACCCTATATTAAATGCCTTCTTCAAAAGGGAACGATTTCTATTAGTTTTCGGTCGGCATTCGGCAGGTTTTTGTCAGCAATTTTCCGGTCTGTGGTGTTGTCCTACCTTGAACCTAGGATTTCATAACGATGGTATTGGAAGAAACTTCAATTGAAAGATTGATTTATGAGAATACTGTTGGTTTGGGAGCAATATTATGTTTAATGATCGAAACAGTTATAGCAGCTGTAGTTAAACGTAATTAAAATTAATGACACTTATACAACGTGTAACAGAATAAACGAAATTCCTCTTAAGGGGTCATTGTGCGCATCATTATGAACAACTTTTGCTATGGGACCAACACCGAAATCGCGAAAAAAAATTCGGCTGTTCAGTACATTTTGTCGCACAGGAATGTATGGGAGAGTCGATTTTTTTTTCGCGTTTTCGGTGTTGGTCGCATAGTAAAAGTTGTTCATAATGATGAGTAGAATGACCCCTTAAGAGGTATTGCGTATATTCTGTTACACATTGTATAATTCCCCACAAGTAACAATATATACACAGTTTGTATTGAAAACAGTTTTAAGATGGGCTGCACGAGCCTATAACAATATATTTCTAAAACTAAAACAAACGAAAATTAATTTGACCCTTGTGGGATTCCTGCTGGCTCGTTTAAATTCATAAAATTCATCCCAAAAATTAGCTGTTCGGTACTTTTTTGCACGCACAAGTCGAAAAAATTTAGAGAACCGCTGATTTTGTTTTACTTTCTTCATAAATTGTGTCTATGATTGATATATAATATAATAAATAAAATAAAATGTTATAAACCTGATGATAACACCACCAACTTACGAAATGCAATGCTGAAATTCGCCACGTGTTGTCGACTTTAGAAATACTTCAAGTTGAAAGTTTCAACTGTTTCATTTTAATCCCATTTATATAATTCAACTTCGAGAGGGTTATGCAACCCTGGTACACAAATGCTGCATTTCGTATTACTTGCGAGTAATGCGATGCATTTTAGGTAGATCCATATTGATGTGCATGGAAACTGCGGTGTGGAGGTATTTTTCAGGCAATTTTTCTGCTGTGTTTAGGGTAGAGGTCGTTAATTTAAACTACACCTATCACAGTAAAGTTGTTTTGATATCCAAGCTTATTTATGAAGAGTTATCGTTTACAGGGATAAGTACAATTTAATTAAAACGTGTTCGTTTTTTCCTAATGGGTAATTTGTTTTCCTCCAAACAAAACAGGCTAGTTAACAGGTCTACTAGTTATAACTCAACTATTTATTAGTGATGGAGGCTCTGCCGGTCAATTTTGTAAACATGTCGAAGTGAAGGCTCGAGTGTAGTGATCACGAGGTGAGCCATTCTATCTTGATTATATGGATTGACAGCTCACCTCGTGATCACTTCACTCAAGCCTTCATTTTGACATGTTTATAGAATCGACCGACAGAATCGACCGGCTGGTTATGCATTGCAAAAGTGTCATATTTACCTACCAGAAGAGAAAAGAGCTAACGAGCTACTCTTGTTGAGTTCTTTAATAGAACTATCTATAAGCTTTATGAGTAGCTCTTTTTAATTTATTTTATTCAATAAACCTGTACTGTCCCACTACAGAATAAATGCGTTCCTTACTTTATTAAAAAGATAGGTAAAACATTTATTTGGTACAACAAGGTGAAATCAAATAAGAAATAAAACACGGAGAAAAAAAAGTTTAGACTATGTTTTTATAATTTTGGTATGTATGTTTGAGAAGAAGGTCGTTCCCTGGACTTTGGCCGGCTGCCCCTCCGACATACAGCAGATGCAACCAATTCAGTTCTATAGCTCTTTAATTCTTAAAATAATGAGTCCCTTTTTATAAATTCTCGAAGCGACATGTTGTCAGCTGAAAACTCCACCCAAATACAAGACTATCAATACAAACAGCGACGAAATATTCTCACCCCGATAAAGCGTTCAAATCGATATTAATTAATTCATATCCAATCCGTGGGCGTGAATTTTCAAATGAGTAACCCAGTATATTATTTTACGCTAGCTTCTGCCAACGGCTTCGCCCGCGTGGATATCGAAAATTATCCTAAGGGAACATATTGCATCTACCACCATTCTCTGCATCACTCAAAGGTTGACTGTTAGAGAATGCCTATGGCATTAAGTCCACCTCTGTACATTTGTGTGCGTAAAGTGTTAATAAATAAATAAATAGGTACCTATGTGGTGGCATAAATCACATCTACCACTACAACACGACAGATAACCCTTAGCGAGACTGACTGATCTGACTTCTCGTAACGGTTGTCAAAGACCTACAAATGACAGCTAAGACCACCATTTAAACATGCTTTCCGAGGCAAGGAGGAATCTCTGTAGGTATGTTAACCTTTTGTACGCCATTGTCACGTATACGTGACAAGCAAGCGCGTGCTATGTACGCAAAACGTCAGAAATGTATGACAAAAAGTACGGTGAATATGTGGCTTGGAGCCTATAGACCTCACATACGAACCACGAAAAAATGAGACCAATTTAGAATTATATCCTTTAAAACAACAAAGAACTAGATGTTCCAAATCTGTTAATGAATGGCGGTGTTTTCAGATAAAAAACATAAAAAAGATACAACCGGATTGAGAACCTCCTCCTTTTTTACGATTAAAAATGTCCTGACTTCATACAAATCCTACATCGAGTTATCAAACATCTCCCGAAGTAAGGCGTCGCCTAAGTTACATATGAAGTTGGCACTTCATGATATGGTCTAACGTGGATTGATATATCATTAAACGTTGACGTTTGAACGATATTGTCAGTTTTCACTGGCCATTTCATGAAATAGAACCTTTTCATGTCAGACAGCATCATTTTTAGTGCAGCCGTGAGACACATTTAGTTCTTAGCATACCTATATTTCTTTTTTTTATTTATATGTACCGTGCGTGTTTCATGTAAGTGCTAAATAAATATCATTCTTTCATGAAATTTTCGGCTACATCATGAAATCATAAACCAACATCAGCTTGACAATAACCATCGGGTTGCCCACCAGACACAACCTACGTCTGTTCGGAGGATCCTCCCTTTTCAAATAAGGTAGTGGAACTTTCCACCCTATTCTGCATACCTCCATAGGTTCTCTCTGGGGGTAAAAAGTACCTTATTTCCTAATTCACGACATGGTCTACCCGTGTGCCAAGTTTAATAAAAATCTGTATGCCCTGTCACCTGTACATATGAGGACCTTATGGCTGCCTCAGCAAAAGTTGTTACCGTTGCCAAGTACTGGGCCAAACAAGAAATTTAATAACACTATTTGTCATCGACACGCTTGAAGAAGATCCAAATCCGTTCAGCGTGATTGATGATGATGAACAAACAGACAAACTTCCACACACATTTATTATTTTGGATATCGGATTGAGCGCGAAAGCGGTGCATGATGAGGCGAAATCAAATGGATGCAGTAATTTGATTGTTGTATGTTTATGGATGTGTGGATGTATTGTATTGCATGGTCAATGGCCACACCATTTAGAAACTGGACACATATTTGGTTTAATCATCCTTGTTGATTGGTTGAGCAGAATATTATTGTCGTTGGTTGTGTTAATATTTTCTCGATGGAAGTTATGTTTTTGGGGACTTTGTTGTGTTACGATAATATAAATGTACTTAGTTGAAGACAAAGTGGGTGTTAAGGACATGATAAGAAAAACTATTTGAACTTGCGCCATCCAGTGGACGACAAAGTGATCCAATAAGGGTTCCATTTTTGCCAATTGATGTACGGGACCCTAAAAACCAGTCATTTACCCTTTTTACTGGCTATATTATATAAGTAATGTTATCTAATAACATAGCTGTATGTAGAAATTACCAACAGAGATTAGTAACCGCACAACACGAAGGCGCCTGATACCATAGTCAATAACCGAAGCGGTTATTCAATAACCAAACCGATAACCGCAAACCGCTCGTAAACCGGCTACAGTCAGTAACCAGCTAACCACTAACAGTCTGCTAGATCGGGGGTTGACCGTATACATGTGTCTTACTGACTACAACTCGGTTTAATGAAGGCTCACCCTTGATTCTGTAAACATGTCGAAGTGAAGCTTCGACATGTTTACAGAATCGACCGGCTGTTTCCAAGGGACTTATCCGTCGTTTATCTGTCCGTTAACCAATAACCAACCAATGGCGTTATGACCAATAGCGTTAAAGGGCAGATAAACGACCGATAAAGTACCTTTGAAACCGGGAATTAGTCGTCCAAAGAGTTCAAACCACGATTGATCTTTCTTTTTCGATAGACTTCTAACGATGGACAGGATAAATATTTTGTCTAAGAATAGTTTAAATACAGAAAGTGTGGTTTTTCCAAATATTTTTTTCATTTATGTAAAACTAGCTTTTGCCCGAGACTTCGTACGCGCATATTCCGTCTTTTTCCGTTCACGGAATTTCGAGAAATCCTCTCTTTGTGTTCCCTACGGAGTGTAGGGAACATACATGCCAAATTTCAGTTTTCTACGCCAGTAGTTTCGGCTGTGCGTTGTCTGTCAGTCACTCAGTCAGTCAGTAACAGAAGAATTTGATGTATTATAATTTAAATGTCTAGTTGGTACATACCTATTTTTGCTTTAATTACTAGTTTAAAGTCAAGTATAGAAGTATGTTTATATTATCCACGCATCAGCGACCGACTGCATCTGGATGGAAGGAACACGACATATACTACGACAAAGGATAAGAAACACTTTTTATTTCAGAAGTGTGTTTCAGTGGGATACATTCCAACTTTCATGCAAGCAAAGCCACTGAAAAATACCAGTATTCACATTATTTCTACTAGCAACAAAATAACAATAATCCGCAACACGCCACTCGATGAAATTCAGCTGATAAAATACTTTATCGGTTTTCTAAAAAGCGTTTGCTTATGCATACGTAATTCTAACGCATCCCTATACATTGGCTGCATACTCAACAACAATGTATAAATGAGGAACTAGTAAAGGGAAATAAATTTTATAGCATTGGCCGAAGAATTCCTTGGTTGCTGGATTTTTTTTGTCTTATAACCTAATTTGTGTTCCACTATGGGGCAAATGCCCCTTTCACCTTCCAAACCTCTCTATTTTGTGCGATCTCTAGCCAAGTTTTACCTGCAAACGTGATAGATGGTCACATCACCTCGAGTCCGGTGACGATCGTCGCCTATCTCTCCGACAGCGTTCAGTTTTGGAATCAATTTTTAATTCTAATATATGACTTTGTCCTACATTGTCCTTTAACCCGCCAGGGATTGCGAACGATTCAAAAATTTATGCGGATATTTTTTGTCGAGGAACGGAAAAAAGAAAATCTATTTCCCCCCTCTAAACAAACCCGACCCACAGGGCCTACCGCAATGCCAACCTCGTTAGGAAAACTTGTAGAGGCACCATTACACTCGTAGATTTCCATATTAGCATCGCTTGCTCAGCCGGAACGCGTGTTTAATTATCTGTGGCAACCACCACAGATTATAAAGAAAAATAGTTAAGCCGATGAAAATATGTGATCCGTTATCGATGGTCGTTTATTATTCGGATGACAGCGCGGCAGTATCGCCAAACAGATTTAAATTGACTTTTTCCAATATTTAAATTAATTGTGATCGGATGCAGTTGGATGTTCATTGGAGGTGAATGGAAATGGGTCAGTGATTTTCTGCAGGTGTGCGTGAATTTTTGTTTTAAAGTCAGCGTTGGCACAAATGCATGGGGCGGATCTGATTGAAAGTAGACACTGTCCTCTGTGCATTTTGTGATGTTAGATTTGACACACAAGAACGGCCATTTTTCTTTTTGGCATTTTTATTATCTATAAAATCAAAATAAGAAACTTTCACAGAAGAGTTTGAGCCTCATGAATCAGCAATCATGCTATCCTAAAAATGCCCGATTTAGAGATTTAATAAAACACAAAGTACCTAAATGTGATACTTTTACCCTCACCCTCACTTAAAACTAAAGAAATATTCCATAACTAAGGTAGTTAACCTAGTTACAAATTGTAGGGTGTTCCTACAAGTTACGAACTGCCTACCTAGTTTCTAGTTTTCAGTGACATTAATGAGATTCAAGACGTCATCGTCTCCGAGGCATTGTCACAAGTGCTTATAAATTTTCTCAAGTCCCTGCCACACAGGGATGTTGAAATAACGAGAACTGACAAGAATTTTAATCTACTTTGGAAAAGTTAAAAGATAGAATTATCTGATGAATGATTGGAAGATTAAAAGTCTACAAAATTTAATAGCAAAATTCGAGAGGTTAAAAATGGCGGTTGGAGATCGCTTTTTGTTTCGAGTGAAGAATTCTGTAGGGAAATTTTTAGGGTGTTTTTTTAAGAATGGGAAATCATCAAATGACTTCTTAGGTACGCTCTGCGTGGAGCGGAATAGCGTGTGTGGGCTCTTACTGACTAAAACCCATACGTGTTCCTCCTAATGCCCTTTGCGTTCCAGGGCCGCAGTGACTCTTTCGAACGAATTCCGCAAACCTGGATAATTAGGGTGTGGAATTGTATTTTACATGTATGTTGCATATCTACATGTATGTTTATTTATTAATTTATTCAATAATTTACGCACACAAATGTGTCTGATTACTTAAGGCCTGCTAATGCTTAGGACTTTTTTTTTAGGGATAGGAAATCATCAAATGAATTCTTCCGCTCTGGGTGGAGTGTAAGGGCGTTTTGTTACTTGATTTTGATTTAAGTGATGTTAAATTCTCTTCACGCCTATCCTATTGGGCTTCCGTCAAAAATGTATTTTAAATGTCTCATTGCCCTGGGTTATTATTTTTTTTACTTCTAGGCTTTTTTTTTAAAAGGATGGGAAATTCGGCGAAAAAGATGGGAAATCATCAAATGACTTCTTCCGCTCTGGGTGGAGTGGAAGGGCGTGTCAGACTCTTACTGACTAAAACCCATCCGTGTTCCTTCTAAAGCCCTTTGCGTTCTAGGGCCGCGGTGACTCTTTCGAACACATTCCGCAACCCTGGCAATGCTTAGGACTTGCCTTGGGCATTTTCTACCAGTCATTCTATGGGTAAGGCAGAGATAAATAATGGCAGGTGCGATCTTTCCTAATAAACAACATGTAACATAATAAACGCAATACCCCTTAAGGGGTCATTGTACTCATCATTATGGACAACTTTTACTATGGGACCAAAACTGAAATCGCGAAAAAAAATCAGCTGTTCAGTACATTTTGTCGAGTTATGCGCGTCATAAAACAAGTCAGACCTACTTCTGCCCATCTCCTTTCTTAAAATAAGTGTGAAGACAAAATCCATTCTCAGTTTATCGAAAACAATATCAATAGTTTCCAATTAAACGATAGTTTATAGTTATTTCAGTTCGCAATAATGGTTGGAAGTCAATGTACTCGGTATTCGCGACACGCTAGTTAGAAATAGCTGGGTAGTACTGTTGGTGAAACAGATTAGTGTACAGGCCGGTAACTTGCTACTGAGAATTCTGAGGCGAGCTACGAATAAATCATCAAATATGTTAAGTCAGAAGCGAAGCTGAAGTTGTCACTAAGTAGATAATTTTGATAAGTAATGTCGTGATTATCGTCGAGTTTTAGGCATTTTAGGGTCCGTTTATTTATGGTCGTACAATCTTACGTTTAAAGTGATAGTTTTAAAATTTTAGTTCCTAAATATTTCGATAGATGGCGTCGTTCATTTATAAATGTTTTCTATTCTATTCTATTTACGTCACTCGGCTGAATTGTGTTAAGATTCTTCGCGATTCCATGACCTCCTCGTGTTTATTAAAATAAAATGTCTTCGTCAAGTAAACAATTGGCTTGTTTATTCTGTATTATCATTATTATGTTAAATACATATTAAGAAGCGTGAAAATTATAATTTAGGATCAGCCACAGTGAACATGAAATTAACCGTCATTCCATCTTTTTTGTATGGATTGACAACTTACGTCATGTTCACTTCACCTAAGCTTACACGGTGTTTACAGAATCACAATGCTGATACTGCCAAAGCCGGAGGGTGGCCAAAGGGAGTTCCTTTGGCCACCAAACAGGATATCACCATCGTGTGTGACCTTATAGATTGAGACGGATAATATTTAGTTGCTGTTACCTACTTATATTTATTGAATGTAAACCTAACTCTTTCACCGACTGTACGTCGAGCGGTGACCTGGAAGTGTCTGTTTGTGCCTATGTGTTACTGTGAGCGCTAAACTCAGCGCTAGCTCGATTGATGCGGACCGAGTTAGGAGCGGCTCGTATTAGAAGCCCTACTTCTATTTTAAGGAGCGCCTTACGCAACCTATTTTTATTAGATTTTACCGTCGAATTTGCGTTTCAAAATTTTGTTACACGGCAGTGTGTTTGGCCAAGTTCGCAAAGCAAACCGGTATATTTTTGTATTCTTTTAACATAAACACACTACTGACTTTAAAAATGCCTTTGGCAAAATTATATTTATAGGTTATTTTATTTACCTATCGGTAACTAGCTAGCTTAATAACGCTTATAAAAAAAAACTGGTCAAGTGCGAGTTAGACTCGTGTGCAAAGGGTCCCGAACGAATAATATTTTTTTAACATGTTAATTTAAAATCATAGAACTACTTATAGATTTTCCTTAATCTATAATAGGTTTGTTAGGTTCGATTCCCGCATGGAACAAATATTTGTATGGCCTACAGATAGTTGTTCTGGGTCTGGCTGTTTGTGTATGAGTTTGTATGTTTGTAAACGCACCCACGATACAGGAGATATTCCTAGTGTGGAAACGTTTAAAAAAATAGTAATATAAGACAAAAATATTTATATATTTTTTCAAAAGGCTCAGTAGATTCTGAGATTAGTCAAAGTCAAAGTCAAAACGTTTATTTCAATTAGGCCATTAAACGGCACTTTTGAACGTCATCGTTTACAGTTCAGTAAAAATAATAGAATTACATTAATAAAGTGACTCTACTGTCCATTCGGAAAGGTAGATTCTTATGGAGAAGAACGGACAAGAAACTCCATAGTTACTCTTTTCAAATAATGATTTACAAAATTTGGTATACAAAAATTAATTTAATATTATGTGAGGACGATGCACCCAGAGTATGCTACTTATAAGAACAAAGTATCACCAGTAGAGGTAAACTTATTCATTTTCTAAAGAAATTTAGGTAAATGGTACTCACATATTTACAAACATTGGAACCATTAATTAAACAGTGTGTGAGTCAACAGAAAAATAGAAACACAAAAAAAGGAACAGTATATCTATAAAGTTAATACATAGATCAACCAGTTGGATTTTGTCTACACCCTTGATTGTCCTATGGAGCAGGACCAGCATGTTTCCAAGCATTCTTATCCTGAATGTAATCTTCTAATTTGTAATATGCTTGTTTACAAAGTGTACTTTTAACATAAGTTTTAAATTTTCCTTCATTTAGTTTTAATATGTCAGAAGGTATCTTATTGTAACATTTAACACAATACCCCATGAAAGAACTGTGGACTTTAGCTAATCTAAAAAATGGTTGATCTAATTTGTCTTTATTTCTAGTATTAAAATTATGTCTATCACTAATTTTACTAAAAAGATGACGATTTTTCCGCACATACATAATATTTTCATAAATGAATTGGCAAGGGACTGTCATAATATTAATCTTTTTAAAAAGTTCCCTAAGAGAATCACGGCGACGCAGATTATAAAGGGCTCTGACAGCTCTCTTTTGTAAAATAAATATGGATTCAATGTCAGCAGCCCGACCCCACAGCAAAATACCGTACGACATAATGCTGTGAAAGTAACTAAAGTAGACCAAACGTGCGGTTTCTACGTCTGTTAACTGCCTTATCTTTCTAACAGCATACGCGGCTGAGCTTAGACGATCCGCAAGAGATGTTATATGAGGCCCCCATTGTAATTTCTCGTCCAATGTGATACCTAGGAAAACTGTCTGATTAATGAACTCCAGTTTTTCTCCATTCAATATGATGTCACATTCACTACTTTTAACATTTGGTAAAGAAAATCTAATACATTTAGTTTTTTTTAAATTTAAAACCAAGTTGTTTGCCGTAAACCAATTTTGAACCTGATGAATACAGCTATTGACGTCGTCAAGATTTTGAGGACGTCGGTCTATTTTAAATATTAATGATGTGTCAGCCGCAAATAATACCATTAATTAGGTATATAGATTTCTTTAATAACTTTATTTTTTTTAATGATTAAAAAAATACTTTTACCCTTACGATTGGAACTTTGGTTAGATATGTCACACGGTACCTACAGCTATTTTTTTTTCGAATTTTCCCCCAGAAAGTGGCTAATTCTCAAAATACATTTATTTTCGTTATGCATCCGTGTTTGCAAAGAAGATTATAATATGTGTACCAAATTTTAACTGACTGGGTGTAGTAGATTCGGAGAAAATCGGTTGTGACAGACGGACAGACAGACAATCGAGTGATCCTATAAGGGTTCCGTTTTTCCATACAGAGGTTCAGAACCCTAAAAACCCTAATGGTTAGTTGAAAAACTGATTCCAAGTTTAAGATTTAAATATTTTAATCTTCCATAAACATTTAGAATAAGTAAAAAGTGTTTATAAATAATATGTCTGGCTGTCTACACCATGTTTACACATTCAAGTTGCTGGTTTTAGGATAATCACCTTGAAATTTTGTCGTACGGCATGTGGAAATACGGGGTACTTTGGTTTTTATTTTTATTTAACAGATTATGTACACATTTTACATATAGATAAGAAGAAGGGAACAGAAAAATAGGTACAAAGGTGATGCTTATTCCTAAAGAAATCTCTTCCAGCATACTGCGAAAGGTGAGTCGAATGAAAGAGATGTAGACATCGTGTGTGAAAGTTATACTTACATAGAAAAAAGACATAAATATGACTAAAATTAATATCATACTAATACATACTACTTAAATAATAATATAAGATAAATTATAATTTATATTTTAAATATTAAACTATGATTGTACCGAAAGGTAGTGTTCTTTCACTCTTCTTTTAAAAACTGTAAGAGTTTTGCAGTCCCTAATGTCAGGCGGCAGTGCATTCCGCAACCGTACCGCGTGCACAGTAAATGAATAGGAATAAAAATCGGTAGAGTGGGGAGGGGATTTCAGGAGATTTCTAAGATGCAACCTGCAAGGCGCATCAGAAGGACGGGAATAGGAGAAGTGTTCACGCAGATAGGAAGGCCTTTTAGGGTTGTGAAGGATGTTAAATAGCAAACCCTATATCCGAGAGTTCCTGCGAAGTCGAATAGGGAGCCACTTGAGTACCTTGCGAAATTCTGAAACATGATCGTATTTTTTTATGTCCTAGGCTTCATATTTAGTACGTGTGTGCTAGCAGTAATTTCTCTGAGGCTGCACGCATGGTTGGTTAATTTGCGAGGCGGTTCGTCGCCATCTTTGGAACCAAGGGCTTCTTGTAGACTATGTTGACAGGTTACTAAACTTATTCAAGTGTATATTATGGGCCCAGTTTAAAGGTGGCGAGCCCTGTCTCAGTTCATTGGTCAAACAGTTAATGGTATTATCTGGGATAATACCTACTTATTTGAACGAGACACATTTTTAGTATTTTTTATATTTTATAGCAATCAATTCATGTTTAACTTAAAGGCACAATCAATTAAGATTACACATAGAAGTCGGCAGGGAATTCCTCTCGTTAGCTGCAATGAAAGTCATCTGCCTAGCCTTCTCCCAACTATATTGGGGTCAGCTACCAGTCAAACCGGATTCAGTTGAATAAATACCAGTATTTTACGTGGAGCGGCTGCCTACCAAACCTCCACAACCCATTAACTGGGTAACACGGATACTCCTTGGCAAGATTGGTGTCAGATTTACTGGCTTCTAACAATCCGTAACGACTGCCAAAGATCTACAAATGACAGCGGGGACCAACGGCTTAACGTGCTTTCCGAGGCACGGAGGAGTCTCGGTATGTTAAGATGGTCACCCATCCACAGACCAACCTTGGCAAGCGTTGCTTAACCTTGATCGACCCGCGCGACTGATATTCTTTAGCCGCGAGCTTCTTCTTAGCTTTAATTAGCTTGCTGCAATGAAAGTAGGTATTCAAAATTCTACGTCTTTTTTTTTAATTTTTTTTTTGTTATTATTTAGGTTAGCCAACAATTATCTTGTGCGTATGAGTGGAATATCTATCATGTTCCGATGGCGTATCGCCTTACTTAATTTAAATTTACTGATAAAAAATCTTTTTTTTTTTTAATTTAATATGGGTTTGCTCTTGACTCTAGTCTAGGTCATAGATGACAGAGACAAAGTCGACGATGGAGCGAGCTTACCCAGAAGAAGCCTGTTCACTCTAATTTTGAAAAGATTAGGGTCGTATGCGTTCGGAAACTTCTTCAGTAAAAAAAAAATGAGATCGGTCAAGCTCATCAATTAAAAAAAAAACAATTACCCATTACACTCGAACGAAACTCGCTTTAGCGACGAACTCACGACTCCCCACACCCATAGTAAGTTCCCTATCAAGTATTTGCGACCTTAATAGTTGATGGCTGGATATTTTTTGTCGACATGTCACCGGCAGGATTAGAGGCGTGGACCGTTCTCCTCAAGCGACACACGAGTGTAATAGAAACCTGGTTTTTGCGTGCAAAGCTAGTGTTAATGGTTATACCCGTATTTGCACCCTTTTTGCGGAGCTAAGTGATATTAAAGTTGGTATCTGTGAGGTTTCTATTAGGTAAAAAGGTAGGATTTATCATTCTGTCGGTTTCAGTTCAGCAGTGATGGGTTTATTTAGAAAACGTTTTTAGCGCGTCTGAAAAACATCTATGTGTTAATTTTTGTCAGAAATTTCGCCCGCATGAAAACTTGACTTTGGCTAATGAATGGAATTCCAAGGAATTCCATTTACTAGCGGAGTCTGTGTTTCCTTATAGCTACAGGGTTTTAAAACAAAAGTAATACAAGTAACAAGAGCAAAGGAGTGAAACTCTCTGCCTGCATCTGTGTTTCCGAACGCATACAACCCTAATCTCTTCAAAATTAGAGTAAACAGGCTTCTTCTGGGTAAGCTCGCTCATCGTCGACTTTGTCTCTGTCATCTATGACCTAGACTAGAGTCAAGAGCAAACCCATCTCAAAAAAAAAAAATTAAAAAAATGGTTATTTTTATGCAAGCGTGCTCCATCGTCTACCATATCATTTCTTTCCGTCAGGTGAGATTTTGGTAAAACGCAAGCCTACCGAGGATTACAGGAGGTGACTAAGTTACTTCTAGGCGACGGGGCCCAGCCTGCCAGAGTTGCGGTATTTGTTCGAAAGAGTCATTGCGGCCATGGAACGCAAAGGGCTTTAGAAGGAACACGGATGGGTTTTAGTCAGTAAGAGTCTGACACGCCCTTCAGCTCCACCCAGAGCGGAAGAAGACATTTGATGACAAAAAAAAAATAACCCAGGGCAATGAAACATTCAATCAAAATTATACATTTTTGACGGAAGCCCGATAGGATAGACTCGAAGAGAATTTATCACCTACATCACCTACATTAAAATCAAGATATATCCGAATCGTGTCATTACAGTATTATTTCATTAAAAAATAGCCTACCTACGTCTGCGCCACAGCTTAACCTGTGCTAATCTCTTGATCGCTTGTTATAGCACCCACGGAAATATCTAATACTGGAAGATTATCGACTTGATAGACGCAGTAGCCGTGGATTGGCTTTTTAAGGTCGACGTATTTTTTTAACTATAAAAAAAAACTTTTTACAAAAAAATACAACCGACTTCCAAATAATTGTAAAAAGTTTTTTTCTGTCAGTTTTTAGTGGTTCACATGTGCTTACCCCTTCACAGCGTACCGGCGTGATGTTATGTTATGAACTGCTGTTAACAATAGATAGACATCAGATTTCAGCAATCCCAGTCCATTTGCTATCATTTACTGAGGAGTTCCGTTGCCTATCTCCGAAGTTCTTCATCAGATCTTCAACAAATTGAAATGGGACCACTCCGAAAAACTACTCTTCCAAAAACTACCCAAATCACTTCTAGTGTGCCTATAAAATTTTAAAAGTTCTCTCTATTTCTCCCGGATCCCATCGTCCTGACTTGATGATTATGGGACCACCTGGGAAGTATAAAAAACCCTTTCGAAGGAAAAAAAAATCAAAATCGGTCCAGCCATCTTCGAGTAATCGGGGAACATACATTAAAAAAAGAAAATAAAAAGGTTTCGACAAATTAATAATTGAATTAATTTTTAACTTCTACACTTTGACTTTGACTAATCATCTGACATAGCACATACTTTCTGACATTTATTTATTTATAGACATCTTTTAATTGATTGACTTGATGTTGTACTGTACTTTAGCTTCAAATTGTCCAAATTGTTTTGCATTGTGACAATTTTATTGTAATTATTATGTACCTAGCGAATATTCTACACAATGTTTATTGTTTGAATAAATAAAATGAAATGAAATTTAAAGAATAGAATTATTTGTTTGCCAGCAATGTAGCTACAAGTTTGAGATGGTACAGAATTGGATGATTCCGTTACGTTCTGCCTTACGGCATGCAAATTTTTTTTTTTAAAGTTACAATACAAGAATTGTCATTGAATTAGTACTAACGAACGAAGATGTTATCAACCCCACGTCTTCAAACTTCCATCCCTGACGTAAACAAGTTCCATTCTGTACTCTTACCAAAGTAACAAACACCATTTAAGCCATCGACAAAATCTTGACCCAACTACAAAGTCATCGAACTTCAAGATGACTTATCAAAACATTGGCAACACAGAACTGTTTATAGGTCAGCATAACAGATGAACTGGCAACACGCCAGCAATCCTGGAGGTTCAGCTCGAGTAATGGGAAGATAAGCAAACGTTCAATAAATATTCTGATTTAAGTCGGTGGTGAATTGGCAGGAGATCGGTATTCTGTTGAAGACAATTGTTAATGGTGATGGATGGGTTTGGGCAGTGGGGAGAACAACCTTCGTTGACGGAAAAAGTGTGATGGAGTAACGTAGCCGTCTTTTTGTATTCGAACAAACCCACCGCACTATTCCTTACCAATGCAACTCGTCAGAAAGCCAGAATCAATAGTGGTGACCGCCAGAAGGTCGCCGAGTCAATGAAGCTCTACATGTCCCAAAGAAACGGTTTAACAGTTTTGGATACCGCAGCGAAATTAATCAAGAAAGAACAGCGTAGCGTTTTGCTAGAAGCAAATGATGATTACCAATAATGTAAAAACCGGCCAAGTGCGATTCGGACTCGCGCACGAAGGGTTCCGTACAATTATCTATAAAAACGGCAAACATATCACGTTTGTTGTATGGGAGGCCCCTTAAATATTTATTTAATTCTGTTTTTTAGTATTTGTTGCTATAGCGGCAACATAAATACATCATCAGTGAAAATTTCAAATGTATAATTGTCACGGTTCATGACAATTAACCGTGACAAATAATTATTGTCTGCTCGTCTGGTGACAGACGAGCAGACAGACAGACAGACAGACCGACGGACAACAGAGTCTTAATAATAGGGTCCCGTTTTACCCTTTGGGTACGGAACCCTAAAAAGTAGCTTGAGTTACTCCTTGTAAGTTGTTACATAAAATGTGAATGTCCCGTCAAAATTGGTCCAGCCTTTACGAGCTTACCCGGTACAAGCAGACAGAAATATCGTATATCTATAGTAATAATATAATAAAGCTGAAGAGTTTGTTTGTTTGAACGCGCTAATCTCTGGAACTACCAGACGAATTTGGATTTTTTTGTATATTAGCCACATTCATGAGGAAGGTTACGGGAATAGGAAAAAACGGGATATGCGCGTACGAAGTCGCGGGCAAAAGGTAGTACTTTTATATGCATTTAGTAAAAAACTGTACAATTGATATTGCAAACAAACCCTTCAATTTTTGTATTTATGTATAGATATGGGTGTATAGATTAAATACTGTTTTTTTTATTATTATAATCCCGTAGTGTCCCACTGCAGGGAGGGATGAAATGCACGTAATTAAAACAGTTATTAATATAAATGTGGATGGATGGACAGGGAGAGGGAGGCCAAAGAAAAGATGGATGGATTGTGTTAGGATTTAAATGAAAGAAAAGGGAGTTTGTGATAGCGTGACGGTTGACAGGACAGAATGGAAGAAAAAAACGTGTTGCGCCGACCCCAAGTAACATGGGATAAGGGCAGGAAGATGATGATGGAGTGTCCCACTGCAGGGAAAAGGCCTCCCTTTCTTTTTTCCATTCTGATCTATCCTGGGCTACCCGAACCCAATCCTTAAGGTTGGAGTCCAGATTGTTTCGCCATCTCCTACTAAGTCTACCGCGTCGCCGGCTCATGGTGTTTGGGACCCAATCCGTGGCTATTTTCGCCCAGTTTTCTATCCCTATGGCATACGGCAGATATGACCTGCCCATTTCCATTTTAATTTGGCAGCTGTGTTGCCAACATTTGCGATTTGAGTTTTGGAACGACACTCTGTTCCCAATACGGACTGTAATTCGCACTCCGAGGATGACTTTGTTCCATTGCTCGTTGGCAGGCCCTGAGAGCGGACTTTTGACTTTGCGTTAATGTTGGAATTAAACGAGCTTTTGGATTATCAAACTATGTTTTATTTAATTAAACAGTAATTACAGCATTGAGTAAAAACACGGGATCGAATTGACAGATGCAGAGAGAAGAGACAAGCGTCCTTTTTTTACAATAGAGATGTGACTAAAAAATTTTGCCATTCGTTAAGCGCATCTGCGTTTTTAATTCCATCAGTTAATGACCACGTTTGTGCTCTGTAGGTGAGGGTGAAATTACTGTCCTTCAGAATACCAGTCTTTACCGTCGCGCAGTCAGGTAACAAGGCGAATAAAATCGCTGTATATAAACAGGCGTGTACATGACGTCACTAACTCTTATTATAGAGATTATCACAACGTTATCAGGTGTACTCAATGATGCACTCGCGAATTACAGCGGCACTGATAAGTCATGTGGCCCGAATTATAAGTGTTGTAATAGAGTGTTGGAAGGAGCTCGCAGCTAAATAACAGCAGCACGGGTCGATCTTCAAGGTTAAGCAACGTTCTTAACATACTGAGACTTTGGCAGTCGTTACGTATTGTTAGAAGCCACAAAACCAAGTCTTGACAAGAAGTATCGTGTTCCCCAGTTATTGTGGAAGTCAGATAGGCAGTCGATTCGCGTAAAATACTGGTATTCAGCTAAATTCGGTTTGACTGGAAGCTGACCCCATTACAGCTGGAAAAAGGCTAGGTGGCTGCAGAGAGTGTTATACTTATTATACACTAGTAGCCCGCCCCGGCTTCGCTCGGATGCATTTTTTTTTTAAATTTTCTTTATAAGAACCTTCTCTTAAAAATAATAAACCGAAAGAATAATAAAAGAAAAGAACTAGCGAAACTGGTCCAGCCGTTCACGCGTAATGTCGTGACCAAGGGAAAAAGGGATTAATTTTTATATAATACTAGCTGCCGTCCGCGGCTCCGCCCGCGTGAATGTCGAAAATTATCCCAATTGAACATACTCCCAAGATAAAAACTATCCTATGTCCTTTCCCGGGACTCAAACAATCTCTTTACCAAATTTCATCTAAATTGGTCTAGCCGTTTGTGCGTGAAGAAGTAACAAACATACACACCATCTCACTAACTTTCGCCTTTATTATATTAGTGTGAAGTGTGATGATGTGATAAGTGTGATTGGAATTTTAGTTGGTTACTGCCCCGTTGGACTCGTTGTCACAAGCTCGACTGCCTATTTAGAGGTCTTCGGATTGATTCCCAAGTCCAGCAAAAAGTAGTACTGGGTTTCTCTATGAGGATTTTCGCAGTAGCCGCCCGGAGTTCGGAAGTTGATGGTGTTACACCTTTTTTTTTTTTAGGGTTGGGAAATCATGAAATGACTTCTACCGCTCTGGGTGGAGCGGAAGGGCGTGACTATTACTGACTAAAACTCATCCGTGTTCCTTCTAAAGCCCTTTGCGTTCCAGGGCCGCGGTGACTCTTTCGAACAAATTCCGCAACATGGTATGACTCCTGGACGTGATGAGGGCTGGTTAGTTCCTTGAAGGCCTAACGTGCTGTGAGACGGGTAAAAAAAAAGAAAAAGGTATGACAACACAAACTTTATGTTTACTTTATCCTTTCCGGAAGAAAACATTACAACTCAAACATGCATTAGACCAGTAAAAAAGACAGCGTCCCAACATGTTATACTTCCTAAGGACCCGTCCGGACACGCACAGCCTACGAAACACGCATACTAATGTCGAAAGGACGATCAAATGCGTCAATTCTACGAGAACCAACCTTATTGCTTAGACATAAACGCGTTGTCATAGTCAAATGGGCATATTGTACGTGCAGTTGACGGTACAGGCCAAAACACAACGGGGTTGTAAACATTGCAGAATATTTTGAAAACTAATTTCATTCGTAGCCAATCGTTGGGTATAGTAATGTTAGTTTCTACCGGTGGCGTCGTCTGCCTGAATTGTCAAAAGGTATCTCAAGGGTATGTACGTACAGACATCAAGCTACAACAATCTGTCGATTTTCAACTTTATCGCTAAAGCTTTAGGTTCAAGGTTGATTGGGAAAATTTGACAGTTTCGGGTACCTTGATGTGCTGGCCTTTGTACTATCGGAATAAAGAGTATGCTAGGTCCATATTCCGGCAATCGTCTACTCGTGCGCCATCCAAATCCGTTGAGCCGGTAAGGCGAGACTGATCAACAAACATCTAGAAATTCATATTTATAATACTTCTGACCGTGATTTCGTCTGCAAAGACTTCAGATAGAGATAAAAAGTATTCTATGTGTACAGGTTAATATAGTTCTACTGACCGATTTCGGCCATGGCGGCCAATATCAACCGAGACTAGCCATCGGCGCGGGACATATTTTAGTGCACAAGTGTGTGCGCAAATACAGGTACACTCCCTCTTCCATCACTCTCATATTCAGATTCGGACGGCAACCCGACACGACCGGAGAGAGATCTGGCGCAGGACCAACGTGAGCCCGGAGTTTAGAAGTTGGTGGTGTGACACGTGCCTCGGAAAGCTGCAAAGCAAAGTAGGTTAATAGTATGTAGATGAAAATATAGTAAATAGGATTATTATTGGTTTATATTTGTACTAACTTTTGCTCGCGACTTCGTACGCGCATATATCCCGTTTTTTCCTGCTCCCGTAGGAATTTCGGGAAATCCTTAGTACTCCCCTACACACCCTAAGGAACCTACATGCCAAATTTCAGCTTTCTACGACCAGTAGTTTCGGCTGTGCGTTGTCTGTCAGTCACTGAGTCACTCAATCAGTCAGTAACGCAAGAGTTTTTAATGTATTGATTAGTATGAAAGCAGGAATTAGGATTGATAGGATACTGAACATTCCGAGCTAATCATAGAAGGGGTAAATAATCATAGTAAGGATTATATTATGTTACGAGATATCCAGATTGTAGAATTTGGTCCTAACTCGTAACTGGTCCTTTGATAAATCTGAATCTCGGTGAGGCTGTTTTTCTGTTTAGTGGTCCAAAAGATGAATGGGTCTGCTATGCTAACGAAGTATAGAGATTTGATATATGCGAAGAAATGGGATTGGCAGTTTTTGTTTATGATAAATAAAATTAGACGATGTCCGTAGTGACATAAGAACATCACGCCTGCTCTCCCCGAAGGGATAGATACGTCTGTAGTACACACAAATTTCGACAGGTATGTTTAAGTTTCATGTAAAAGTTCTAAACCACCACAAACACAAACACCGAGGAGTAACTGATTAATGTTACAGGGCAAGACACAATAACTCTTTGCCCGACGTCGAAATCAAATCAGGCACCTCATGCTCAGCTGTAATGCTTGTGAACGATGGGGCAGTCAAAGCCTCAAGTCTATCTTAGTCTAACAATTTGCGATGCTGATTCTTCGGCCGAAGAAAAGCAAAGTCCTTTGGTTACGTGAAGAGTCGACTTGATTATGCTACTAGTGCGATACCCTAGACCAGGGACGGCGAGCCTATGGCACGCGAGCCAGTGGTGGCACGTGTCGAAATAATATGGGTACGTCAGTGAACAGTTAGATCATAATAATCAGCAAAAAATGTACTAACTTATATTTATTTGTATTAAAATAAAACTGATATAATTAAGATTTCTGCACGAGTTTTGGTTTGCAAATAAAGAGTTAAGTTAACACCAGCGATACCTTCGACGTTGCTGTAGGGAGGAGCCCTCATCTCTGTTGTAGGCGGTGACCTCTCGCTGCCGGCCGTAGTCCATGCTATGGTCGGCGGTGAGGAGTCCTGGGACGCGGTGGTCTCCTTCTGCGAGACAGTTATCGCGCAGAAGGAGGCTGCGGAAAGGGAGAGGGAGATCACAACCGCTCTCCCTGCCCGCAGCAGGCGCATCGGGCGTCGGAGGAGGGCATACGCTGCCCTCTTCCGGCCCCCCTAACTGGGTCCAGGGGCGGCGGACTTGGGGATGTCCGTNAAAAAAAAAAAAAAAAAAAAAAAAAAAAAAAAAAAAAAAAAAAAAAAAAAAAAAAAAAAAAAAAAAAAAAAAAAAAAAAAAAAAAAAAAAAAAAAAAAAAAAAAAAAAAAAAAAAAAAAAAAAAAAAAAAAAAAAAAAAAAAAAAAAAAAAAAAAAAAAAAAAAAAAAAAAAAAAAAAAAAAAAAAAAAAAAAAAAAAAAAAAAAAAAAAAAAAAAAAAAAAAAAAAAAAAAAAAAAAAAAAAAAAAAAAAAAAAAAAAAAAAAAAAAAAAAAAAAAAAAAAAAAAAAAAAAAAAAAAAAAAAAAAAAAAAAAAAAAAAAAAAAAAAAAAAAAAAAAAAAAAAAAAAAAAAAAAAAAAAAAAAAAAAAAAAAAAAAAAAAAAAAAAAAAAAAAAAAAAAAAAAAAAAAAAAAAAAAAAAAAAAAAAAAAAAAAAAAAAAAAAAAAAAAAAAAAAAAAAAAAAAAAAAAAAAAAAAAAAAAAAAAAAAAAAAAAAAAAAAAAAAAAAAAAAAAAAAAAAAAAAAAAAAAAAAAAAAAAAAAAAAAAAAAAAAAAAAAAAAAAAAAAAAAAAAAAAAAAAAAAAAAAAAAAAAAAAAAAAAAAAAAAAAAAAAAAAAAAAAAAAAAAAAAAAAAAAAAAAAAAAAAAAAAAAAAAAAAAAAAAAAAAAAAAAAAAAAAAAAAAAAAAAAAAAAAAAAAAAAAAAAAAAAAAAAAAAAAAAAAAAAAAAAAAAAAAAAAAAAAAAAAAAAAAAAAAAAAAAAAAAAAAAAAAAAAAAAAAAAAAAAAAAAAAAAAAAAAAAAAAAAAAAAAAAAAAAAAAAAAAAAGGTGTCCCGACTGCATCACTCCAGGAAGGTTGAGTAGATCGTGGAGGACATGAAGGTGAAGACCAACTGAACGTAACTCTCGACGCCGTCACTTCGTGTGTCTTACTTAATAAGTTAAACAAGATTTATATGTATATTAGTTTATTTTTTTGTGAGTTTAATTTGTTTATTTTATCTATGGGCCTTAGTTGCCTAATAATAAAGAATTATTATTATTATTAATAGTATCTCGTCTTTGCACGATCACCAATAAAGGTTCACGATCCCTGCCCTAGACGTTGTCCTACTAGTGTCGTTTGACCAATAACGTCAGAAAGGCGCATTCAAATATTTATTCAAACAAAATTAAAGTGCTAACGAGGAGAGTACTTGTAATCCAATCACTTAAGCATCGAATACTCAAGATCCCGCTGAATTTTCAGCATCGGTATAATATGATGACAAAATTAAAAGTAGGTTGATACTGTTGAAATTCGTCCCAAGTAGGTATGTTTTAGCAGTAATTGGTTACTTAATTGACTGAAATTACTAGCTTTTAGACATAGTAACTTTTCTAATTAATTTATATAAAACAGGGTGGGTAATTTGTGGTTTATAATATATTTTTGTTATTATTTAACTTCAACCCATATTTAGGGTTGAATTATGATGTTAACTTTCTGCGCCGACGTAATTATATATAAACATACGTAATTGCCAAATCCCTACTATTCATATTTTAATATTATAAACGGGAAAGTAACTCTGTCTGTCTGTTACCTCTTCACGTCTTAACGGCTGAACGGATTTGGATGAAATTTTGTGCAGAGATAGATTAATTTCGAATATTGTGGCATTCACGCGGGCGATCCGCCGCACTGGCAGAAGTAACACATAAAAACAAATTAAATCAATTGCATTCTAAAAACTTCATTCCATTACTAAAACACTAAAAAAATATTGCAAATATAATGATCTTCTTAGCCATTTCTCAACTATTTTCGGGTCAGCTTCCAGTCTTACTGAATGCCACTGAAAATCAGTAACTGAGTAATGCGATACCCATTGGCCAAGACTGGTGTCAGAGTTTGTGGCTTCTGGAAATCCGTAACGACTGTCAAAGATGTTCAAATGAAAGCCGGGCCCAACAACTTCACGTACTTTTCAAGGCACGGAGAAAACTCGGTAAGTAGTAAATAATAAGGATGGTCACCCATCTACGGACTGACCTCGGCAAGCGTAGCTTAACCTGGAAGTTTAACCTGTGTGGCTATTGTAAGCCATGTGGTTATTTACGCACACGAATGTTCAGAGGCTTAATGCCATAGGCACTTTTAACTAGTCAACCTTTGGGTGATGCAGAGAAAAATACTTAAAGGTGCAATACGGAGAATTAAAATGCTACAAATATTTATTTAAATACAAGCGAATGCAGAAATGTCGTTAAGCTGTCTTTCAGTAAGGGGTTGACACATTATTTTGAAGGACAGTTCCTAAGACCATATCATTAATCATTCCAGCTGTTAACTGTCCACTACTGAACATGGGTCCCGGCATTACCCGTCATAATGAACGGTATTACCCTGACATTATGAAAGGTATTACCCCGACATAGGCTAATAATTATTAAAACATAATATTTTGTTTACCTCTTGGAGGCTCTTAGAAAATTTCGTGGCTAAATAAGTAATAACAGCTGGACGAGTCGATCTTCAAGGTTAAACAACACCTGCCAAGGTTAATCCATGGATGGGTAATGAAACGTTATGCACTGAAACTCCTCCGTGGCTTGGAAAAAATATTAAGTGATTGGTTCCGGCTGTCAATAGTAGATCCTACTGTCAGTCAAAAGTCTGACAGTCAGTTTTGCAACAAAGTCTGACAACTACCTAGTAATTCCAAATAATATCGTGTCACCCAGTTACTGGTTTAATCATCTGCCTTTTCTCCACTATATTCGGGTTACGTGGAGATAGAAATAAAAGAAAAAAAAAGAGTTTATTTCCTACAAGCATGACGCATACCAAAAAATAAAATAAACAAAATTTATGCAAGTTGGGAAGATATGCGTCACATTCGCGCAAAACGGCCATCGCTTAGCATAATGCTGGGACTCTTGTGCGAGACAGAGCCACAGCGCTGGTTTTCAGCGATAATCGGCGTTGACAGAATGACGTCGATTGGGACAGCATAAAAAGTAATTAAAACGAAAAATAAACAAAAAACAAATATTGGTGAAAATATAATAAATATAACGTCTAGAAAACGGCAACAGATTATTGCGCAGACGATGGAACGTATTATCTATGCGCACAAACCAGAATCAAAATCATAGATTATATATTGCTTAACTGACCTTCACAACCCAGTAACTGGGTAACACGGTATTATCAATCAAAAAACTTTATTTCAAACTATGCGTCCATATTGGTTAGTAGCGATTACTTATAAGCTTATTGCTTATACCCAGTTAATGATTTATGGAGGGTAAAGGTTTACCATCGTGTTGAAAGGGTTAGTCAGCTAGACTGCGTTACCGAGTGCTAGCTGTCCAAGGTGCGCTAGACGTTTGGAATCGTAGTACGGTTTATTTCGGGAGGGCTCCTTTCATGCACGTCATCCATCACCATGAGGGATTTGATGAATGCCACCTACGCTGCAATTGACGTGGCCACCTACTGGACCCAAAAAAATTTAAGGAGTTAACCATTGACTCCAAAAGAAGAACTGGTTTATAGAGGCATAATAGGCAATAGATCAGTGTAAAACACTGGTACTAAGCTGCATCAGGTTCTGCCATAGTTGCGGAATTTGTTCGAAAGAGTCACCGCGGCCCTGGAACGCAAAGGGCTTTTGAAGGAACACGGATGGGTTTTAGTCAGTAAGAGTCTGACACGCCCTTCCGCTTCACCCAGAGCGGAAGAAGTCATTTGATGACACCAAATCCTTAAAAAAAAAGTTGCAGATTTAATTTTTATATGTTTTCTATGCTTAATTTTAGTAAGTTGACATTGAATAATATTGTTAATAATGCAAAAATACTATGTTGTCAGTTTTTAAAGTGTAATTGTATCTACGTGTATATATGAGTATTTTTAATGTTTATTTTATAGAATGATTTCAAACACAATGTGAATTGTTAATGAATAAATTGAATTGAATTGAATTGCATCAGGTTCGACTGGAACACAATTTGGGTAAGTAAAGGCAGATTGACTGTAGTAAACAGTCGCTAGTCGGCTAGTAAACAAAACGCGTCCCAACCATAGATAATTACGTTGATTACCAACAGAGCATTTTCCCCGTATGTAGGCAATCAGAGCAGTTGGAACAACACGGTATGATTCAATGCGCCGGCGCCGAGTGAAAGTATGAGTCAAGATATTTATGTTGCTTGTCCTAAATAATGGCGGCTTCATGCGATGCAGCTATGTTCGATGTTGATTAATGTGCTGAAGGACTTATTGTGAACTAGTTGTCGCCTGTGGCATCACTCGCATGGATGTCGAAAATTATTCTACAGGAATCTTCATATTTATTTAAAATTAATGTACAATACTGGTACATGGGCGGACTTAATGCATCAAGGTATTCTCTACCAGTCATCCTTTGGATTAAAAAGACTACACTGTGGTAAGTTTATAAAATTTAAAATAGAATTTTGTTTCGGAAAGAATACACAAATAATATATAATACTAATTAAATACATATATATGCTAAAATAATAAACTAATTCATGTGGCTTTATTAAATACATAATGTACAATTATTTACTATATACACTTAAATAAAAATAACTAACTAAAAATAGTCTAAAATATGGCGTCGAAAAATTCGTCCGCATCGCTGGCCACTGGTAAAGTACCCAAAAGGCTGACAGCATTGCCACGTTGTATGGCAATGCTTATCCTTTGACCAAGGTAAAAGCCAGCCATTGGGTCTCGCGAAGTGTCAGCTAAGCGTCTTGAAAGATCTTTAAACAAGTTATGAGCACTCGGACTCCACCACCCGAGAGTTTCAACCCGAAACGGCTCGAAAATATATTTACCAACGAGGTTATTATATTTCCGCCGCTTGTGGTTCTCCACAGCGGCAGCGCCAGCACAGCACGATGAGCTAGGAAGGGAAACTAATAAATATGAATCTTACTGGTTAAGAGAATTTATAATAATCATGACGAAGAACATCTAAGAATGACAAGCTTTTTAGTAGTGTTTTCGGATTTTACGCTTAAAGGGAAATTTAGACTCCGCCTTCTTGATGTCAAGGGGTAGCATATTCCAGAGTTTAATGGTAGAAATAGCGAAAGAATTAAAAAGAAACCAATTCTTTCGTTATAGCCACCCACCCTTAACCTTAACCCACCCTTCTTAGCATGTCGGTGGCAAATACACTTGTCAAATTTTATGCTTGGCCCAGTACTCAGCAACGGCAACACCGTTCGCTGACGCAACCATAAGGTCTGATTATTTCATTCGGCCCTTGGAGAACCTCCCACCTGGGAATGCTCTGCCGTGGCCGACCTGGAAAACTCTAAATAGACTCCGCACCCAGGTCGGTCGCACTAAAGATAACCTCCTCAAGTGGAGGTTCTCGGATGGCTCCAATCTTCAGTTTGTGTGGCGTCGCTCCGCAGTCTATGGCCCACCTCTTGTCTTGCGCCGCATGCTCTGTCACCTGTACGGGAAACTAATACCTGAATAAAAATGTATGGTTAAAATATCCTATGCTTGTCGCAAATAAACTCTTTTTCTTTCTTCTTTTTCTTTCTATGTCGTAATCTGGGTCATGGTTCATGGTCTACCTGTATTCCAAGTTTCATCAAAAACCCTTCAACTCAGTTGCGGTGTGACTGATTATGAAATCAAAATTAATTTATTCAAACCAGGCTAAGAATCACTTTTTGAATATTATCTAAACATTTAGTTGAACAGTCTCCTAAAACGCCCGAAAATCAAGTATCACGTCAAATATCCAAACATTTGGAGAAACAAGGATTGCAGATTCTTAACATGGCTTCAGTCGATGTAGTTCCTCATTGATCAATGTGTCGAAAGAATTTTATTCCCGGCGGCTCCAAATTTAAAAAGCAATATTAAATAAAATCATTCCCATGAGCTCCAAAAATGTTGAAGTATAAATTGCACAAAAAATTATATATATTTACAAAAATAAATGTCGAACCTCCCGTGTCCACCCCGCACCCTACCGCGCTGTCCATCTTCAATACCATAATAGGATAGTCGACCTTTCGCCCTTGCAATAGATGCATATTTATGCCAATTTATAGAAAATGTGTGAAAACCAAGAGGGCGCTGTTGCTGGATCTTCCACATCCAGAGAATTTACATTCGTAATTTTAGAAATTTGTCTTTTTAACCTTACGCAATTAAGTTTGGAGCCGCTGGGAACAATTTAACTATTTTATTATTTAACTAATAAAATTATGAAGTTCTTGGGAATCAATGTATGGAGAGAAATTGTTTGGAGAATAATAGATTAGGAGCTCCTGGGAATAAGCCTTTACATGGCTGCCGAATTCATTGTACAAAAAAAAAAAAGATAAATTAATTGTTCAGAAGTTAATTCCCGTTTTTAATGTTGGCACTTAATGAAGTCCAGAAAATAATTCCGTTATTACTATAATTTAATTAGGATAACACGTACCTAAGGGCCAATTTAAAATTAGGTTCTTTAGAAGTAGTAAGTTACTAAAAACTAGGCCCTATTAATTAATTTTTGCACGAATAATTTATTATCAAAGGACCGGTTTATTTGAAAAATCTATCCCCGCGTAAAATTATTTGTAAGAAAAACAATATTAACTTGTAAGTATTAATGTCCAAAAAAAAAACAATCTTAAGTATTTTAAGCACGTAAAAGTGATATTTTTTAACAAACCTAATAGAGTATTAGAACTCTGAAACGATATGCCATTATTTTTGAATTAATGTTATAAAAATGACTACACTCAAAAAAACATCTCAAATAAAAATTGGATACGAGGAAAACATTCTAATTATTTATTATAAGAAACTGAAGGAGCAAATGACTATGCGGGAAACGAGATAAAAAATTAAGCAACCCTGCTAACAATCCACCTGGCAGTAGGAAAGTGATAAATGTCAGGAAAACAAATGGGACATGTCACTGCAGTCCTGCGCAGACATATTGCTCAGGGGGTCCCTGAGCCGAGCCCCCGGCCGAGCCTACCGGCTAATAATAGAGCCATCTTAAAATTTAACTGACCAAACGCCATAATGTCAAGTCATTCCGATTATATCATTATCGATTGTAACAACCATGGCATTCTGTTGAACAGCTGAGCACCGGTCCGAGGTTATTTAGCCGGGTTGTTTAGACGCAATGCAGATCACGTGTGCGCTGAACAACCTACAGCGGCTTCTGTATACGCCCTACGACATATTCCATCTCTATCTTTCACATAAAAGAAATGTTAAGTTAGAACGAAAAGACGGTTTTGGGGTTGAGTCGAGTCGCCGACGCGTCTGCGTGGCGCGCACATCCCGCGGTCGATGCCGGAGCGTTGCGCGCGCAAGTGTCTACCTCGCAGCCCGTTTCAATCCATTCCGATCGGAGTTCTCGTGCCGAGCGGTCGATTCACTCGCTAGCCCTGGGCGATCCGTCGGCAGTCGCGCCGGCGCCGCCGTCGGCGATGGACCACGACGAGGACAGGTCCTTGTCTCTGGGGACGGAGGTCTCCGCCTCTGTGCCCCCACCGAGCCCTCTAACGGGATGTTATTTGCTCGCGGTGATCGGGGAGCCCCACACTCACGAGCACAAGGAGATTATTCTGCAGCGGCTTGTTAAAGGTAAGCAGAACACTTTGTCGCCTTTGCTCGGAAAAAATCGGAACTGTCAACGTGACAGCTGTCAAATTGGGAGAAAATTCAATTTGCCGGCGAGCGTCTGTTGTGGAATTAGAAACGTTATTTTTTTAGCATCACAACACGCACTTTCTCCATTGATTCTTTCCGATGAAAAATTAAAGTTCCGACGTTTTCTGAGTGTTTGTTTTTTGCGTAAACAACGTGTTTATTTTGTGTTTTTTTGGGGTAAGTAATCGCGGTGCGGGTGAAAAGTAATGTCCGTGTAAAATTTGGAGGAATATGATGTAATGCGGTCATTATGTCGATGGTTTCGTTTACCGGCGTTGTCCATTTCTCCTGTTACATCACCGGTGACGTCGTTTGGGCTATGAACTATTCGTCGGTAAATAATTAAATAAAAAGACTGCGGCAAACAGACCGCAGGACACATTATTTATATTACGTAATACTTTTACTTCATTTTCACTGATGTTATGAGCTGAGTCCACAAGTAACAATTATTACAACATAAAACAAGAATGATTAATATCTAACGAAGAAATGCCGGTTGCTAGAATTTTTATTAAGTTGTTAATCATCAACAATTTAGTACGAATACTCAATTTGAAACTCTATTCAGGAATAATTACTAAAAATATCAGGACAAGTTAAAAGCAGGTTGCAATATCAAAACATGCGGTAGAAAACAAGTCATAGGAACTTTTGGCTTATAACCGGCTTTAATCAAAACAAATGAATAAATTTTTCTCCAGCAAAATTTGACATACGTTTTCAGATTCCTAAGTTACGCATTTTACAAAATCACGTTTCAAGATACCGGCGGCCGATAACGGGAAGATATCTTTAAGCATATGATTCAAAAGATACAATTTCCCGGAAATTTAAAAACCGTATTGATCACGAATCGGAATGTTAAAATATTTTGTTGGTCACAAAATGGCACTTGTTTTTGGTACCATTTTCGAACCACAAGGACTTATTTCAATACGTTTATTCTAAGTTAAGTAACACAGTATTATATCTACATTTTCTGACTTATCTTCTTTATATTTAAACAGGTGATACTTTCAAACGCAATTTTATTGCGGATGTTAGGTAAAAAAGAAAATGGTTTACAGCTGTTTTTCGCCGGAACGGTCAATGCAATGCGATTAGCGTTACAGAGGTCAGCCGGCAGTCAGCCGCATTATAATAGGCCGCCATCTTTAAGTTATGACATATTACGATTATATGAGCAAGTTTCGGGGAAGCGAACATGCGAAGAGGTAGTCTGGGTACAAAGAGTTTCAATACAATAAAAAAAAAATATATATAGATATGCCATAAATAATACAGATTACAAACTAAATTTAGACCCTAGGATTCCCTGTGTCGTGGGATCTAGTCTCTTTCAGTCCAGGAGACAGAATAAACAAAAAAAAACATTCTATAAAAAGTTGTAATTAAAATGCGTATCGTGTAGTTACACAAAAATGCAAAAAAAGGAATTACTTAGGGAAATTAGAGCGTTATGTCAGAAACCAATTAGTTTAATGTAGTTTTAGAAAAAACTATATTTGTTTCAATATAAACGGATTTGAGCTGCGGTACCTACTTTATGATATTGCGGTATTGACACAATCTCCAGGTTTATTTTCAGAAAATGGCAATTATCTATAGGGTTCAAATAATACAATGATTATAAATAGGTAATATTAGGCTGAAAACGACCAAAATAAAAGCAACACCCAAATTACGCTCAAGATAAGAAAACATGATGCAGAATCGATAAAATTCGCATATCAATGTTATCAGAAAAATAAATAAACAATTCCTGATTACGCTAATAATCTTGATTTTATCGGAATTTCGGTCAGCAAAGGTAAAAACACCTAAACTGTTGTTGCGGTTTTTATAAGAATTTTTCTTCCGCATTAAAAAAAATAAATAAAAAGTTTTATTCAATAACAACAAAGTTCGTTCAACAATTTTGAGGTTGACCTCTCCTTTTAAGTGTGAAAACACCTGTGCCAGGAAAGGCCGCTCTCCCTTAACTTGATCACATTTATATATGTTAATAACTTAAATATTAAATAAGTATACACCACACACACACACACACATAATCCATCATTCACACTGCATCGTTTTTCCGCATGAAATATTTTATTAGTTTAACTGACATGTCTAATTTATTGACTGCCAGGATCAATATTCATGTTGGTATTGACTAAACATTTTTGTATGTTGGTAGTCCGGTCATCATCTGCCTAGCGTTTTCCCAACTATATTGGGGTCGGCTTCCAGTCAAACCGAATCAGCTAAAAACCAGTATTTTACATGGAGCGGCTGCCGACCAGACCTCCACAACCCATTATCAGGGTAACACGGTACTCCTTTTTTAGTTGTCAGATTTTCTGGCTTCTGACTATCCGTAACGACTGCCAAAGATCTGCAAATAACAGCGGGACCAACGGCTTAACGTGCTTTCCGAGGCACGGAAGAGTCTCGGTATGTTAAGATGGTCACCCATCCACAGACCAACCTCGGCAGCATTGCTGAACCTTGAAGATCGACCCATACGGCTGTTATTATTTAGCCACGAGCTCCTCTAGTATGTTGGTAGTTCGGTATTATGTTATATTCGAGCTTTTTGTCAAATTAAAGTTAACAGGGGTCACCTTCAGCCGAACAAGGTACATGTCAATACCAGCATTCCATGTGGTGACTTGAAAACAAAATGGCGCATTTACACATTTGGATTATATCATCTTTCTAATTAATGTTAAGGGAGGTTTACTGAAAATAAATGATTGGGTAAAGGCTGTATTTCAGTAAAACTTTATAACTAGCTTAGAGCAGGATCGTCGAAAAATACTGGTATTCAGTTGAATCCGGTTTGACTGGAAGCCGACCCCAATATAGTTCGGAAAAGGCTCGGCAGATTATAATGGCAGCAAGATCGTCGCATCTAATCGACGTCATCATTTTGGTCTAGTTTATTCTAGCTTTTATCAGAAAATCAGAGGCAACACACTGCTGCACGAGAGGTTCCAATATTCGGAACATGTACGCCAAAGCGGCCTTCCTTAACCTACCTCAATATTCTGAATCAGTTCAATAGGTACATCATAAATATTAACACAATACACAGTTATGTTCAAATACAACAATATCACGAATCCGTTACTTTAAAATACAGCATTCTATTATATCACAAAGCATTTCTTGGCATTATTATAAACATAAAACTTATGTGTTTAGATAATCTCCTGGATATTAGACGTTTATGATACGTTCATGATTTTATGGGAATGAATTTGTTTAGTTTAGGAAACTTTGGTAATAATTTACTTGTAACAATGATTGCTTTGTCATAGCTCGTGTCCAAATACAATACAATTTATGAATAAATAACATCTACATAAACTATTTACCAAAAGGCTTTGCATCCTTTGGGAATTGAAAGCAGTCCTGATAGTGTACCTCAATCATTTTGTTGGCAATGGTGAGGACCATTTCCCAATGATGAAAGAACCACAGGACCAAAATCAACCTTAATTTTTAAAACTTAACAGACAGGTGTGTTGCTGGGGAGTTTGTTGCGCCACTTCTTCTTCCCAGCTATAACACTAGGAAGTGGTGACGGGCGGGCGTTTTGGGGGACTGTCTTTATGTAGAACTTTGACGTTCAAAAAGTGCTGGCACTCAGCCTAATTTGAATAAATGACTTTTGATTTTGATTTTGAATTATTTATAAAGGAATACTAACTACATATTTACAAAAGATCTTCTGTCTTCTTAACTTAATTTAAATTCGTTTTTTTTACTATTCATAGGCACGCGTTTGACCACTATCTCACCTGACGGTAAGCAATGATTTGGTCGAAGACGGAGCACGCTTGCCTAGAAATAACCGATTCACTCTTGACTTAAAGACTCACATGTTGTAGCTAATAGAAAACACAAATTAGTATGAAAATTAAAAAAATCCCTTAACCTTGTGAACGCCAGAACATAAACGCATCGGCGTGCCCCCGACGCCAAGCCACAAATTTACCGTACTTTTTGTCACGTATTTGTGACGTTTGGCGTACAGGGCACGCGCTTGCTTGTCACCTATACGTGACAGTGGCGTTCAAAAAGTTAAAATAAGTACATGCTTCTGAAACTCTTATTAATAGTTTACATGTTAAACATTCTAATAATATCAACTGGATTTGAAGTGGTCAGTTGTTGAGTGGTCTTAACATGCGTTGATAGCTCAAGTGCTTCATGAAAATCATGACTAAGTATGAAGTAGTATTTGTATTTCCTTCCTTCACTGAAATTACTGAAATTAAATATGGAGCTAACTTATTGATTAATCTTTTTTTTTCACCTGATGGAAAGCGAAGATGTGGTCGATTTTCTAGCTATTAAAGTTTAACTTAACAATTCAATCATTCTTATTAACTTAACACTTTCAGTGATCAGAACTCAGCATATGGGTCGAACAATAATTTGTTTCTTGTGCCCACGAGTCGCCGCTACATGTAATGACTGTGACAGTTCTGGGCACTGAAAGTGTTAATTTTCGCACTTATCTAATACCTTTAAACGAGCAATCCTTGTTTATATATAAATATATAATCTGAATCTCGGAAACGGCTCCAACGATTTTCATAAAATTTTGTATGTAGTGGGTTTCGGGGGCGATAAATCGATCTAGCTAGGTTTCATTTTTCTAAAACGTTTACCAACAAAAAAAAAACAGTCATCCAGGTACTTTATAATATTTAAAGACATTGCTCATTAACATTGCTTTTACATAGAATGAAGAAGAAGAAATCTTTTTTGTGAAAAGTGACGCTTACCATAAAAAAAGAAAAATAAATTTAATTAAATTTACCATTCCAAAAAAAAAAAATTACTATTCGTAATCCACAGGGTACTGGGACTTTACCATTTATAATCCGCAGGGACTGGTACTGGTAAAATAATACTACACTGCCAAGTATATTACACTGCCAATTTATCTAACAAATAAAACTTAGTGTGAATTTCATATCCATCCACGACCTTTTTGAAGGTCACCTTTCAGGTTTTATGACTTATCAAACGGTAACCGCAGTGAATCCTAAAGATATAGCAAATAACCCCTTCCGTGGGTTGGGGTCGCGTGATATTAGCCCCTAGATTATAAAGGGTTGAAAAAGAAGCGACACTGATAAATTAAAATCAAGATCAGAATTTATATATTTCACACAAAGGAAAACTTTAGAAACAGTAGGTTACACTGTCTTGGAGGAAAAAGATAAAAATAAAGTCAGAAATGAACTAGCATTACATAATAGAATCGCCACTGGAAAGATAAGGGATGCTCATGATGTTAGTAACTCGAAAGAGTGATGACCAGACCCGTATATTATATGAAGAGATAAGAGGGGCTATGTTTCAAAAGAGGGTTTCTGTTATAGGGAGTGTAGAGGCATAACGTACAAGATCAGTATATGTCAGTTTTCGTAAATATTTTTGTTTCAGGATACTAATAAGTGTATCTTTATTAAGTGTTAGTCTTGTTAAAAATTAGGAATAGGTAAATTCTTATAATAAATTTAAAATAACGATAGATTAATTTTATGAAAGTATGTTCTGCTACAATATTTGAGAGAACGAATGTTTTGACGTAGGTATAGCTAAGTGAATTTCGAATATAAAAAACTACAATCCCATATAATATTGGGCTACAATTTAAATGCGAACCAAGTAAAATATGTAGTAATTTCAAAAAATATAAACTCACTCCTATACCGAGGTGCCTAAAGAACAACGTTTTAAGTTCCAAAATAATTCTTTTTGCCTACCAAAATGGATAAATCTCACCAAATCTTGTTTTCCTGAAATACAATATTAGTTCTGTTACTGGGAGAACTTGGATGCAAGAGCGAGCTAAGCGAGCTCGGGAGTTAGGGCACCCCGGCTCGGATAGGTTAGGTTAGAAGGGGATGGCGGGGTCTAGTGAGCGAGCGAAAACACTAGGCCCTCAGGTCATATAATGTGATGTGAAAAATTAAAGAGTGAAACGACAAAAAATAGGCGTGACATGACAATAATTTTGATTTAGACTTAGAAAACCTACCTACCAAACAATTTCATTTACCCAGCCTTTTTTCAAATATATTGAGATAGGCTCCCAGACTTATCGGATGTAGCTGACTACAAGTATTTTAGTTAGTGTGACTGTCAATCTGTCTTCTAAAACCGAGAAACTGGACACGATATCCCTTGGAAACCTGGTCTCAGAACTACTGAATTTTATTACCCGTAACTACTGCCACAGATCAACAAATCCACCAATTCGCACTAAACGTTTCCAAACGTCTTTTATAATGCGCACAGCAAAGGAGTGGAACTCTCTGCCTGCGTCTGTGTTTCCGAACGCATACGACCCTAATCTCTTCAAAATTAGAGTGAACAGGCTTCTTCTGGGTAAGCTCGCTCCATCGTCGACTTTGTCTCTGTCATCTATGACCTAGACTAGAGTCAAGAGCAAAC